>JYDO01000028.1:226698-336172 GCA_001447755.1 Trichinella papuae | reverse complement strand
TTTGCATAGCGCAGCGTTAGAAACCGGTTTTAGTGCATTAGAACTTCTTTGCTGAAGATTAATTCTAACCTATGCCGCGATATAATACGAACAGGGGAAATGTACTGTTACCAATAAAAGAACTATTTGAAAATTCAGCAATGACCTTGACACTTAAAATTCAGTCAAAATATAAACTATCGGACAGAAAATGCCATAACAAAAAAATTAACTTAGACAAAACAATAAATAATTTTGAAATGGGTAATGCATTTCAGTGCTGCACCTTTTGAATATAAAAGCTATTTTATTAGTTTTGAAAAAAGCGAAATGTATTTTTTCAGAACATGAACAAAGACATAATCAATTTTAACTAACTTAAAAATAAATTCATGAAGAAATCTAAAAATTTGCTTAGTATTAAACATTTACCTTGTTGTCGATTCTTTTGCTGCTTCTTTCGTACTTCGGAATGTTTATTAGCACCTCTTGTGAAAATTTTCACTTTCATTTGATATGAACTTAGCAACTCTTGCATGCAGGTAACGCAACCGTAAATAGGAAGTGACATTAAGTGAAGTATCAACTGCACAAACGGACTCTGCTCTTCTTTGATTGGCTTCGTACTTCGCGTCATTCTTATGTGTGATCTGGCAATCAAGAGACTGTATATTTCTGTATCCTAAAAATGTTCAAGTACATTGCATGATTTTTATATTTATATACAAACTTTTTTAAGCTAATTGAAGTGAAATTAAAAATAATTATTAACCTATAATGATGAAGATTAATTAATTATCAACCAACTGGTTTATGAAAATATTTCACTTTCATAATGACCAGCAATTGTGTTGTGCATTATAAATATTGTGAGCAATGTTAATATTTTTTTGGTACGGAAATATACTGTACTGACTATTGGTTGCTTTGCATTAAGGATTGTTGGTTTTATTTTTTAAACTTTTTCTGCTCACCGTTCAATATGAATAACGGTTTTGAATGTTTCATTCAAATGTTGTGAAAATGATAATTGATAAACCCATTCATGATATAAATTAATAAAATTATTTATTTATTTATTTATTTATTTACCACTGTTTCAACAAATGTAAATTTTATATTCTTATTTAAATATATTATTTTCATTTTCTTATGTTTATTCATGCAGTAGTTGTATAAAGTCTTAAAAAATCGATTGTTTTGTGAAATGTAAAACACATTTTCAAATTGCCTTTTCAACGAGCTTTCCAGTAATATCAGACACTACCACTACGAGATATTTTTTAGTATAAGTTTAATTCGAATTAAATATAAGCCTTTTTCAGCGCAGCCTTTTTTCATATCAAACTAAATAAAAGTATTATGATACAATCTAATTTGAGACTAACGGAGAAAATTTCAAATGATTACTTACATACAGCATGTTGTTGCTTCAGTCCAATGCAGCAGATACACCAAACAACCTATTAAGATGTGCTCTTCAATTAAAATTTTAGCAATTAAAAAAAAAGCAATATGTGATAAGAAATTTTGTGGTAAATATGCACAATTACTATACATTGTATTAAACATTTCCCTGAAGGAAAACGTTTCATCTTTCATGTAACCAGATTACTTAATATCTTCATTCTGGTAGTTAATCTGTTTCAAATGCAACTAATTTAAATTGCATGCGAATAACGCTGATATTTATTAGCATGTATAACAAAATTATCACCTACTAAGAAACTACTCAGCTTCACAAACTAAAAAATGTAAATTAAAAAACATCAGAAAATATTAAACAATAAATTAAACTGCAGATAACAATATTGCAACCACAAACAACTGATTTCACAAAAAATTTGAAATCGCATATATGTAAATAAAATTTTAAAAAATTCTATTAATATGAATGAAGAATATAAATTAAATAAAAATAATAAATATATCTAAATTAAAAAAAAATCTGTGCACCAAATTTCTTATATACTTTTTCAGGTAATTTTTTACTTCATGCTGTCGAATTAAACTGCTCTTGTTTCAGCAGGCATATCTGACAGTCTAAAATCAAAAAATACACAAAGAAATTTAAACAACCATACAAAAAGATGCATTTACATTACATAAAAATGAATTTTAAAATTTATTAAATAAAAAATCACTCTTAATCTAGTTAATGAACAGTGACAACATAATGATAATAATACAATTTAACATTTCACAACAGATTATAACAAAATTCATACTATTTGCAGTTTTATAACAGCAATTAGGTGAAAATATTTTGTATGTTTTTATTCATTAAGTTGATTTAAAATATAAATAATTTTCAGAAATAATGAATACAAGAAAAATGACAAGCAGAGAAGAGTACTGTAGTATAAAAAAAAAGCAGTCGCAATGTTTTCCTCAGTAACAATTAAAAAATTAGAGAAATGAAACATTTATAAAGTTCATTTCACTGCTTTGTAGTACAGAACAAGGTCACCACCTTGCTTCCAGATGAAATACTTGATTGTTCTAAGATCCATGTTGGGATCTAACCTCTGAAAGTGTATATTGTGTTTCATTAACACAAAATTCATTATATTGCAATCACAGTTTTACCTGATCTTGACAGTAAAGTTCAATTTTCTCTTCCAAATTGGAAGGCAATATTGCAGGCGTTGAAGAAGGTTGACTTTGTGCACCGGGGCCTTTTTCACTGTTAGCATTCATGCTATTCTCAGCACTGACAGCAGCTGATAAGATTTTTTCATAAACATGTTCAATAACTTTACGCACTTGTAACATGTCAGAAGCACTAAGTCGATCACTGCAATATTAATTAAATCACCGTGAACATTAAAAAAAAACATCCACAAATGTATATATTAATCAGTTTTACCGTTTATAAACTTTCAAATTGAACGATGGATGAGGAAATAAATAAAATGGAATTTTATTATACTTCGGCATTGCCTTGTTCACTACAATATCTATAGCCCATTGTGGTAACACGTCATTCAACAGTGCACTTTCATTTTCACCACCGGCATCACGACAAGCTAATCGAAACAATGCCCTGCCCGACGTTTCACTGTGAAGAAAAAGACAATGTTTTTTTTTAATTTCACAAATAAATTCGTAAAATTTAAGTTCCATATAAAAAATAAAATTATACCTACCAGAATATAAGTGGTGTATGACCAGGAACAGCAAAGTAACCATTGCTGAAGCGCTTGTCAAATCCTGTACCTTCTTCTGAAAAAAAAAATAAAATAAACAGCTAGCAGAATGCTAAATAAAATTTCATTGAACAATCGACATACCTGGTTGATCTTGAACAGACTGTGCACGTGGCCAGTGTTCTAGAAGAGCTTGCAAAAGTAAACCACCAAAATTTACTAAAGCAGCATGCAAATCAATTACACATATTTTTGAATAATTACAAAAAAAAAATTTTCAAAAAATACATTTCACGTCAACATTATTGATGTTGCCTAGTTTAGCATCTTTTGCCGACACCCATGCTGAAAAACAATCCGCTTCATCTAATGTAATTTGTAGCATCTGAAAATGCAAAATGAAATAATAATAAAAAAACTGAACTTCAAAATCACACAAATATTCAAATAATTATTACTCCGGTTTTCAAATCAACGGAAAACCAATTCGGAACAAAGAGCATTTTGAATTGCTCTTTCAATTTTTGCTCAAAATTCTGACAACCAAAGTCTTTAGATTTTCTAGCCTGAAATGTATGAACGTTTGCAAATTCTTGAGACAAACAACATACAGCTTATTTTCCAAAACTATTTTCCTACCCGAAGCACGTCCCAGAGTGCAATATTATCTTCTGAATCTCTTGTCAGAATAAATCGTTTATCATTTAATATGCTGTATTGACGAATACTTGGAGCACCTGAAAAAAGAATCAACTCAGAGTTTTACACAATTTTTAAAAAAATATAATTTAACTCACCTTTTATTATATATTCAGGTTTCCTAACAAGTGGCATATCTGCATTGCATCCATCAACATCGTAATCATTATCCAAACTTTCAGCAGAGATTTTCTAGAAAAGTAAATAAATAAACAATACAGTTCATTAATTTAAAAAATAACTTTTTTTTGTTAATTACCCATAATCGAACGCTGGAATCAGTAGTAGACGACCAAAGAGAATTTCCATGGTCGACTAGCAGCAACTAAATGAGCAAATAACATTTTAATTAATTTTATATTAGTCATTTTTGCACTGCCAATTTACTTTCAAAACTGGAGCTTGCTCTTCAAACAGTAAAACAGAATTTTCGGTACATTTCAAATTAGACATAAAAACGCATTTATCTCTCCCTGCAGAATAAACAGTACTAAATGAATCGTCAGTCTATAAAAAAAGAAAAATATACAAATATACAAACAAATAAAATGATAATAATGAAGGCATACATTGCATAAATTGAAAAACTTGTACTTACTTGCAAAGACCAAACACCCTCTGTATGACACCAAATTGTTCCAATTGATCGTTGCATCCCCAAATGCCATAAGCGAATGCTTGCATCCGAACCAGCCGATACACACTAAACAACTGATCTTATAAACTTTGAATTTAAATCAAACCACATATATATGTATATCATAAACTTATAATTATAATACAAATACGCATGATTAAAAACAACTCAACTTACGTGGGTTCCGTCACGGCTAATTGCAACTGCTTTTACCACATCTGTATGGCCGCGAAGTTTCATTGACTTTTGACAAGTACGAGGATCCCAAACTCTTAAAACTTTTTCCGCTGAACCAGAAACAATCACTGTACCACTTGGATTCATTGCAAGTGAATATATACTGTCCTTGCTGCCATTCAACGATGAAGCTGAACAAAAATAACTTACACTTCATATTAACATTGACTTATAAATTAGTAAATACTTGTAATTGTATTATTGGAGGCTGTTAATGCAGTCAATGTATTAACATCCCAAAGAAAAATACTACGATCTAAACCGGCCGACGCAACTTGTTCTTTATCTTTCGCATATGCTAATGCTTTAACATAATCCTAAAATAATAACCAACACATAACATATACACAAGCACATATCATTGTAATGCAACAGCTATCATTTATTGTTTATATTTAATTGTATTAAAAGTGCTGTTCACCAACTGCGATTGCAACTGACTAACTCACTTTGTGAGTACGTAATGTTGACATACAAAAACCTTTGTGAGCATTCCAAACTTTAACCGTCGTGTCACTTGAAGCCGAAATTACTGAAACATAAATAAATAAGTAAATAAATAAGCATCACACTTATACGTATCATGCAATATATTCACGTCAGCACTTACAATGCCTTCCATTGCAACACAGCAATACATCATTAACCCAGTCCGTATGATGTTCCATGGAACCAATATATGGATCCTAAACTGCACAAACTCTTTATTAAGAACATTTCCTGATTTATTTAAATTTAAATAAAAATTTAAATAAATAATATATTACCAATAAGAATAAACATAATAATGAAATCATCACACTTGTAACAATGTTAAAAACGCATACCCTATCAAGTCTACTGTTCCAAATTCTAATAACTGAATCTCGGCCGGCTGTGTATAGCCTTTGTAGAGAGGAATCAAATTGCATAGAATTAACCCCAGACCTATGCCGAGGTTCCACTTCATCTCTAATCACATAAGAAATCTACAATAAAAAAACATAATACATATAACAATAACAGCAAGCGTTAAAGTAAATGGCTACCTGTATTTTTTTCTTCATTGATCCGCCAACTGCCTTTTGAGAATAATTCATTTTCACCAGCACACTTTTCTTTCACCATATCCTTTGCACTTTACTACATCGCATTCTATAAAAAGCATCCATTTCAAATTACTCTTCAGATCTTATTAAAGAACTGTTTCTCTAATCTTAGTGGATAAAATGAAGTTATAGCTCTTAGCTTGCATATAAATTTAAAAGTCTGTTAAAATATTTATATCTCTTGCAGAAAACATTTTGGACAACAAGAAAAATACTTCCAAGTGCCATGCATTGAACGAAAATATGGTGCGCAAAAATTGCTAGTTTTCAAGCATTCTAAATCTACAGCCATTTACGTCATTATTAAGTGCATTTACATTCAACATATACAGAAAAACAAATCGCTAATAAAACTCACTTTCTAATGAGCAAATTTAGTTCACATTTGTATATTTTATATAAACTCTTCCACTTACATTTTGCATTAAATGCATTCTGTCTTTTAAATGCAATAGCATTACGATACACAATTATGATTTACAGTAAAAACAGCAGAAAACTCCAGCTGAAACAAACAACAAATACTTCACCTTCAGCTTGCAAACATATAGAAAAACAGCTACAAAACTTGTAGTGCATTTCCGAAATCTATTACAACTTTTTATCATAATAGTCTAAACACTTATTCACCATTGAAAAATGCAAATTCTGCCCTGAAAGCCACAACTTACTTTATAAAATAAATAAATAAATATATATGTATAGTTCAGTTTACGCTTAATGCAAAACAAGAATGTACATGTGCAATTATGATAGTTTATCAAGCTTAATAATAAAAAAAAACAAAAACCTTTTCTTCACTCAAACCAGCAACAACAAAAACGACCTAAAATCAAAATGCTAAACATATAGGTTACTGTAGTTATATAATCAAGGAAAAAGGAATCAATTACAGTATACCAGAATTTGATATTAATTCAAATAAGGAAGTGATCGAATGATTCACTTTAACTGCTATAAGTAAATAAATAAATAAATAAAATATACAGATAATTACATAAATAAATAAAATAATCTGTTACCAAAGCAAAAACAACGCTTCATTCAACTATCCATTGTTTTCGAATTTTAATTTCAGCATAATACAAAGCAAAATCAGTAAAACAACTAGATAAATAAACAACTGTAAAAAACTGCAAAATGAAATACATACATCACGCAAAAAAAGTTTTTTGTACTTATTCGAATCTTCAAAATCAGCGTGAACAAAACACAATTAAACCAAACCGACAGCCACGGGAATAAACGCAAACTTCCTAAAGAAATTAAATAAATAAAAACAGAGAACAACATTATAAAAAAAAAAGAATAAACCTTCAAGTGAAACGCCACAAATTCAACGCATTATCAGATTTGAAATATTTCGTAACAATTTCATCGGGTACATTGGTATTCATATCGATAAGCGGTGGAATACGAAGTCCCGAAGACGTCAGTAAAAATGGATGCAACGGATTTAGGCTACAATTACATTGTCAATGTTTAATTTACAATGAAAAACAATTAATTATAATAACTGCTTGAAAATGAATTTTCTGATAACTGAAAAATTTTCTTTCTTATCATTGAAGCAAGTGCTTTATTAATTTGGATGATGATAAAAATAAACAAGATAAAAAAATAACACAATGCAACCATACCTGATACCGTTTATAAGAGAAGAGGATGCACGAAAGGTCAAAGTGTGCTTCAAAATTGAACACTGATCAAAACAGTTGTTCGCATTTAATTCATCCAAATTCCAAATAATGACGTGGCCAGTTGAACTTCCTGATATGATGAATTTGTCAAAGCTTAAAACACAAAAATAAATATCGAGAACTTCCATATCTTACAGCAAACCTTAAAATACTTACTGATCAATATCAAAATAAATACGCTGTGGAGTATCGGCAGGACGTTTGAGAACTTTCACTTTTTTCGGCATAATACGAACGTCCCAGCAGCAAATTTCACAATCCTGAAAGAAAAGCAAATGGTATAATGTTTTAAATTGAAAAAAAATTTTTTTAACGCAAAAAATTATTCTACACAACGGCCGCCAGTAAACAAATAATTTCCCGATGACGTCATCATCATATGTGTAATGCCACGTTGATTTGCTACAAAAACAACTTGCGCTTCTTTCAATCTGTTGTCATACAACGCCACTGAAAATACACAGCGTAACAAAAATGAATGAGAAATGAAAATCAATTTTCATTTCATTTCTCACCGGTTCCATTGTATGAGCCGGCAAAAAAGATACCATTAGCATCCGAAGGCATCGAGAAGCATGAAATCAATCCCTGCTGTCCGCCAGTTTCTTTAGCTTAAACATCTTTTACAATTTCAAAATTTCCAAATAAGAAATTTTTACAAAACTTAGCCGTACACCAGGTTGCGATTGAAGAAGTTTGACGTCCAGGTCTTTCTAAATCAAACTGACGAATACATTTCTTGAAACCAGCATAGATCTTGCGTCCGTCGTTTGTGAATACCAATGACAAAGCAGGAGCCAGCTCATCCTTGAGAAAAACCAAACAAATTATATATAAAAGTTACATTAGTGCATGAGCATATTTCAATAAATTCCTCCCTCCATAATTATATATTAATAATGAAAGTAATAATAAATTTAAAGTAAATACAACACAAATCATACCTTATCATTTATTGCTTTGAATGTTGCTCGAGTTTCTCCGGTGCAATCTTTCAAAAAAATAGGATCATGGCGACATGTGTAGGCAAATAAAGTTGCCCGTTCAACGCTACTATTAGCTGAACAAACCGGTGACCAACAAAAATCATAAATACAATCGCCGCAAGATATCCGCTTCAACAAAGGCAATGTTGGTGATTTCGTTGAACTATCATCATTGGAGTTTTGATTTTGAAAATCAGAATTACATGACGACAGTTGAAACAAACGCAAGCGGCAATCCTCGGCACTTGTAATTGCATAAATACCATTCGGTGACCTGACAAATGAGAATAATATTTTTTAAATGGCCACTATCAAAAATAATTTTAAAAAACATTAAACAACAAAACGTGCCAACCAAATCAAAATATTACCATTTGCAACCTTTACAAAAATTGTTGAATCGTCCACCATCGCGTTCAATATTAAACTCTTTCTTCTCGGAATAAACAAGCCTTGGAGCAGCTTTAATTTCCCCATATTCACTGGAAAAATGACAAACGAACAGCAAAATTAAAACAAATTAAAAGCAAATTAGTTATTCAAAAACAGTAGTTTACAAAAAATTAATTACGAAAATTTCAACTCATTTAAGTTCAACATCAAATATATTCAGCATAAAGTTTAAAAATCATGCATTTCATTTGGTAATCAATTTCACTTTAGATTAAAAAATGCTCATTTTTTAATTTTATATAAAAACATATCAACTTACTGATATTGAAATGGGTCTAAAAAATCGGTATCACGATGACTATCTTCCTACAAAATAAAAAAATAAAAAAGAAGCCAATCAAAAATTATAAATCACAAATTACTTTGCTTATATAACTGCTATTCACACAAGATACATTGAACTGATAATCAGTGGAAGAACAATGATTTCTCTGAAATAAAAAGCATAAATACAAGTTAAGATTAAAATATTCTGCCAGTTTTTTCTTCTAAATAAATCATTCATTTATGATGGTATATTTATTCTTACTTTTCTTTTTCTTAGTGCCGTTGTTGTTTGATCACTTTCACAAACACTACTTATTGTACTCTTCTTCTCTGAATCGTTATCAAATATATCAAAAGTTTTCAAGAAATAGCTTATTGAACTCACATCTGGGCGGGTTTTTTCTAAACATACATATGCTATGATAAATTTATTACAAACTTATTACTACAGTTACTTTGTTTTGGTTCAGAAACACAACTGGAAGTACATTCATTAAATATTCTAGATTGTTCAGGAAGCGCTAAAACCTCGCATACATTATTATTTCATTCAATTTACTTGGAAAAATTCCACTGCTGCTGTAAAGTACCTGAGGATACTGCATTTGTACTTGAATTTCTATCGATCAGATGTTGGAACTTGGATTTCTGCGCATCTGCTAAAGTTCCCACACTTGCATTTTCATACACTAAATTCACAAAAAGTGTCTATTTCATCAGCGAACTGCTGCTATTCACCATGCAAAAATCCCTTACCACTGACTTCAAAATGCGCAGTTATATGCTGCACCTAAAATTGAGCGCAAGATATATTTACATAACATTAAATATATAATCTTGCAGTTTACAATTAATAATTTACCATAATCATTAAAGTTGTAGAAACACTTTCTGCATTGCATTCTGAAAGCAATTTATTATTCAACATTAAAAAAATGTCAAATATAAATAATTACTGTTGAATTTAGATGGAATTGCATCAGCAACAATAACATATTCTTCTTTCAAACCTTTCTGGATTTCTCCCTCTGGCGGTAACTCATTAATCTAGAAATTCAAATAAAAATTTTTGTACAACATATAATAAATTTCATTTTACCTTTTCACAAGACTCTATAGAAAGATTTTCTTCAGTGCCAACCGATACAATTCCTACTTCGACAGTGTTGATTTCCATTGCTACAAACAATCTTATCTTCAACAAATGCCAGCGATGTTATTTCCTGAAATATTTCAAAAATCATATTACTTTCCTTGTAATATCAAAATATCGTTCGCATTTTTCAAGAATAATAAGAAATAAAACACAATTATTACTTTTTGCAAATGCTCACAAAAATAGATAGTGCAAGAAATCTTGGCATTGTATTCAAATGAGACAAAATATTACTTAATGCAAAGCGCAACTCAGAATTAAGTATTAAAAAAATTTCACGATCTCAAATACTTAGATAAAACTGAAGCACTAAACATACAACAAACAACTATTTAAGAACTATAACAAATGAAATCATGATGATCAGAAGAGAATGCTATTCATTTATCAAATGCAACCTAGTAAATGAGTTTTGTAGAATAAATGCACAATTACATTTTTACTTCTAAGAAATAGATCTTTTTAAACAGTAGATGCAAATCAAAGCATATGTTTTAACAGATGAAAAATGAAAATAATGTAAACTCTTAAGAAAGCAAATCTTCATTTTTTCAAACAATAAAACATCTTACTTCACTTATTACTTTAAAAAACCAGAAACTTTTTATTGTATTACAGTATACCAAATGACAAAAAGGTTCAATTAATTGTATAAATAATGTGTTACTTGAACGTACATAACGTACAACGTAATATGTATTACATTAGCTAAAATAATTAATCTAATAAACAATAAGACAAATCACAAAAATAAATGCACTTATATTTGATAATTTGTTAACCATCATTAGTGTAAACCTGAACATAAGTAAGTTAATAAAATTTTGTATACTCCATTTTATTTGTCAGATGTTATGTTTATTAAAAGCACCTGTTCCTCTTATGATTTGAGATTTATTAACTGAAAAATCTGAAATTTCATGAACAAAAACTACTGTCACTTATTTGGACCCATAATTGAAAAAAGTCATCTAGTGCCTTTTTGCTCAACGAAGAAGTTTTTGAAATTTAGTCAAAATAACTAAATCATTAAAAAAAAAATTAACTTACATCTGCTAAATAAAAATATCCAACACAAGAATACTGTTCTCTGTAATAAATTTAACAGATTTTCATACCATAAATATTACAACATAATTCCATGAAATGCATTTGTCATTACAAATCATGTTTTGTGGATTTCATAAGTTCAAGAGTGATGATGAAAAGAAAAGATAAAAATAGAAACAACAAACAAACATTATTTCTTGCCTTCTACCATAATAATATGATAACCGAATTTTGTTTTAACAGGTGGATCAGTAAACACTGGTTTATCAACCGTACTAATTGGTAAACCGAAAGCAGCATCTTGAAACGGACCAACCATGGATCCACGTACCATCCAACCAAGATCACCCTGCAGAACAATGCACTAAAACAAACGCTGAAAATAAAGTTCCACTTCCACTTACACCTTGGCGAGCTTTGTCTTCACTGTAACTGCTTGCAACTATGTTAAATTTTTCGCCAGCTTTCAGTTTTTCCATTGCTTCATTAGCTTTTGACAATTTCTCACACAAAATATGCCTAACCTTAAAAATTGGTAAACAAATAAATTGAACATGATCATTAATGAATTAATTAATTTAAACCTTGATCGCATTTCCACCTCCTTTACTACTTTTTGCCACCTCTGCAGATGCTGACGAAGTTGGGTTTTTTCCTTTTCCTTTTGGCATCTAAAATTTATCCATAAAACAGCACTAATTAATAAATTCCCATTTAATAAGATGATAAAGTATTTTTTCCGATCATTCCGGAACTTGTACGCATCCATGCGTACACATTATACACTATAAATTTCTTTTTTGCTTTATTTCACAATTTGATAAAAAGAATTTGGCCAATTTTTTTTCATTATCAAAAGTTGATTACAACAAAAGAACAAAACAGCTTTTTCAAAATTCTTCAACAACATCAGAAAGTAAAATTGAATGAAATTTAAAAAAAAAGCAACTTTACTCATTCACCAACAATAATAAACTTCGCTTAACAGATTTCGCCTAAAGATTCCAACAGTTCCTTTCTGTAATCATCAAAATCACCATCAATTTCACAGATATTTTGATCTTCAACAATCCAGAGTTGACAATTTGTTTCACGAATCAGACGTTCATCATGAGTGACCATCAATACTCCTAAAAGTAAGTGAACAAATAAATAGAAAATAAAAAAAAGCTTTTCAAGTATCTCGCTTCAACTTACCACCCTGAAATTCATTAATAGCGTCTGCCAATGCGTCAATTGATTCAATATCCAAATTGTTGGTCGGTTCATCCTGTGCAAAAAAGATTTTTGGAAATTATAAAACACAAAACTTTTCATCACAATTATCTTCACCAAAATAAGAACATCCGGTGCACTCAATGAAAGTTCTGCCAAAGCAACGCGGGATTTCTGACCACCAGACAGATTTTGTATCTGAATGGTATGAGCGTGTGATGCCAGACCAACTATACCCAAATTTTTCCTAGCATCTTGGTAACTTAAATTGAACAAACGCTGAAAAACAAGCTCAAAAATTAATTCAGTTTTTTTCTTTTGAATAGTCATTTTATTTTTTACTCTCAAATATTCAACTGGCGATTCGTCGTTATTTAAATGTTCTGAAGAGTGTTGATCAAAACGTCCAATTCTCTAAAAAAAAATAATAATAAAGCAACTGACCACAACAACATCACAAAAAGCATATATTTTCACCAGTCTGTGATTCTTTCGAATTTCACCACGAGTCTAAATATATTCATAAAGCATAAACAAAACATTAATGATAGCCTTGAATAATGACAAGCAAAAGAAAGCTTACGGGTTCCAAGTCGCCGAGTAAAAGTTTCAAAAATGTTGATTTACCAACACCATTTGGACCAACAATTGCAACTATACATTAAAACAATAAAAATTAAAAAAAAACAATTTTCAATATCTTGATACATCTCGATCTAAAAATTACTTCGGGATGATAAATCTATACCAAAATTGACATTTTCAAAAAGCATCGGACGACCAGGAAAACAAAATGAAACGTCTAAAATGAAACTCCTATATTATTAAGCTAATAAAACTATAACTACAATCACCCACCATGAGCGCCTAATATAGGAGGATTCAGTGAAGGTGGGTCTGGAAAGCGAAATTTCACTACATAATCCTTGGGACGTTGAATCAAATTCATTTTATTTTCTTCGTTGTAGAAGTCATCAATTTTGTTATCTTTTTTCTGCTTTGCTTGCTTCCCTTTGGCAACTTTTTCCAGCTAAAAAAATTATTTATTAAAGAAAATCTAAACATATACAAATTATCATCGCAATATTATTACAGCTTGTTTATTGGATTTTCCGGAAATTTTCAAATCTCGAAGCTGCTTTTGTTGTTTTTCATATTCTTTTTCCAGTTCCTTTCTCTTCTGAGCATACATCTTCTTAAATTGACCTAACATTTTTCAAGTTTAATAAAAAAAATTTTCTGAAATATATATTTCTTTATTCCGTCTTTTCTTCGTATACTTACTGTAATTTCCTTTGTAGTAATACAGCTTTTGTTGGTCAAGATGAATTATATCCGTACAAATACTATCCAAAAAGCTCTGATCGTGTGATACGACAAGAAGAGTCTTCTTCCAATTTTGCAAATAGCTAAAAAAACAAAATCGCTCAGATTGGTATAATTACAATTTCTTAGCTTTTCCTTTCTTCATTACTTATCAAGCCAAATGACAGCATTCAAATCCAAATGATTTGTAGGTTCATCCAGTAAAAGCAAAGTTGGTTCCAGAAAAAGCGCTCGTGCCAATGAAATGCGCATCCGCCAACCACCAGAAAATTGATTCGATGGTCTGGATTGCATTTCTGCATTAAAACCAAGACCTGCTAAAATTCGTCTTGCTCTTGGTTCAGCTGCATCTGCACCTATAGCTCTTAATTCATCGCAGACCTGAAAACGATGCCTTCAACTGGAGAACAATTCTTTTGAAAAATAACACAATACCTCTTGTAAACGTTCGTTCACACTCAAATCACCGTCACTAACTTTCTCCATCAGTTGACGTTCTTCATCAAGCAGCTTTTTACGCTTCACATCAGCCAAAATGACCACATCGATAGCAGATTTTTCGTCCACTTCAATCTCTTAAACAGAAAACAACTATACATTAGATGCAAATTAATTATGCATTTAGTAACTTAAAAGTTATGTTTAAATTAAAAAAAAATTCAATTAATAAGTTATAAATCATAATTAATAATAAGTTTGTTCCAAAATACTGTTAGCGTATCAATCAAACAAACTGCATTTAATGCATATACAAAAGTATCAATGACAAATAGCTCACATAACTAACAATGCAATTTTTCACCATACCTTGCTCACAATAAAGTATATCTATATTAGAAGGTATATCCAGCTTACGGTTGGCAATATGTTTCAACAAAGTCGTTTTGCCCATTCTAAATAATAATAAACTATCAATAAATTAAAATGAATTCAACAATGAATACAAACACACATTTCACAATATAAAAATTCTTACTTGCGGTTATTGTTATTGACTTCAATTTTGCATTAATTAAAAGTAGTAACTACCCCGCATTTACAGAAAAACAAAACAAGAACAAATTTACAAAAAAGAAAAACAAATAAATGCATAACAGGTGTAAATTCATTTTCATCAGAAAACAATTTCATAACAAAACAACTAATAAACTGATTAACTTGATAAAGAATGATTGATAAACTGATTGAACATTGCTGGTTGTGTATATTACAACAGAAATATACTAACTAGAAGCAAATAATTAACGATCACAAAAAGTGCAGAACTCAAATCTACCGCAAGATTAATCAGCTCTGTTCATTAATGAATAAGATTTTCTAAGATAATGTTTTACCCATTAGGCCCAACTAAACCGTATCTTCGACCAGCCGCAATAGTCAAAGAAGCATTTGTAAAAAGTTCCTTTCCTTGTGCAGCAATGCTGAAATTGTCTACCTAAAAAAGATAAATCATAAAATCTTGACATTCATCAAAATTATTCAAAAATTACCTTAATATCTAATGCATTTTCTAGGTTTTGTCTTTGTGCAGCAGTTTTCGCTTGTAGTGAAACGGTAAAGTGGTCACCAAGAGCCAAACCACCACCAATACCTCCAGATAATTCCGTAGCCTCATTGTCTGATTCAGATTCAACCAATGCTGCACGCTGCTTTTTCTTCTCTTTACGAGTTAACTTTTTGTTTGCCTGCATTATTTAAACTGAAATACAACTGAATTGAATCAAAACAAAAATTTTCTGCAGAGCTATGAAAAACAATGCACCACAACAAAATGCGCAAGTTGAAAACACGTAACTTTACCTAGTATAGTAATTTTGATATGCAAGATCTAATTTTTCGGTACAACCAAATACAGTACACCTTTTGACAACAAACATTGCATGCGTGATCATTACAGCTGTTCTGTCGACATAAAACTTCTTTGACTAAAAAAAACACATTTTAAACTTGTTTGCTTTTAACCCATAAGGTATAAATTACTGCTGACAAACGCTTACTCGTTTTCAATTTATTTTCCTACATTACTGGCAAAATTGATATAACTATAGTGTGTACAAATACACATGAGTAGTTTAAATTTCAAATAACACAAATCAGCTTTAATCGAATAAAGAATAAAGACGCATTATAAACGCTTTTTCATTCATTATTTTCGGTACATTCCACGTCAGACAGACATTCAGATGTGTCCGAGGATGTAGTTGATGATGAACTCTCCTCAGAACTTGAACTAGAGTGTTCGAACTTGTCAGTTATCTCCGTTAACAACGTAGCTGCTTCCAGCAGTGTTTCTGGCACTTTAATTTGAACTCCCTAAAAAATAAAAAAGACCAAAACAGAATAATGCATCACAAAAAAAACTATTAAATGATATTACCTGCTTTTGTAATGCTTGAGCTTGTTGAATAACAGTTTTCGCTCCTTTTAAAACAATTTCGACAAAATCATCGCTTTTCACTTCTGTATGATATGGGAAAGAAAGAAGATGCAAATTCGCGCTTTTTTGAAAAATTTCCGCTGCAAGTTTCAGCCCATCTATATATATTATAGTATAATAAAGTAAATAATACAATTTGAAAAGAAACTTTTACGTTGAGATTTTAGAAATACATAAATCATGTATTCCAGATCAGGCTGAGCAACTTCCACTGACATCTTCAACGAAGAAAATTTCAAAATATGATAACAGCAATAATAATAATACAAGCCTTTAACACCTACAAAATAAAAATAAGAAAAAACATTGTAATAATCTCACCTTGAAACGATCTGCGTTGTTCAATCAGAACAAACAATATGCTTTAATAATAATAATAACCTGAAATAATTATTAAATCGCCGTTGTTTCTCAAGACGTAAAAAATGTAAAATAGGTTAGAAATAACATATCGGTAGAATGCAACAAAATCAAAAATCTAAAAAATTGTGAAGATATTTTAATTAATACACGTTTGTAATAACACAACCGTATAAAAAAGTGATGATTTCATCTGAGACAAAAATAACAGTATTCTGGTCATCACAACCTATAAGTAAATTACAAAAACGAAATGAAACTTTGCTTCTACGCCGAAAGTGAAAAGGCACTTTATAAATGGTAACAGAATTCTGCAATTTATGCAACAAAACAGCCAATATAAAATTCTTTTCTTTAAATCATTATTAAATAAGTACGCATGCTTCGGCGTTGGCTAGTGCTTCTCAATATCACCTTGAACCCGTTTACTGTACTCTGACTTGGAGCAAACATCATCTTCATTTGGACCCACAACCGCAAAGGATCCATCTTCTTTTGGTACGTACAAACGAAGTCCCTGTGCTAAAGTAAAATAAAATTTTCAAATATCATTAATTAAAATTCGCAGCATATTCATAAAAAAAAAATAAATTAATGCCATAACAATCATTGTACTTGTAAAATAGTTGAAGTTCTTCATCTTGTATTTAAATATTCGGATAATATATTAAATCAAAAGAAAAGATAAAAAAAAAATTATATTTACCATCCTCTTGTTGATTTTGTTCATTGGCAGCGCCTGAATTGTAATCTTTAAGCAGCTCAGTGATCAGTTCAACGGCATCTACCCGAGTACTATCCAGTGTACTTGCACTTCCCAACTCCACTGTTCCAGTCTGAATAAAGGATAGGTAAATTTTAAGATGTTATAAAAGTAAAAATAAAAATGCACTTTTATACAAGTTGTTTAATAAATTTCAATTACCTGCACTTTTTTCACAGTGTTCGCTTTGCTGGATGCAAACATGGTTGTCATATCAACGTGGAACTGATGAGCACTGGCGGATTCAGTACTGCCTTGTCGAGAATGAGAAATGCTGCTGGGATAATCAGAAAATTGACTCGTCTGTGAAGCATTTCTCGAATGACCAGGCACGTCGCCTGTTTAAATAAAATTACCAGTTTACAAAATTATTTGAACATTATTTATTTATTACTTTCTCGTTTAGCACCACTCTTGACAGATTTTGTCAACTGCTTGCGATTTAAGCTGTCGAAACCGGATGAAGTTGATGTTTCAGAATCACTTTCATATAAAGCTTGCTGTGTAGACGGCGACAATGTATCAGCAGAATCATTTGAGTTCGTTAAGACAGGATTCATCATGCGCGGTCTGAAAATATTTTTCAAGCCTAATGAAAATGAAATTTTAAAAACTTTTATGTAACAATTTACACTTTAAAACATGGATCAGAGCTAAGAAGAACCATGCTTATGTTAATGCGAAGCAATGAGTTATCCGGGCGTTGTCTACCGGCTCTGTAACCTTCAATCAAATAAAGACGTGTAGTTCCGTCTATTCCAGAACCGGCAAACTCTGACAAATTTATGTCAACAAATCCTATTTTTTGATAAGCTTTTCCTCCTTTAGCTTCCTAAGCAAAATTTAAAAATAAAATCAGTACAATAAACACGCAAAACAATGAACATTGCATAAAAATACCTTACCTTCCGTACAGATATCCGACAAGTGCAGGGTTCCAGAACAGCAGTCTGAATATTAGAAGAAGGACGACAAGTGAACCGAAAGACTTCACCCCAATAAATATGATGGTTTTCCACCTCCGCTCTAAAAAATATTCATTATATGAACTAGAAACACTAGAAAACATTTCAGATAATGGAAAAAATACATTCCATTAATTGTAAAAAGCAACGTGTACAAAATCTCATCTTTATTAAAATTAAACAATTTGTTAATAAATAATTTTCAATCAAGTGAAAAAAATAAAAATCTCATAGTGTTTACGTATTGAAAATTTTCAATGCTAAAAGTACAGTGAAAAAAACAGCGTCAAAGTACAGCAATCAATTCAAAAAATCAATTTTTAAATAGAAAACAACTTTTTTAATTGAATTTAATCATTCTTTCTGCAAAAAGCTTTTTATTTAGATATGAACTAAAAAAATATGAAAATAATATGCCAGAAAATTTTGAAATTCCATATTCATACGATGAAGCACATGGTACTTATATTTCATAATGCATTACGCAATCACATGTGAATAAGCTTGAGAAATCTGAAATAACTACAGAATGTTACGCATGAGCCTTGATTACATGAACAAGAAACATTCAGAAAATACGAGAATTTATTATTAAAAGAATTTGAAACTTTTACTGTAAACAAATCAATGTTTGCATGAATTCATGAAAATTATAAGCCATATTAAATATCTCACCTACTTTACGTGAAAAATACTGAAATTTTAGCAAACATTACCGACATTCATTCAAATAAACAATATTTGACACTTCAATTGGAAACAGTTGTAACCTCGAAACTCAAGCTAACTTCGATAGCTGGGAAACTATTCATAGTGAATAATAAAGAAAATTTTAACATGAATTTGCCACATCAATGAATCGCCTTGATGTCCAACGAACCGCAAAAATCTTTCACAATTATCAATATTACTTATTAACTTTGAACTTCATTGAATTTCTAGCATTATAAGCACACAACTAGATATATATATATATCAATAAATTTCGAATAATGGCAAAAGTAGACAGCAGTTTCAAAAATGTGCTAACAAATCAAAAAGTGAAAGAAAATTTGCGATACAAATTATTTCGAAGGAAGAAATGTTACAGACTACCAAGCAGCCAGCAAACAATTATAGATACCTTGTGGCAGATTTTAAAAATTAAAAATAATAATAAATAAGCTTATCCGATTTTCATAGTTGACATTATGTCCTTATCAAAAAAATTTTCATTATATTAATTTAAGAATCATTAAAAAAAAACAAGTTTCTGGGCACTGAGCAAAGTAAACAGTTGGTGTACAGTCAGATACAAGCATCAAAATGTCAAGTTTATGCAATGGTAAATTTTTGACTTAATTCACCTTACGCAAACAATGATATAAACTTCACTTCAAAATGGTGAACAAAGAAAATTATCAACAACAACGTAACCTACTTACCTTGAACTGTGTTCACAAAAGTTACCACCTTCAACCAGCCGAATCTTGCAATACATTGTGGCATTTACAAACGGAACATTTGTCATATCCGCTAACAGTAGGTCAACTTGAAACTTGAATCGTTTCTTTCTATGTACAAAATTCATAGATGGCAACAAATGATCAATAAAAGAAGCCATTGAATACAACAACATTCACATCAAAGTGGCAACCATTCGCATGGATTAATTACAATTCTGTAATAAAAATTAACTGAAAATAACAAAATATTCACATTAAAATGAATAATTTTACCAATAATTCCATCACATGACAGCCAAATCGACCAAGCACCATTCGGTGGCATCACCTTAGCGTATTTGCTACATAAGTGAAAATCAGGTTCAAATGTAAAGTCTTTGGGTAAATTTTCAAAATAAAATTTATTTTTTCAATAAAATACTTGAATAAAATATATTAAAAAATATTTTTATTTATTTATTTATTTTTATTTTAAATTTAATTTTTATTTATTAATGTGATGAAACATTGCAACAAAAATTTATTTAAATAAGATCAATATTAATGTGAACGATAAGTTGAATAAAATTACCTTCAGTTTTAAATGTTTTCAATTTGTTTATTATATTTTTCAAATTTTTGAAAAGCCTGTAAAGGTATTGCCACCTATTTACCTTTTCTTTTTTTCTGCATCCCGACGCGCTCGTTTGATAAACAATTGTTTACGTCATTTATGAATTGTTCCAATTTGAAGTGTGGAAAAACACTGCAATTCATTCCAATGAATATTTCACGAATATTTTATCGATTTAAATTCTGAAATAAAAAAAAACAATATTTGTCACAAAATCAATATGTATAGAAAGCATGAACAATAAAGTCGCAGCGTTGAACTTACTACATTTTTTCGCTTAAAGAAAGATTAACTGAAAGTAGGAAAATTAAAATTAAAAAATTAAAAAATGTATCGCCAACATTGAATATCAATAAAATCCATTCCCATTCAGCAATAGAAGCAAGTGGAACTTTTTTTAATTCATTCTAACAAATCGAATCTAGTACAACTTAATTTTTAACAACAAACACAATAACAACGGTGAAAAAGTGAATGCAATTTTCTCGTGATATCTTATCATTTATGAAGGAAAATAAATTAATAATAGCAGCATCATTTTTTTTTCGAGATCAGGCAAGATTTTGTCAATCAATCGAACGCAGGCAGTGAAAAAAGTTCAGGTTGAAAATCTTCCAGTGAGTGAAGTGTTACTGTAGCGTAGGAACGGTGCAAGTGTTCCATGCGCTGGTCAGGTATCATCACTACTTGCATCCCAGCTCTGATGGCAGCTAAAACACCATTCAATGAATCTTCAAAAACTAACACTTGCTCCGGGGCAGGTGTCGGCTTGGGAAAACGTTTAACGCAAACGAGGAAGCATTCAGGTTCCGGCTTTGTTGTTTTCACTTCTGCATCGTCAGGAATGCACATGCGAACGTCAAACATTTGGAAAATATTTTGATGATTCTTTGTTTTCAATTTGTAATTCCTCTCCTTAGTGCCGGTGCACAATGCCATTGGAATTTTGTGCAAATTCAAATGTTTCAACAATCTTTCCGCGCCTGGCATCAGTTTGCTGCACGGAAATCGTTGCTCATAGAACAAGCTCGTCTCCTGCATCATATCTTCAACAGTGATTGGCAAATCATATTCCTTGATCATTATCTTGTAAGCATCCTCCTGGGAACGACCCATTTGTTTCAATTTCATTTCCCAAGTATACCTTTTGCCGTAACGTCTCAAAATTCTGTCCATAGCTTCTTCGTGCATCACTTCCGTATCTAACAGCAAACCGTCCATATCAAAAATGACATGAGTGACTGGAAAAAATTTATCTGCCATGCTTCAAGTGAAAATGGTTCCTTCTTCCAGTAAATGTCAATGCATACAAAATTCACAAAACAACGCTAATGCTAAAATGAACGGCCAAAATTATCAAATGGAAAAATATCATTCTGAAACAAATTTAACATTTTGAAAGAAAGTTTACTGTTTAAACTGTTTAATGAAATGAAACTATTTAAATTATTGAAATATACAACAATGGAGGTTGTTCTCTATAAATCAAGTAATAATGTGCAAACTACATATACATACATACATACATATATATATACATTGGATAACGAGTTGTCCGGAAGGCACAAAACTGGGTTATAAATATGCAGGCTTTGAAGCGTCATGTTTTAATAAACATTAAACATATGACGTCCGTTATATAAAAAGCATGACAAATATGCAAAAAAATCATTAACACAATCAAAACTGTGATGCCACGTAAACAAGCAACGTTTGACATTAAAAAATTTATTACAAACTTAAAAATTAAAATATTAAACTTTCCCTTTAAACTAAGCGAACTAATAAATTATTTATGCAATTAATTTGAAATATGAATAAACAGTACAAAATAATGCAAAACATTTATTGTAAGATTATGCTCAGATTATATCTCTCTAAAATTTCAAACCTAAAAAGTATTATTAATGAAATTATTCTCAGTACTTTAAAATCGTAACAAAACTTTCTGTTTAAATTGAAAAATACAATAATATTAAAAAAAAATACAATATTATTCAATTTATCACATTATTTACAAAAAAATAAAATAACAATTAGAACAAATAAAATTATGATATTAGATTCAAATAATACATGAAAAGTACCGACTTACGCAATCAAGCACATTCAAAATAATAAACAGAGTAATCATTAATGATTAAACTGCCGTGCGAATTGTCACACACAATAAGCGTAATGACGTAGTAGAATTTCCGGAAACAAAGTCGCTGCTGTGACGTAGTGCTCGATCAATTGAATGGGCTGATTACAGTAACAATTTTGATCTGCACGTTCAACTTCAAAATTTTTAAAAACAAACCAATTTTAAAAGGTTCCTAAAATTTTTCATATTGTTTTGATAAACAATGAAAAAATTTGTTTAAAATGCGCAAATGAGCAGGCTTTTTGTAAAATAATACACAAATATTCTTAGAAATTTGTACGCGCAACATCGTAGCTACGTGCTTTATTGACATTTCCTCAGGAAATTAAATGCACTTACGTCAACAGAAAAATTCGCATTTCTTCTTTTTTATGAAGTTAATTAATGCAAATTATATTTCCTTCTTCTTCTTCTTCTTCTTCTATTTTAACTTAAAGTACTAATTCACTTTTGTGAGCAATTATGGCTGATTTATAGGCTTTTACTATTTCAATCATCTTCTCTTTGAACAATTTGAATTCTGAAATATGTTCATCAAAAATCAATGCAAAAACTGCTAATGCATGCAATAATTTCCAACAAATTGAAAGCTATGGAATTTTATTTTCCAAATTCATAATATAGTCAAAATTTCTATAAGAAAAATTAAAAACATTATGACAATTAAAAAAAACAAACCACCTAAGCAAAAAATATTGCCGAACATAAAACGTCACCGTAATATGATTGTTTTTGACGTGATAGGGATTTATTTACAGCTAAATGTTAGCATATTTTGCACTGAAAGCAGTGCATTCATACTGTCTGCTTTTCTTAATCTGCTTGAACAGTTCGATCTGTAAAGAATAATAAAAAGAAATGAAAAGAAAACGACATGATCATATTCATTATTCAATGTTCATCAGATTACCTTTCAAACTGCCAAAATGATTTTCGAAAAGATTAATCATATCTGGAAAAAGTTTATCAAAACCTTTATCTCCCTCGAGCTAAAAGCAGTTTTCTGTAAAGCAAATTCATTACACATACAAAAATAATTGAATCACCAAAAACAACTTTTTCTTCTCATCGTAATATTTCAGCATTGGCAATGTGCACTGTTTAAAATTTTCTATACTGCATTTAATGAACTGCTTTCTCTTTTCATCATCCATTGAACTGGCAATTTTCTTCTGAATATTACTGGCGCAAAAATTTTCAGTGCAATCAATCAATATTACCAAACTCAAATTCGTTATCTACAGTCAAATATACAGCATAAGTGCAAATTAAAAAGGAAAATAATATTACAATACAATATTACCATTTTTTCAAAATCTTCTGCTTGTCCCAAATCTCTCGGATATCCTTCAGATATCAAGCAGACAATATCTTGATCCACCAAAGTTTCAATATAATTTTTAAATAAATCTTGACAAATATCCTGAAAATTACAATTATAATAATTGGAAACTAAGAAAAAAGTAAAGATAGCTAAGAGAAAAAATGAAAGAATGAAAAATATTATTTTGGGGAGTATAACAATGCTTACCCTTGGAACCCAATCACCCTTTTGCACAAGTTCGTTGACTTTTTTCCATTTTTCATCATCAGCATTCGAAGCAATGCTATTTTTAATAAGCTCGTCCATGCTTACACTTACAAATCCTTCATATTTTTCAATCAAACGCGAACAATATTCCGATTTCAAACTTCCCGGAGCTCCTAAACAAAAATGAAATTTAACAAACAAAAAATAAATAATATTAAAAATAAAAATTATATACCAACAAGAATAATAACTGGAGCAGTGAACTGCTTTTGATGTGATACCGCAACGGGTTGTTGTTGCTGATCTCGTTCAACTTCTTCTGCTTCATTTTTTGCATCTGTAAGATCATCACTTTCAGCTTGTTCTGCTTTAGCTTCTTCTTGAACTGCACGTTCTGGATCTGAATTCACAACTGTACTGTACTGAGATACTTCTGAAAATGAACATCCAGGTCCAATTCAAATTCAACAAACAGCAATAAAAATTACTTTCAGGATCAAGAATCCCTAAAATTAACAAATATATCGCATCTTCTGTAGCTTCAGTACCGCATTCGCCGGGTAACTAAATCACATTTGAAAAACAATATTCATTGAAAAAGTTCAATTAATATAATTAAATTAATAAAATACGATGTTCAGCAAATCGTCATCGTCGTAAGTTTTCGCCACTTCAAGCGTTTGAGAAGTAAAATCATGAATTCTATTCTGCACCTCTTCTGCACTCAACTGCTTCGCGTACAATTGTTCTTCCAATTCTTTTGCATTGTAATCAATTAAAATAACAAGTCGTATATCTCCAATCTAAAATAAAGTGTAACAGATACAATAAAAAAAAACATCGATGAGCATATATTACATCCAATCAAATGTATTTTTCAACATATAGCATACAACAAGCAAAAATGCACTGTTTTAATAATTAATTTTACTTCATTGTAAGTTTTTGACAAATATTTTTTACTGTTCAATTTAAAATTAATTAAAAAATACAAACATACTTGTTTGATGTATTGCAGTTGATCCAGTGTAAGCGGATATCCATTAATTATTATCAAATCGGGATTTGTAGTAGATTCAGCTTTTAAAAGTTCCGCATTAACAAGGCGATTGACCAAATCATCATTCACTAACCGTCCTATGATAATTTTTGAATTGAAATAAAACAGAAAAAATAATAATAAATGATAAAATTTCCCCTACCTTCATACAATGCTTCTAAATCAGTATGTTCAATTTTTTCGATAGACGATTTGATTATTTCCGAGACATTTAAAATGAAAACATTTTTCTCATTGAATCGCATCATCACATGTTGAATGCAAGATGTTTTAACACTACCAGGACATCCTAAAGTAAAAACTTCTATTAAATTAATGTATTGCATTATATATTTGAATTTTTCTTCAAAAGAGTACTTTTAAAAATCAGCAAAATTATAAATATACTTTCAAATTCAAGTCTTACCCAACAGTAAAACCAATGGAACATTTACAGCATTTGAAATTGGTAGAGGGGCACTGTTAGCAGATTCCACATCTGGTGGTTCTTCAATTAAAGGTTCAGTTTCAACATTTCCTTCATTATTTTCAATTTCATTGTTTTCTCGATTTTGCTTATCTTCTACTGATAACTGAAGTTTATCCTCATCATGATCTTCTTCTACACTGTCATATTTATTCACCAGGTCGCTTTGATTTTCTTGCTTTTTGTTTGGTGAATTTGCATCTGAAAATAAAAGCAAACGTTTAAAATCTAAGAAAACTGAAAACAACAACACGCTTTTACATCGTTTGACGCTTTTACGCTTTGTTCAAAACAAATCAATTATAAAAATTTCAAAAATTGAATTCAAATTTTCAAAATATATTAAAAATGTAATTTTCCTACTATTTTTTTAAATTTATAATTACAAAATTTATCTTTGGTACTTGCATTCGCTAAACAATCTAATCGTACTTGAAGAATGTTAACAATGATCTTGACGATTAAAAAGCGCTACAGAAGAAAACTGGCTGATTATTAAAATACACGTGAACATTATTATTTGAAAAGAGAATACATTACAACAGTTTTAAAAATTAAAAAGTCACTCATTCCAGATGCAAAAATATCTTCAATTACTGTAAACTTTTGCTTTTAAAAACAGCATTTTGAAAATATTCAATAAAACAGATTCAAACTTTCAATAGTAGCAAATTCATTACATTACCATTACGTAAAGATGATGACGAACAGCTACGTGATTTATCTGTCAAATCTACTGGCGGATTGTCTATGAATGTATCCCATTTTAACGCACCGGACGGCATAGCGTTCATTGCTTTCAACGCTTTAACCATAAATTGAATAGCATCATCTGGTTTACAGCTCATCAATCCCGCCATAAGGCTCTTGAAAAAAAATACATTATTCTGAAATTACGAATCACAAAAAAGTTACATCATACTTCAAATATTAATGGTATATTCTTGTCCACAAGATACTGACGAGCTTTTTCTGCTTCTTTCGACATCTTGCTCAGGTTTCTCTCCATTTCATTCTATCCAACTGCTCTTATAATGACTGTTGCCATAGTGATATCAATATGGAATAAATAATATACTTGCGTACTAACTGAATCATTCAAAACAGGAAAACAGTAGACATCATGCGACATAACATTGATTAATTCTACATAACAAATATTGCAAACATCTCTAGCTCTCTCAGTTGATTATAAAATCGATACAATTTTATCATGATCAGCTTACGCTTTTCAAATAAGAAAAAAAAAATAAACCGATTCAAAGTTTAATTCCATTATTTTAATAATCATTTAACTACGCTACAACTAAGCTTATTTTCAATTTTGTTGACCGTTTCAACTGTTCATTTAATTATAACAGAATTTAAATGAAGCCTGAATGAAATAGAATTCATTTATTGTTATGAAAACTGAAATTTCATTTACTAAATTCACTTTGTGGCAGTGTAAAAATAACAGGTAAAATTATGAAATGAACAATCAAATTGAATAATCAAACATGGATGATGTTGATTGTAAAGAATATTACGATAGTGTGATAATAATAATATTTAAAAAAAAACGTTAATATTCCTATCTAAAAGAATGTCAAACTGTCAGTAAACCTTAACTGCTCAGGTGCATTGTGCACTACAAGTTCAAATGATTACAGTACTACTACAGAATAAGTCGGAAAACGCTGCAAATTTAAAACGCTTAAAATATTGACGCAACGTTAATTTCTAATTTAAGTTCAAAAATAATTTATTTGAAAAAAAAAATATTAATCACAAGAACCATCACTCCAACCGTCTCGCCATCGTTCATCAACTTTACTACAATCAAACAAAGGCTTACCAAGTTTTTGATTAACAGAGTTGTGCAGTCTACAAAGCCACTGTGAAAATGATCTTCTCGACAATAAATCAGGAGGATTTTTTGCCAACTCTTCACGCATATCTTTTGCACAGTATTCGCAAGGATAATACAGTGAAAACAATCGCATCAAATTATGCATGTCTTTTTGAGTTTCACTGTTCAACATTTCAGGAAGATATGCAGCAATGGAATGAAGAACTCCCCACGTAGAGCGGCCTAATTCTTCCTTGTCAAGAGGGCAATTTTTCCGTTGATGTGATTCAGAATCGACGGAACTGTTTGCAGAAGTTGTCGTCTTGTCGTTAATATTATTACTGCTATTGTTAGAAGAAGATGAAGAAGCATCGGATGTTTTTGCCGAACGTTTTCCCATAATCCATGATTTAAAATCAACACATGCACGACAACTTTTTTCTCCTTGTCCATCATCATATTGCTGACGTGCAGCCATTACAAATGTTATTATACATAACACAAATTCACTGTGAAGAATGTTCAACTAAAATAACTGGTTATCTGAAATTTGAAAATAAAATTCTGTGTACAAATTTAAAACAAATCAAATTCGATATCTGCATAGTAAATGTTGATTGTATACTGTACTGCATTTTGCGATTTGAAACAATACAAATTACTAACAATGAGCATTTCACATTTCAAATAAAAAGTAGGAAATTTCATCTTGTCTAAACAGTAGTTTTATTTTCATTCTACACAATTTGTTACTTGTAACTTTAAGTAACAAATTGACACTGGATTGTTTTTGCTTTCATTTTCGACATCACAATTTAAATATAAACACTAATGAAATATGGACAATTCATAAAAAGATCTTATCTGTAAAACTAAAATTCAAAATATCTACATAAAATGAACAAAATATTTTCACATCCAAAAAATCATAATCTAACTGTAAATTACTTAATTTTAGGTACAAATGTCATTACTTAAGAAATTAGCATAATGGAAACAATGTATTCATCGTTATATAATTATTTAATCAGTATAGTTAATTTGATCGGTTTTTAACACGAGTATAAAAATAAATTAATGATTGTTGAACTGAATTAATGATATAATTAAATAAGCGATTAGCACAAACATTATGGAGCATGGACACAAAAATTTATACACACTATACGCAAACATTCGTCTTGTTCAATGTAATAGTGTAAATTAATCTAAACATAATTTTCACTTACCAAGGGCTAAATTGAAAAAGAAGAAGTGCGGTGCAGTTGCAACGTGAAAACAGGTTGATATGTTTATGTCCTTACCTAAAGAAAAATTATTAGTTTTGATAAATTAGTGAGAATCTCTTCGACCATAGGAAACTTCAACACAAACAATTTACCGCTTTTAAAGACTTTATCATATCTTCACAACTTCAACTAGTTTTGTATATTTAAATGTATTCTTATTTATTCATAACAACACTTTATGTTAACAAATATTTATAAATCAGCATGCAGGCGCGATTCAGTTTACTGTATTTTACATTTCATTATACCTGTATTTCTTAAAACTTACTGTAAATTTTAATAATAATTATATTTCAATTCGATAATGATTTGGAAAAGGAATTTCCGAAGACTAAGTACACTGTATGATCGAATGGTTTATTTAGTGGAACCAGATTTAAATTTTGACATGTACTTCAACAATCTGAGTGCAACAAAAAGACTTCTGGAATGTCGGGGTGTTATGGCCAATGTTAATCTAAATGCGTTGCGTTCAGATTATTTCAACTGGAAACAGCTTAAATGTGAACAAGAGAAGCTTCAAAATTTGCACACTTGTTTAATGAAGCTGTGTTCTGAAAGAAACGACGAAAAATCTGAAAATGGGTGCACTTCTGATGAATTTATAAGATTGCAAGATTGCATAACGCAGTTGAAATCAATTAACAAGGAAATCTTCCGAACGGAAAAAGTGATTGAAACATGCCTAGCACTACCAAACGATCTTGACGTGGAAACGCCAATCGGAGATGAAGAAAAACTCATTTTAAAGCACGAAGGAAAACTTCTTAAACAGTGTGAACATGAAAATTTGCTTCAGAGAAAAGGTTGGTTATTTTCGAAAAACGCACCTTATCAATGCTTTCTGTCAGGAAGAGCAGCTATTGCGTTAGATCTACTCGAACAGTTTGTTACTTCAGTATTTTCGAATGCAAAACTTACCTTCATTAGTCCATCATATTTCGTTAGAACGCCAGTTCTGGAAGCATGTTTGATGAGTATCAGTGACTTTCTTCAGATTGAAGAAAAAGAATATGGTGCATACGATAGCGCAGTGACGTTAAATGTAGTTGGTCATTCACTTTTAGCCTATCTCTGTTTGTTTACCAGACGTGCCGTTCCTTCTAATGTTTGTTTACCATTAAAATTATACTCATTCGGCAATTCATACAAAAATAAGAAGAAGAATTCAGAAAAATCAAATTCAGTACTCTTGCAATGCAACCAAAGCCGAGTGCTAACTGCTTTCGCACTTACTGATTCTTCTGAAAGCGTTTCTGTAATTATGAAAGAAATTTCTCAACAGTTTGTCAACATTCTCAAAAGTCTAGACATTGATTATGCTTGCTATCGACAACCAAGTAAGAAACTCCTACCTTCGCAAAGATCGAGCATTTCATATCGTATTCAAACTTGCGCATCACAATCTGAACACGACATTGCTACAGTAAGTGATTATGGCACGTTTCTTTCTCGGAGGCTTCGCATCATGACAGAAAACAAGAATTATTTACACTGTGTTTATTCTGAGATCAATATCTTCTGTTTGTTGGCTTCATTTATTGAACGATGGTGGTCCGAACAGGATCAAAGTACGTTGCCTCCACAAAATGCATCACGTATGTAGAAACAAGCTGGGCGAATTTCCGTTAAAATTCTCTCACTAAAATGAATATGTTGAAATTATTCAATTCATTTATTCATCATTCAGTGTCACCTTTGATTTTCCGCCCCGTTTCACTTCTTACCAAACATACTGTAATCAGTCATCACTCAATGTAAATTTGTAATATAACTGAAAAGTACATCACAGATGCATCTGCTTGTACAGAAAAAAAAATAAACAGATTCGAATAATTTACTATGTCTTTTCTTTTCAAAAAAAAAACAACAAAAAACTAATAACTGATAATTTAGTGGTGGCAACCCGAAATATATTACAGCACCATTTTATATTTTTTCAAATTAGTGCAGCCGAATGAAATATGATGGAGAAAGATGAAAAAAAGAATATAGCAGTTAACGGCAATTTTAACGTAGATATATTCCAAAATTCCAGCGATACGAGCAACAAAATAATTTTACGCGACAACAATTTCTGATCTCTGAAAAAAGGTGTATTTTGCATGTTCAACTTCTTTTTTTTTTTAATTTGTTTTGCAATGACAAAATTCTTTGGTTGAACAAGAAATGGTAAAAGTGAATGGCCAAAACAGGGTACTGCAATCAATTCAATCAAACGAAATTAGGTTTGAAGGAAGCTAAACAAAACAACAACTGCAATTTGTCATATATGAAGTTATTAATTATGATTGACGTTACCTTGGTTTTGGGATCCTCACAAGCTATTTTCAGTTTTTCCACCCACCGTAGCGCACTAGCTTGTGTGCCTACTCGCAGACGATATACGATACCTAAAGATGACAAATGGCATAATTTTGACAATTATATTCTGCCATAAATTACATACCTAATACTGGTTCTTGTAAAATAAAAGAATCCGGCATAAATGGATCATCAGTTTTCACAACCATCCATCCACAAAGTGCAATTATCTTCGACGCGCATGTTTTGTACTGAAAATAAAAAGAATTCAAAGACGAACAACAGTATGGAATTATTTTACAGCAAGACGAGAGTTCCAATTTCTGGGAAGATTTCGTGACTCATAAACATACAAAGCACTACCGCACAGACGAATCCAAAATCGCCTCCAAACAGGGAACTGAAACAAAAGTTTAATTCACATGCTAATCAATTTTCCATCCAAATTTTTACTTACTCTTGGTCTGTGTCCGTTTTTCAAAATGCACTTCCGCTTAGCTGGCCCTTCAATTATGCAGTCTTCCTCTAATGTGTCAACACTGCGAGACAGACGATCTCTACTTGAGCTTCTTCCTTTTAAACTAGAAGATAAAATTAAATTAAGAAAAATTCATTACAGTAATATAATGCACATACTCAAGCCGTATCCCATTTTCATCAGAGCTTTCATGTCCAGAGTCACCAATAACATCTGTAATATAAAGATTTCCTATATAAGATAACAAAAAAAAAACAGAACTTCACTCCTCGGGCTATTAATACCATTAGAAGGGAGTTGTAGAGATGATGATGATGCAGTGCAACTGGAAAATTCTAACAAAGAATCATCTAGCAGATGACGTCTACAATCAACAGTCAATGGAAACGTTTCATTAAGTGGATTTCCAATAGATGGAACTCTATAAATGTGAATTTAAATTTCAAATCATAAAGTTGTTGAATTTCTTCTTCTTACTTTGTTACTAAATTTGAACCACCTAAACTCTGGGTTTTTCGGTGCGTTTGCTTGCTTTTACTAGTTTGTGGAGTAAGCGACTGAGTTTTCATAGGTGTACTATTATTGTCAGAAATAAGTAGATGCTTAAAATTCTTCTCCACATTAGAACTATTGCAGTTCGGTTCCAACTTGATCGATAAACTAAAACCGAAAAGATAATATGTTGCATCAAAAGATATGCACAATTCGTATGTAAATTTTTGTTAAACAACACAAAATAGCTCACTTATACAGATCTTCTTCGACAAACTTCTGCAGCTCATCAATATATCGAATCGAATCCAAATATGATTGGAAACAATCAATTGCACTTAAACTTTCTGAAAAAAAAACACAAAAACAAAAAATCAATTTAGAAAGTTCAAAAAATAATTATCAATTTACCGTAATTGGAACTCTGATAATCAGCAAGAACACGCAAAATATTATTCATCAGATTTAAACGCTGCGTGCTTTCCAAGCCACCGGAACTGGGGTGAGCAACGTCAATGTAAATGAGATCAGTAAGATACAATCCTAAACATATTCTGATTATTAATTTCAATTTATATCTGGATAAAAACAGTGAAATAATTCTAAATCTAATTTTATTATACTAATATTTAAATTTTATTATATATGAAAAAGCATAGCATATGCAAGCATGGCAATAAAAACGAAGCATGCATTCTAATGAATCAAAAATCTAATAAAATAACAAAAATGTTAAATCAAACAAGTGCACATTTTGTAAAATTAAACTTTTCATTCACCTAGGTATGGTATACAAGGAAGTTTAATTGTCATCATGTACTTCCGCAGTTTTTCCCAGTTGTTCTGATCACTAAATAGCTTTGTCAACTTGTCATATATAGCTTTGTCTTTCGTTTGCACTGCCTGCAAATCTTCATATAAATAATAATATATAAATAGCAATATAATTTTCAACATTACCGCCCATGTTTTGTAAAGTCGATAAACAGCACTGCTTTGCAAACCAGATATTATAGCAAAAGCTGAATGAATGTTGTTCAAATCCATCAGCTTCTAAAAATGTCGCATCATCTTATTACTGCTTATTATAACGTAAAACAATACCAACTTTATTTAGAAGCTTATCACGATTTATTTTATTTTATTTATTATTTTATTAAAAATGAAGAAGTAATTATATGGGAAAAGAAAAATCGCAAAAAAGTATTACTGCACAATCGTACACTTTATGAAAATCATATAAATTTTAAAATAGAGAATAAAAGTAAGGTGAATTATGTAACACCAAATTATTGAACAAAAACATCACATACTTGCACATTACACATGCAACACAATTCATATTACATGTCATAAAAGACACTACAATAAGTGTAAAAAAATCACCACAAAATTTAATCATAACAAATTCAAATCTCTTACCTTGGAAATTTTCAAAAAATGACCCAAAACTTCAGCTCGAAGTTTCAAACTTTGACATGACAATATTTCTTTCTGACACCACAAACAAACCTTAAAAATACCAACTTGTAAAATTAATGTTAAGCGCTGCAAATGAAATTAAATATTACATGATTAAAACGGCGAATAAATGCAACTACATTAGGAGCAACAGTCAGCTTGTTACGGGAATTCCAGGCACAGCTAGTAAGTTCCTAAAAATGCAAAATGTAATTTACATTTTAAGCAATACTCACTTAACATTAATTTAAATAATACATCTGGCTTAATAGCTTTAAATATTGGCAGATCTCCAAGTGTCAACTGAGCAGCGATATCTTCGGCGTTAACTTTCAGAACATTAAATGTAACAGGATCAAACTGTCTGTTTTGCAATTTCAAAGCAGAAGGAGAATATCCGGCTCCATCATCACATTGTACTGATGTACTCCACGACAGACATTTTGTTACACCCTGAAAAATAATTTTATAAAATTATGTTTGCAATTCATACAACATTACAAACAAAACAACCATAATTTAATTTTAATCTAAACAAATAATAAGACTGTTACCTCATCATACATGCTGTACTTCCTGCTGGATCGTCTTTCCATTAATTCAAAAACTAAAATAATTTATAGTGACATCAATAAACAATAGTGACACTTAAAACTAACAAGTACAATTCACATACACCAGATAATCATTACATACTTTAAAAAACTATAAAAAAGACAACAAATATGGCATTTTTCAAAAATCAAACTAATAGTTTAAGTTTCGTGTATGTAAAAAGCTGCTTTCAAAAATCATTTTATAAATTTAACAGTTCAAAAAATATTCATCAGTACAATAATAATAATTTTATAAAAGTAATTTGTTTCTTACATTTACCATCAAATAAAATAAATAGACAAAACTTATAAACTTAATTTAAAAAACAGATACGTTTGGAAACCTAAAAATGATAAGACAGTTTATTAATTACAATGATCACAACAAATAACAATTGCATTGAATTCAACGTGAAACTTTACAGCTGCAAATGGTTGCAAAATACCCACAAGCATGCAATAAAATTTATGAAAAGAAACTGAACTTCATAAAATGAAAAATGCACATAACAAAAATTAAACATCAACGCAAAAAAGTAAAAGACAACAAAATGAAGATTGACCTAATTTCTACATCATGAAGTAACACAGTTTGAACAATAATATTATTCGCATCATTAGTTCTTTAATAATAAATATAAATTTACCAGCGCAAAATCACCAAAGAAAAATACTACAAATCATCAGCAACCTTTTCAATATCAAACAACAAAAATCATTAACTAATTCATACTGTAATTAAAAAAACTCATGTTTTGATACATCAAATGTACTGTAATTTTGTTTCTTAATTCATTCATGCAAATTATTCCGAAATGAAATTGGAATTTGAAAAATTTATCTTCATGCTAATTATTTAATTGAATTGCTTTATTCAGTTTTCTTAGTTGCTACTGCTTTTATTTTATTCAGTTCTTCTAAATTCCTGAAAATATCGCAAAAAGCAACTAATTAATAATTTCAGCATTGTTTTTAAACTGTACTTCAGAAAGGATTTCACTTAAAATTAAATTTATCTTCTATTGTTTACCTTACAAAATTCCATTTCATGAATTAATTCAGTTGCCACATAATGTCTCAGTTAATTGTAGAAACTGTAAAATTAATATTATATAATTTTTTTATTATGTTATTTTATTTAATTTCGTGCTAAATAAAAAATGACAGTTCGTTTATATATAAGAAACATAATTACAGCATTGCTAATATTACCTGACAATCATGTTAAAGATACTATCAATATGCATGCGCTCATGTAAAATTCTACACGATGAGTAATAAAAGGTTTCGGAAACGAAACAATGAAAGCAGTAGCGAGTCGGATGATGCTGAAAATGAATTATCAAGAAAGTATGTTTTATATAAAATTTATTAATGCTGTATACAAATATGTACTTTAGGAACGTTATTGAAACGGTTCGTCAGCTGCAAAACTTGCGTAAACGTCCCCCTGGATTAACGTAATTGATTAATAACTAATGAATATGTGGTATATTAATTTTTCATATGCAATTTAGCATTGGCGAACTTGCTACTGGAAAGGAATATACAAAAGAGATTCCTCAGTCTGTGGTAAGTAACATGAAAACAATTTTCAGTTCTGAAATAATGAAGATAATTTAGGATCCCTTTAAATTGAAAGTTGGTGGAATGATTGATTTGAAGAAAATCAAGCCATCTGATGTGTATGCTACATATCAAACCTTTTATGCACTACAATAGAAATATATTTCAGAAAGCACGCCGATGTCGAGGAAGGAATTCGCAGAACGTTCTCAAAAGAAAGTCAGTTGCGAGATGAAGATGAAGAAATGTAAGTTAGAGTGCACTTGAAAATTTAATAAGATTCCTTTCAGCATAAACGACATAAACTTAAATATAAAATACCTCTTAGGCGAAAGTATGTTGAAGAACAAATGCTTAAAAGGAAAGGAATTGAAACCAATACTGAAAATAAAACAGAAAAAATTGGGCCAGCTGATCAAGCTCTTCAAGAATTGTCAGATCGTCTAAAAATGTATCAAAGCAAAACAACAGAAGATATGTTATCGAATCAAATGCTCTGTGGCATTCCTGAGGTGGATCTTGGATTAGGGTAAAATTAAAACATACCATTTATATATATATTTTTTACACTTACTTTTTCAGGCATAAAATGAAAGCTGTGGAGCAAACTGAAGCTGCTAAAGCTCGCTTATTTGCAGAAGCTATTAGAAAAAAAAGAACTGTTGAAGAAACTCTTGTTGCTCGAAAACAACTGCTTAGAGATATTGAAGAAGGCGATTTTTCACGGACCATCTGTACGTTTTAGTTAATATGTTCTGTTTCTTACTTAAAACTGTTCTTTTTTAAGTTGACGTTAATGGTGAATTTAGTAGTGGATCCGATTTACTAAAACCTGACGAAAACGAAAATGAAGAAGAACACTTTGTGACAAACTCTTCAGCCATTCTTTCTGCTGTAAAATCAAAACGATAACTAACTCATTTTGAATGTATGAAATAACAGTTATGCATTTTTCTTATCGAAATAAAGCACGATATCAAATCCATTTCATTTATTTCATAACTGCCTTGTGTAAATATGAAATCACTTTTTCTTCGACACACCGACAGTGCGGCCCTTTCTGCCAGTAGTTTTCGTGTGCTGGCCTCTCACACGCAAACTAAAATAAAGAACATTTTCAATAAAAACAATTAAAATGATATACACTAAATAAAACTTGCCCCCAATAGTGACGCAAACCACGATGCGCACGAATTTTCTTCAACCGTTCCAAATCTTCTCTCAATTTGCTATCCAAAATCGTGCTCAAAACCTAGCAACATTCCAAATGCTTATTCGTTTATTCGATGGAGATGTGAAGAAAATTACTTGTGTTGTCGTTCCATCTTTTATATCACGTCGACGATTCAAAAACCAATCTGGAATCTTGTACTGTTTAGGATTTGTCATAACATTTATAAGTTTGTCGGTCTAAATTATTCGTCATATAACTTCATTAGTCGAATACAAGCATTTGCATCACCTCTTCGGCTGTTAGTTCTCCAGCACGTTTATGAATACTGATGTCTGCTTTACGGCAGACTGCATGACTGAATCTTCGACCGACACCCTATATTTAAATCATATTAACACAACGTCAGTATGTAACTTTGAAAAATTGAAAATGGCACTTCGTTTTTGAATAAAAAGCAAGGCAAACAAAGCAATAAATGACCTAAGTTCAATGAAAAAAATATTACTAGATGAGTAATATCGTGAGAAGTGAGAGAATGCAAAAACATTAACTGAACAAATCTCATTTCACAAATTTATCATATAATTCATAACAATAAGTCAAGACGCTAATGAATGTCTAAAAATTACAAAACAAATAAAAAATTTTCATTCTAACTTATTACATACTTTTATTGCAGTCAAAGCATAAGGAACTTTCGCATTTCCATCTATGTTGGTGTTCATAACACGAAGTATGTGAATAAATCGCTCCGGTAGAACAAGACTCTACAATGTATTTAAATGAAGATTTTGAATAAATGAAGTACCCTTTCATTAAACATATTACCATATCAATGTAGTATATCCAGAATTCAAAAACACTTCCAATTGCACAATAATTTGACACGCCGATGTATTACCGTAAGAAAAGTAAACATTCAAGATTAAATTTTTGGAATACTGTAACTTTTTGGAATACTTATTCTGTTTGTATATAATTCATAAAAATAATAAAATTACTCATTTACTTTATTTAAAGCATTTTTTGAATAATTTTTGCTTTAGTTTACTGTGGCGTGTATGGTGAGGTGATGTCATCCCATGTTCATTTCGTTCAAAGGAAGTATAATCTTATTTATGGTATTTGTTTTATACCATGAATGCAAGCAAAGAAAACTTAAGAAAAAATTTTATTTACAAATGTCTACCAGTTCAACCTGTATTCAGTTTCGTAACGTTCTTCATTCTACATATGTGCTATTTACATCAAGCAACATTTCTTTGTGAGCTTCGCTTTTTTAACGGATTTTTCAAATTTATTTTCCAAACTTTAAGCCTTTATTTTGCATTTAATTCTTACCTTAAAATATTTCTAACACACTGATTCAGATTAAAATAGTGTAATTTATCAGAAAGGGTTTGAAATTCAATGATTTGAAAAATATTGAAAATTAACTTAATTCATATTTATTTATTTATTTATTGCAGAGCTAATTGGACGTTTTGTAAAGTAAAACAGAGAAAAAAACTCTAGCACAGCAGGATAAAGAATTTAACTAAAAATCACTTTATCACATCTTTACAGTAAAGCGATTATTATTTAAAAAAATTAAAACTGTTGTTTCTCATTCAAATACCATTGCTTTCCACCATAAGATCTGCCAAAGCGCAGTAAAATATTTGAAATTCCTCTAGCTGCATCATCAATATTATCAGATGAAGAGAGGTAACGTACAGGAATTTCTTTCTTTCTTATTTCCGGCCATAACACTGATGATTTTTCTTCAGTATTCATGCGATTTTTCATCAAGCGGTCGAAAAAATAATCTGAAATATTTTTGCATGAATAAAAAAATGCGATTAAATAAAAGCTAGTACCTTTTTCAGGGCTGCGCGGTTCTGGAGATGCTAAAATCACATTTCCAATCCAGAGCATAAGAATAGCTAAAATGTGCTTCATGTCTGACCTAAACAGTGCATATTGTATGTCTATTTATAAAAAGAATTTACAAAATCACATTATATACAAAATAAAGTGAATTAAAATGGTCTAATCTCGACTGCTTTACCATATCAATATTATAGTGACATAACAAAATCATATATAGCACCACAAGTAGATATCAATCATATATGACAATTTTTTATATTAAGTTATATTTCTAAAAAACAATGCTGAAACATTTCAGAAAAAGTAGTATAAAGTAAAACAGTTTTTATACAATTAAAATGCTGCATTAAATATAATATTATTAACAAAATTGCCATACCAATAGGTAAGAATTATTTTACATTCAGTTTAAGTTTTCAGAAAATATTGCAATAAAAAATTATAAATTTTACAAACATACATACGTAATTTATTTAAATAAAAATTATCAATTTACACCTACTGTTATGGTCAGAAGAACTGTAGAATGTAAAGAAGCCCCTTGAAGCATATATCTAAAGCACCTACGAGACTGAAAACAGCTATTAACTCATGGAAACAACAGGTAGCCATACTGAAGATTCATTAGAAGCCATCAAATTGTAATCTTAGGTTGTCATTATAATTTCTGAAAATTAATTTAAGCATTCATGCAGTAATAATAAAAACTGTCACATTTATATCTTTCAATAATGCAATATATTCCTCATAAACATTCGTCATCGCACAAATTTACAATAAACATTCAAAAATGAAAAATAATATTGACAAACAATCATTATTTGGTTTTCATTTCATTAAATTTTAGTAAATTATTCAGTGAATAAAATACAAATTGATATTAAATTTCAGAAATAATGAAAAATCAAAATACTTGTCAAAAATATATTTTAATAACACTGGTCAACATGATTTTGGGGGTCTCCCAAATATTAGCTGATTTTGGGTATTTTTGTCACGCTGATTATGAAAATGACATTTGTTTTCTCCCATCACATGCCGTTTTTTCACACCGCGCTATATTACTTTTTCCATTATTGTACGTATGTAGCACATTGTGCTTTCTGTTTTAAGAGTGTTATACAAGACATAAACGTGTAAGGAGACCCTGCAGTAATGAAAAATGTCATCACGAAAGTGTTTAAGTAGTCCAGATTCATTTTGTCACATTTGCGGCAGTTTTGTAGTGAAGAGCAAAAGGCAGAAAATAACAGATTTTGTGAAGAAGGCATATTTCGCATACTTTGGTATAAAGCTAGGAGATCAATATAAGACTTGGGCTCCACATATAGTGTGCCATACATGTATTGAACAGTTGCGGAAATGGAGCAAAAAAACAGTGAAATCTCTTATTTTTGGTGTATCTTTGGTGTCGCGGGAACCTTACACCAGGGTCAAAAAACATTTGCCATAAAAGATTAATTGATCCAGAAAAAGTGTTCCTACCACCACTTCACTTAAAACTGGGCATCATGAAGTAGCTTGTTAACGCCTTGGCTAAAAATGGAACATGCTTCCAATACCATTGCACCCAGTTTCCTTTATTGTCAGATGCCAAATTAAAAGAAGGCATATTTGTTGGACCTGACATACAGAAATTGATTAAAGACAAGATGTTTTCAAGCACAATGACACAAGTTGAAGAAGAAGCATGGGTTGCATTCACGAATGTTGTTTCAGGATTTCTGGGAAATAAGAAGGACCCGGAATATGGACGATTAGTGAATGTTATGCTTGAAAATTTTGAAAAGTTGGGATGTAACATGAATTTGAAGCTCCACTTTCTGCACTCACATTTAGATTTTTTTCCACAGAATCTTGGTGATGTTAGTGAAGAACAAGGTGAACGATTTCACCAAGACATAAAACAAATGGAGCAGAGATATCAGGGTCGATGGAATGTTGCAATGATTGCAGATTACTGTTGGTGTCTCAAGAGAGAAACAAAACAGAATCAAAAGAGGAGGTCAACGCGGCGGTCATTTGCTACCAAAAGGACTAGATACTCTGATAAAAGGCACACCAACATCAATTAGAAGCAATTTACTTTATTTTGTGCACATTAAAACTGTGTACGCCATTTTATATGTGTTGTTCTGTACAGAGCACTGTATTATACAATACGTGGATGCCCATGTACACATTGCGAAAGAACTGTATGTGATGGGAAAAATTCATTAGCATTTTTGAAATCTGCATAGCAAAATTATTAAAAATCAATCATAATTTAGTAAACCCCAGAAAAAAAGTTTCAATTTGTTGACCTGTGTAATTAATAAGTAATAATTTATTTAAAAATAGAAACATAATTCAGTTATCTCACGGTTGGCAGAGTAATAAATCACATTATTTAACAATTTTTAATAATAGTATCTTACTAAACTTTTGTTCAAATGTTTTAAATTACAAAAAGAATTAAATTTTTAAATGAAATTTACTCAAAAATTGAAATCAAAAAATACAAACATTAAACTGAAAACTATATTACCTGTGTAAAAATTAAAATAAATGTATTTCTGGACGCAGAAAACTGAACCGCTTCAGAGAAATAATAAGCGAATTAGAGGAAAGCTATAAAGGCAAAAGAATAATTTGAATGAAGCTTGAAGAAAGTGGAATACACAGCGTGAAATAATCACGGTAACAGCTTCTAGTTGACAGCAGATTTAGCTGCTATTTATCCAGTGCAGCATCCCTGAAAGAAAAATTTGATCATACGACAAAGATGTATCCAACAGAATTAATTCAATTTGTACCCACCTTCTTTCCGTCAGCAATCGCACTTTCAAATATTGCTCATGGAAGAAACCATAGAAAATGTCAAATTAAGATTTGAACCAACAAGCTGGGATTTCAATTACAACTGAAACACGTCATACTATTTCGCAGTAAAGTGATAATTCATTGTTAACTGCTTAATGTTCAATGTTTAATAGAGAACAATTACATCTTGTTGCTATAAGCCATTCGCATTATATATCGCATCACTTTCAAACAGTTTCATAAAATCTTCTATACATTGTACAATGCATAAATATATTTATTTATTTCTATGTATGTATTAACGTATATACGATTAATGTATATTTCTATATATAAACGTAACGAGTAATTTTAAAACTTTACAGAAAGCTTAAGTTTTATTAGTGAAAATAAAAATTATCATGTTGTAAAAAAGATAAAAACAACTGCGGTTTTCATGTATTGCTTGATATTTCATGATTCAACCTATACATCAACAAAATAAAAAAACAAATATCATTATGCATATTTGCACTTACTACTTTTGCAAATGTATATAATAACACTCCTATAAATTTTTAATTTTCTTTTTAATTGCACTCCTCTTTAATTGTCTACTTCATCGATTTTTGCATAAAACAAAAAATTGAATTAACAAATTAATTACACAATTGCAGATAAGAAAATCTAACAAGATTGGACAAACTTTGAAACTGATATTTTGAAAATACGCCCAAAACTTGACAAAATTGAAATTTATCGAATAGTTCTAGATTGAAATGGAAAAGCTGGCCGTCAATATAAACTTTCACCTTGTCACTAGATATGCAATAAGGAATGTAAAGCAATTACATAAAAAGATCTTCCTCAATCTGCTACTTTCTTATTTCAAAGTAAAAATATAAATATCTATTAAAAATGCTTTGCAATGCAAACAAAAATTAAGAAAAAAAAATCGAATTTGCAGTCAGAAATAGATAAATAAAAATATATGATGGAAACAAAATACCATCGCATCAAATAACCTTACTTCAAATTCTAAACAATCTTCTTGCTTTTCTTATAAGTTTCCACCGCTGGTATACATTGAACGCTTTTCTCCCTCTTCAAATTATTTCTATTTTCTCGTACGAATATATATAGTTTTGAATATATGTATTGTAGCATCTTTTCTCGTTCAATACTATGAATTATGAACATACGCTTAATTCAACAGTTCTAAAATATTACATTTCAATTTCCATATTATTCAAAAATTGAAAAACAATTCATATATTATAAAATATCATTCTTAATATACAAAAAGGCAGTAAACTTTTAATATTTCAAATACAAACACAGTTTACCTGGACAAAGTTCGGCTTTCCTAAAGTACAGTACAAACAGTTTTCACGTTTGAAAAGCAAATCAACTGCGCTGCAAAATTTAGGGAAGAAAATCTGCTTTAAATAAACAGAGCTATTTAACACAGTAAAACATTAGTAAATAATTAAAATTCATAAATTATTTTATATATTTCTCCATAAATTTGCGGTGAAAGTCAGAGCGCAAAGCATCATTGATAAAAGCTGGCTGATTCTTCCGTTTCTCATCAATGCCTTTTGCACAATTCTTGAAAACCACATCATCGTCCCATCTAAAACATTTTAACATAACATTAATATAAAATGATATCGCAATTTTCAATTACCTCCGCTGGACTCGAAAATCTTGCTTATTGGAAGTAAGCAATGGATTTCCTCGCAAAATATTTTCTACACGCACTCGCTCTTCCTCTGCTTTTCTTTTCGCTTCCTAAAAACTTCGCAATTATTTTAAAAATATACAAGATGTTTAAACTGAAATTTCAATATTCATGAATGACATGAATGATTTGAAATTGAAAAAATATACAGTAGACAATAAAGAGATTGATTTCCTATAAGGAAAATTTACAACTGTATTTAGAATCAAAACTTAAAACAAACTTCTTCTTTTCGCTCGGCCTCTCTTTCTTTTTTAATTCTTTCCAATTCAGCCATCAGTTGTGCAGTTTCATCATCTTCATCACTATCATCACTGTCGTCATCTTCCTAAATTAATAAAATACAAACTTAAGAGAGAAACGTCATTCTTGGGAACAGTTCATACCTCACAAATGGAAGGATCGTCATCATCTGGGTTTCTGTAAGACACCTTTTCATATCGTACTTTTTTATCATGAGAGTACGAAGAAACATTGTCATAATCTGTAAAATATTACAAACATATTCTATCTTATATCACTTACCATCAAAAATTATTCATATGAATTATAATACTTATTCATAAATATGCTATTTACATTATTTATATATTAAATACATACTTACTTTAACAATTTCAGCAAGTTAACGCATTCTACGTTTCACAGCTTTATAGATTTAATTATATAATAAAGTTAATAAACTTTGTACAATCTTAAATTTCACAATTAAATGCTGACGATTATGCAATGTATAGCGATTAATAAGTAAACAGATATATACATATTTATTTTTATTTATTTATTCATATTTAAATGTACTTTTAGTTATTGAATTACGTAAATATATTTTTCCAATTTTAAATTTCAAATTTTTAAACAAAAATTCAAAATTACCTCCCAAAAATACTGAAAACATACCAACTACTCAAAATACTATCATACTGTAGTAAACTTAACCATTAAACAAATAAATACTATAAATCATAAAAAAAGCAAAACTTTAATAATATATATTTCAAAAATCAAATTTTAAATTATTAAAAAAATTGATCAAGTAAATAAGTTATTTCAGTCTCACCATTTTCAGGACGCCGTTTGCTTCCTGTGCTTCGTTCGCGATCCTCTAATTCACGGCGAAAGTCTCTATTTCGAAGTTCGTCAGCATGACCTTGGCTATGTTGTCTATAAAAATCAAAATGTCAAAATCAACCGACATACTCTACAATCTCAAACAACTTCAAATCATAAAAATAAGCAAATAAATAAATTTGAAAATAAATAAAAATACAATAAAGATTTGTTATAAATCACAGGAAACAAAATTAAAAATAAATCAAACGGAACTGAGAAAGCCAAAAAAAGTTCAACAAGAACAAACAAAAGTAAAACAAACTTCAAACTTAAAATATACAAAGATTTTAAATCTGTTAATAATTCAAACTTAAATAAGAGTAGCCCGTTTCAAAGTAAAACAGTTATATATTTATCATTTTAAATCAAATCAACAAGTAAAATTTTCATATATGTAACATTAAACGACATACCGATATTTAATCTTCGTGTGAGATGGCATATCACGGCTTGAATATTGTTTAGAAAGTTTACTAAGATCTCCTTCATTTTTTCCAGTGCCTCCATGGGCAGGAACAAAAGTTGCGCGATGCGCTGTTGTCATTGCAAAACTCAATGAAAAACACTACAGTATCATACAGTAATAAAATAAATTAAGTATAATAAATGTTAGTTGCATTTAAAATAAGCTCTTTAAAATCTTTATAAATTTACTTTACGTATTTTTTGCAAAATATAAAAAAAATATAAATTTAATTAAATAATTTTATCATATAAAAGTATTTTTTCTCAAAACAATTTCTTCATATCAGTTTCAACTAAGTTATTATATAAAAAGGCAAACATGTGAGATAGATCTTAAGAATATTATGTATTGTATTAAGTTTTACAATTTCTATATTAGTTACAATATATTGCTAATTACATATTCGGAAATCAGGTGTTAATTATGGTTACAGTATTGTCTCTCTCTAGTTTTCAAGCATTTCAAGTGAACATTTTGTGGAATTCAAAAGATTTCAGTGTAAGACTGCCAAAGATTCAATTTCAGTTACCACAAACGTGACCTGTTGTATATCGTACAGTGACAAAGTTCACTAGTATTACGCGCAGCAGCTTTGAAATAGTATGAATGTAACATAAAATAAATAATTTAGCAACGACAATCCCAAAAATGGATGATGCTGAAGATGAACACTGTGGAATTCTGCTTAGTGGAAGTGACGATTTCGAACAAAAAACCAATGCTGCTAGTTGTCGAAAGTCTGTGAGAAATGGTATTGAGACAGAAAAATTGAAAACTGAAATTTTAGCATCAAATCTTTAGGATTTTACCGCAAAGTTCTGTGCATAATTTCCTTTCAGTTTCTTTTCATTACTACTATTGCAACAACATTTATTTTATTTCCTGGTTTGAAAGCTGTCGTACAGCACTGGTAAAATATTCTATTAAATCTATTCAAGCTTCATTTCTTAATCTCTAGGACATGGATGCTCACGCTAGCAGTTCTTGTTACAATTAGTTTGTTAATCCTGATGCACTTTTATCATAACAAACATCCGCAAAACATTCTTCTACTTTTCTTATGGGTATTATTCTCGTAAAAAGACTATTACTCATTTTAGATTATTCATTTTAGACAATATGCGAAGCTTATACCGCCGGCGTTTTTGGTAAATTGACGACAATAATTCTCATTTGAAAAACTGAATTTGTTTTTAAGGATCTTACTTCGATACCTTCGTAATTGCACAAGTCTTCTTTTTAACGGCAATCGTCACAATTTGTCTATTAATATATACCTTGTTCTCGAAAAGCAGTGTGAAATTTTCTCTAGCAAGGTAATTTATTTTGTTCTCAATTAGTGAAATAATTACAATACCTGTATATTATTTTAGCAAACTTGCATTCATAATAATCTTACTTTTTTCTTGCATGCTGCAGGTAAAAATAATTTTTTTTTCAATTTAAAAAGTATATTAAAAAAAAATTCATCTAGCTTTACCTTCAACTTGAAGTAGCAGAACTGGTCATTGCATTCATTGCAGCGTTTCTGTTTACAACGTTTATCATATACGACTTGAATGCCTTAATGTACAAGCTGTCACCTGAAGAATATGTTGTAGCATCACTTGCATTGTACTTGGATATTATTTATTTGTTTTTATTACTTTTCAAGAGAAACAATTCTGTCAGAAAATAACCTTGAATGCAGACATTAAATATACTTGATAAATTTTCTTTTCAAATAAATTAAACATTGGTCTCTCTTCCAGTCGTTTCAGATTTGGGAAAATTAATGATCGTAGAACAAACATGTCGAATACATTGCAAAAGAACATTCTCCTCATGACGTATTTCATTTTCTAGCAACTTAAACAAAGTGGTCGTAAATATAAATTCAATAATACAAATCAAAATTAAACAAAACGTACTTTTTCCAACAGCTCAGCTGTTTTTCGTTTTTTGCATTTGAAGCTATTCTTTTGAAATAGCTGGTCATCAAATTCACATTTTTCTCCTAAATATCTTGACAGTAGAAAAATTAATGAAACATTTTTAAACTTTACCTTTTTCAGCTCCGTCCAAATTGTATTTCCCTTTCATCTTCATGGCCTCCAAAGACAGTGTTGTTCTGCATTGAAAAATGCATGTAAATAATTGCTATTCTTATTCAATAAAAGTTATTTTACCCTTTGTGTTTCAATGAATTTTCTGTAACCAAAACCTCGCCTCTCAATACTTTTTCTTTCTCCAGCTGTGCTTTCTCCGCTATATGGGCAGACGTTGGATAATGTTTTGTTCTTGCTTCTTTCCATTTTGCATCAACTTTTACAGATGAAGAACAGTTAGAGACAGAATGCTAAAAATGTTCATTTTCCAAATTATGAAAACAATAATTAATTAGACAATTACCACATTCAAGATATGTTTCGCTAAAACGTAAGGAACAGCGGAAAATTTACATTCAGGTTCAGGACACTGAAAAAATTCAAAATTATCTAAAAGAACATAAAAGTAAAAGATCTTACTTGTATATGGTTCTCTAAATGTTTTTTAAACATGCGTTCTGTATTGTAACCTTTCCAACATGGAGTACAAAAATAGAGAGAATCTTGCGGAAATTTCCATTTCTGATGTCCCATAAATTTCAACTGCTGAATGAAATGAAGACAAATAAATACTATTAAACATAAATGAAACAATCATTCACCACATTTAGTGAATAAATGAATGATACAATTGAAATTACTTCATTTCTCAAGGCATTCGCATCCAGTAATGAAGGAATTTTCAACTTCACATTGGTAGACTCAGAGGAATTCTCCTCCTGCTCGTGAAATTCTAAACATTTACTAACAGTGCTTGAAGTTGTTTCTGTCTTACAAACAGGAGCTTCGGTATTTCCATTTGACAGACGTAAGTCAAAAATCAAATTTTTTTTTACTGACTGATATTTTGACATATTTCCTAAAATGCTATGACATTACTTTGTTTCTAAAAAATGAGATGGAAAAACCCTTTTTTATACAACAAAAAATTACTTTTTTAAATATATTCTTCAGTAAAGTAATTTATGATTTTAAGCAAAGTAACAAAACTGAAGTATATTCATTTTATGTAAATTTTATAAGGATCTTTCATATATTAAGTTTATAAAAACACAATTTCATGAAATTTAATAAAACAATACATTTCATTAAAATAATTTGGAACATACTGTATATTATGAAAATAAAGATTTAACATTTAACACTGGCAAAAGCTGTTGATTTTAAAATAAAGTTTAAGAATAAAATTCATTTTGTAGTTTTAATTCAATTCATTTTTATGTTAAATAATTTATGATAATAATTCCATTAAAATTTACAGTTCATTTTCATTGTATACTGTAGCACACATAATTACAGTATGAATAAGTGCGACGTTATTTAACAAATGTGTTAACATTTTCATTGGATAATTATAGTTGTATATCAGTTATATACTGCCTTTTTAAGAATTTTCATACTGATAATGGCATCATCACGACCTAAAAGATGTACTGCTGGAAATCGTATGCAAGAGCTTCTGGATACTCTACCTCCTACTGATGAATTTTTCAGCTCAACATACGGCGGATTTACGGAGGTAAGCTGAAGTTCTTTACTCTTAAGTATTAAACCATAAACAGAACAGAAACACTACTTGAAGACGCTTTATGTGTAATTTTCATATTGAAAACTAAATATAAAATACATTATTTAAATTCAGTTTACTGTAGCAATTATTATTATTATTATACTTAGCATTGAACATTTAATAACATATAATGTTCTGTTATTAGCTGTTTCATTTGTAGGAAAAAGACGATACAGATTACAAATATGTTGATGAGGGAAAGGATGAGTTTGATTCTGATTTTGGTAGCACATCTGATGAAGAATCCGACGCACAGCAGGATGTTGATGAAGATCTGGATTTGGAAGAGGAAAGAAAGAAAAAAAAATTTGAATTCAAAAGACATCTTCATCTGAGTTCGCTTCAAAAAAAAGCACAGCCATCAGCTGCACCATCTGAAGAAGTGACCTCACCTCCATCTAAGAAAAAGAAACCAGAATCTAATTTTTTTACAACACAAACGTTCGGTAAAATTCAAATAATTCTTATTTGCAGTTTTAATTTTGTTTGCTTAATATATTCATATTCAGATAAACAGTTGCGCAATTCAACTTTACGGAAATCAGAATTATCTGCAGAACGTCGTCAAAAAGTTGCCCAATCCACAATCAAGCGTCAAAAAAGAGTCACTAATTATCAACCACTAACACTTGAACAAATGCTTGAAGAAGCAAAATTTACTGAACTTGAAAATCAAGAATCTTTAAGTATTACTATGCCTCATTGACAAGTAGGATTGATTCAGTGATGAAGTTTATTTTTTTAGAACGTTTTCACGAAATGGAATTGGAGAAAAAACAAAAGCAAAATCAACCAAAAAAAATTAAATTAGAAGGTTCTAGAATTCGTACAACTTCAGTAGCTGTACCAATTCCAGTTAAATATCTGTAATTCTTGATTCAGTTTTCTTTAAAGAAATATGTGTATATTTTTTTTCAAAGTACATTCGTTTAGGGACAGGCAAAATCATCCATTTTGCAACCCAGATAAGAAGGTTACGTCCAAGACATACAGTGCTACAGTTTCAAGTTTACACACACCTCAAATACACGTAAAAACGGTGATTGAATTTTCAAATGCTGAAACATATCAGAGCATATTTTCTCGCTTTTCAAATAAGCCGACTATTGAAAAACCAAAACGCTGTGTTGTATATGGACTTCCTGCAAAATACATCGATCCACTTACGCGCCAACCTTATTGTAATATGCAAGCATTTCGACTTATCAGAGAAAAGTATGCTGAGTATGTGAAACAGCTGAAAAATGTCAACAGTGCGAATGAATCTGTCAGCTCTGCTTAGCTATATTTTCTGAATATATCAATATCACTTTCTTTTTTTTTAAATTAATAACAGTTATATATATATATTGTTGAAACGAAGTAAAATTCTATTTCATGGTATTTTTACTCGGCTGATAACGGTATTTACCATTTCTCAATTGTACACCAGTTACCTTATAAATTAGATGATGATTATTGCTATTTCTTAATTTTGAATTTAAGAATGAAATAATTTAAGCGAAATCAGTTCAAAAATTGACAAATATTATGGATGATTCAGTTCATGAAGCTCAACGAAAAGCCATCGAGGCGCTGAAATGTGTTGGACAAAATTACTGGAAGCAGTTGGTAGGTTTGTTTTTATTCACAGTGCAATTCATTCAGTAAATGTATAATTTTTAGACAAATTTCACAAATGAAGAACAAACTGAGAATGACTCACGGATCCTGAAGGTAAATTTTAAATATTTTAATGCAGCAAAATGATAATTATCTTATATTTTTGAAAATATGCTAGTTTTATCGAAATGTGGTCAACCTTACTACTACAACATTCAACGAATCAGAGTAATCAATAATATTTTCCAAAAAAAAACATATATTACTTGAATAATTAATTATTTTTTTTTGTAATAGCACTTTGCATCAGCCGCATATATTGCAACTGGTTGAAAATATTTCCGATATTGCGCACAGTTTAAATGATGCGACAGAAAAGCTGAGAGAGCTGAACAACAAATATCGAACTGTAGCCAATAGAACCATATCGTTGCATGATGCATGCAATCAACTGATGACTAGTCAAGTTTGTTGTTATATATATATATATATATGTATGTGTATTGTCCATAATGAATATTTTAGCAACATTTGATTTCCAGGGACAATTGATTTTCACGGTAGAGCAACTTCGTAACCGTCTGTCTTATTTCGATAATTTCGATCAAATACAATACGCAAGTTTTGAACGGGATATTTGTTTTCTACAGTTGGTGTGATTGTTTCTTCAATTTCAGAAATTGAACTCTCCGTTGTTATCTGTAACAGGGGAATCGTTTCTTCATTTGCTCAATTTAATCGACGATGGTATTGTATTCATGTCTGAGCATGTAAATATTGAAATTCACCTTGCCTTCATATTTTACAAATTAAGAAGAGAAAAATTTGTTTATTTGTCATTTTCAGACGACATACAAAGATTCAGCATTCTATTTGTCTAAATATAAACATTGTTTAACAAAAGCTTTAACACTGGTCACAACGTACGTCAGTCGAACATTTGAAAATTCTACTAAAGCTGTTCTTGAGAAAGCAAAAGTATATATATCTTTTTTTTTCTAATGATAATAATTAATTGGAAAACTTTTAGTCAGTTAGTGACAGATATGCGGAATCATTTCCCATATATTATTGCCTGTTTGTCGCCAATGCTTCACAATTGCAACCGTTATTTAAAGAACTTGAGCCGAAATGGTCGAAAAGTGATGAGTATGTTCTGTTTTAACGATGGGATAATTTAAAAAAGAAATGCTCAAACATTTCAGATATGCGGACATGCTGGAACAATGCTACAAAGAATACTTTTATCAAAGGTGCGTGTTGATGGAGCCCAGCTTTCGGTTAACCGTGGAAAATCTTGTCAACGAGAATGAAAAAAGTTGCTGTTCATTGGTTCGTTTGATTTATTTAAATTTATTGATAAAATTTTCCAAAAAGAAAAAAAAAAGAACAATGAGAAACTTGTCTTATTGGAAATTTGCAGATTCGTCACGGTTGTACAACGTTGTTCCGATTTTGCGACGACGAATATTATCTGATGGGACAGTTTTTCAAACGTGGATATGAACATTTCAAGTGAGTTGAGAATGTGTACAAAAAAATAATAATAACCTTATTATTATTAGTATTATTTATGTAATTTTAGCCAATTTATTGAAAATATGGCAAGAATTTTCTACAACGCCATCCGACCTAATGTTATTCACTTGCAACATTTGGAAACGTTGACCGAACTGTGCGTAACGTTGAGGACAAAAATTCTCGACGAACGTTGTTACACCAATGGTAATATAATTGAAAATATGAAAATTAAAATAAGAAAACCACATCTCATATCATTCTCACTGTGTTCAGATGGAACGGATGTTGTTTATAAAGGATTGGCTAAAGTGCTTGAAGAATTGCTCGGTGATCTAACTGAACGATTGTTGTATCGTTCTCAGATGTTCGCCGCAAACGAAATTGGAAACTACAATCCAGCTGAAGGAGATTTAGCTTATCCGGAAAAATTGATAATGATCAAAGTTTGAAAAAAAAAGGAAAAAAAAATGTTCTCTATTTAAATTTCAATTTGATCTATTTTCTATGTAGGAAATATCGAAATCAATGGCATCAAATGTTGAAGAAACGAACAATATTGGTTCGGGTAAAATAAAATAAAATAAACGTATATATGTATACTTACTGGTGAATTTGTAGCATCGTCTGGTTCAGTTGCAGATATCCAAGGTCTCTGGTATCCAACGGTTCGTCGTACTGTGATGTGCTTGTCGAAATTATACCGTTGCCTTGATGTAAGCTATTATTATTATTTTTTTCTTGTTTTGTATCTTCCCTATCTGAAATTAATAAGCTTGTTTATCTGTTTGTTTGTTCAACAGGCAACAAGTCTGCAAGGTATATCGCAAGAAGTGATGGAAATGTGCATTGAATCATTGAAAAGTGCAAAAGCAAAAATCGAAACAAAATCTGTAACCAACTTACTCACTTACTTACTTCCATTGACATGAACAGAACAATTGAAGCTTCATGTCTCCGAATGAAATGACTGACCATGGTCGATTTTTAGGATAAATTGAATGCAGATTTATTTTTCATTCAACATCTGCTGATTTTGAGAGCTCAGACGGCTCCGCTGATGGGCGACGTCTTTTGCGAACCGTCTGTTGATTTTTCAAAAATAAAAGGTACAAATTTTTTGTTCAATCCACAAATTATTATAATTTTTGTTTAATAATTTTAGAATCGGCCGTCAATTTGATTCACAACAAATCTGAATGGCTTTCGTTCAGCAGCAACAATGCACTGTTGAAATTGTTATTGCAAGTACGAATTGCAAGTGCAACGTGTTGTTGTTCATTTTATATCATGCAAATAATAATAAATAAATTAATTAATTAATTAATAATTCACACTTCAAAGGTACCTGTGCAAACATCCGAGCAAGTTGTCGATAGTCGTCGTCATTTAGATTTCACCGTTAAAACTGTGTGCCAGAATTTCATTGTCGATTCAGCCGACGCTTACGTATCAGAAATCAAGAAATATTTAACCCAGGTTAATAAACTATTTTTTAAATTTAATAAGAAAAATATGAATAGATTTGTTGTTTGGTTTCTTCTCCAATAGGTGAAAACGATTTTGAATCAGAATCCAAATGTCGATTTGGGTCGTGATTGCAATTTTGCAAATCCGAAAATTGTTAGCCAACTGATAGCCAACACTTATCGCATGTTGAAGAACAATTGGCCGAAATTTCGAGACCAACTGGCGCTTTATCTTTGCAATGTCGAAAATGAAAACATACTCGCCACTCCGGTGAAGGTGTGCCGTTGAATTGGACCAAAAATTTCCATATTGTTATTATTGATTATTATTGATTATTATGTGCATGTATTATTTAATTTGCTTTTCTGCTTTCCAGAGAAAAATCATCGCCGTGCTGGAAGAGTTCGTTGAAGTGATCAAGAAACGTTACAGTGAAGAAGATGCGCAATTGTTGCGCTTACCATCATCTCAAGAGTGGCATTTGTTGATGTCGTGATGCTTTGAATCAAATAAAAAAAAATGTATTTCACATATTTTTTTTCACTTTTCCTATTTTAATTCGTATGCTCGACCGGGAAGAAAGTCAGTCAGTACATGAAATTAAAAAAAAAATAATTCGGAATGTTTTTCCAAAATATAGAAAATAATAAAAGAAAATACAGCCACAAAGTTGAAAATTGAATTAACAAACAAACAAACAAACAAAAAAAAAAGAAATTACTTATGCAGAAGAAGATCACTCGTTGAAATTGTGGTTAATGATAATAATGCCAAAAATCTGTAGCACGCAGCGAGCAAATTAATGCATGCTACAAGAAGAATATTCTACTTTAAAACCTTAAAAGATAAAAAAAAAGCATTTCAACTTATTATATAACTAATTGAATAATTTACAAATATATATATATATATATATCATCGTCAATTGTTCAGCATCGAATCAATCACAGATATAACATTACTAATATCAACAGTTGCAAGATTTCGCTTCGCCGGGCTGATGTGCAGTAAGTGTCCTCTGCGGGTGTGGTTTATGTTGAACTCCAGTGTCCGCAGCGGCAGCATTCAAGTCCAAACTAAATTTAAACGATTGAAAACAACAAATTCAAACATGAACGATTATTAAAATTATGATCACCTTCCGTCTTGAATGTTTTGATAAATCTTTCGAGCAGTGTCAATAAACACATCTTCAACGTGATCGCCGCTTGAAATGAAAACATATGCAAATTATTATATTCGAATAAATAATTTCTGAATGCTATTAACCGATAAACAAAATTCAATTGATGAGATTGTAAAGTTTTAACCCATGCAAAGAAAAGCTTTACAAGTTTACAACGTTTCATAGTACTTAATGATCAGAAGAAAAATCTATGAAAAAGTCGAACAATAATAAAGCTCAGCGTTAAATAAATAAATTAATTAATTAAATTTCTTTCCAGCTTACGTTTTAGCGCTGCATTCCATGAACAAAAGTCCTGAAAAAAGTTTATGAAATAAAACAAAAAAAAATGCAAAGACAATAAAAGTACCATTTTCATCTGCAAACTGTTTGGCTTCTTCATATGTCACATCGCGATCACCATCCAAATCACTTTTATTACCAATTAGAAAAATTACCTAAATCAAAAACAAATTTCAATTTAAATATATATTTTAAAATAAGCTAAGCAAAAATTTTTCAAAGTTCTTTTTTCTACAAACAATATATTACATGCATAAATGTTACTTATACTAAGAGATCAAACAACTCGCGTAAACTGCACTGAATTAAACAAAATTCGATCAAAATAAATAGCAGTTGAAATTTTATCACAATAACTCATCTAAATTGGAATCAAAATCAACATTTGACAAAGCTTTGAATAGTAAAATTCATCAACATCACAACAACTAAAGGTAAAAATTATAGCATTATCAGCTGCATAGTACAAATATCCTATTTCAAATAATAATATTAAACTGAAGTAAATTTTCAAAACAAAAATTCAACATACCGTATTTGGGTGTGTCAAATTCCGAGCGTCCGTTAGCCAGCTGCTCAAATGATTGTACGTGCTTCTTCTAAAGTTATTTAAAGCAGTTCAAACAAAACATTTTATTAACACTTCAACAGTAGTTTAAATACACTTTTCACTAGATAATAATAATGTTACATAAACAAAAATATACACATCAAAATATATATATACTTTTGAAAAAAAAATTCTATTAAACTTTGAACAATTAATCAAACTCTGAAAAGTAAGCTTAAAAATCAGTACATTAAATTAACAATGTTGTCCAATTATAAAATATACTAAAATTAAGCTTTCATTTCGTTAATTGCAATTTTTTAAACAATATTCAAATTTACACACATCAACAAGAGCTTGAATGTACTGTAATAAAAAAAAAATAGAAATAAGAAAAAATTTAAAATCAATTACCGAGTGATGTCATATACCATGAGAGCACCAGCAGCGCCACGATAATAGGACCTCGTCACTGCACGAAATCGTTCTTGTCCAGCGGTATCCCAAATTTGAAGTTTAATTTTTTGACCAGAAACTTCAATAATTCTCGTGCCAAATTCTACCCCAATTGTATGCGGACAATCTGGCATAACTGAAGCAACTCTGCAGTTAATAAACAAAAAAAACAAAACGCAAAACAAACACAAAAAAGAGTAAATTTTTTTTAAAAAAAAACTTACATTTCTTTTCAGTAAACTGGTGCAATAGGCAAGATTTTCCAACGCCCATATCGCCAATAATAATATATTTAAAAATAAACGAATAGTTGTACTGACCAGCAGCCATTGTACTATTGTTCAAATTGTTTGTATAGTTTTTATTATTTTTGAGCGCTTTTCATCAATGAGCAACAGAAATTTTGGCTAAAGAACTCAATACCAAAGAAGGACGGTAAAAATATCAAAACAGAAAATATTTTCACGTGCGTATGAAAATTTCTTCACAAACTACAAACTGCAGCTTATCAAATACAGACCAGCAAAGAGCAACGATGCATGTGTTGATTACTCAGTGTCTAGTTTTCACTGACTGTACCGTAGTTGAATTCAGGTTCAAATAATACATTTGGATATACGGTATATTTAATATTTAAAAACTTAAAAAGTTTAAAAATATTGTTCTCATTTTTACTTTTCATTAATATTCATTTGAATTTCAGATTTTTGTAATTTTTTGCTTCAACTTTTAACACATGAAATTTTACTTTCAACAACGAACATGATATAAAGCAGAGCATTGTTAACAATGAGCGGAGTTTGCTCTTTGTGGATGTCACAAACTTCAGTTTAGTTCTATGACGTGTGATGACTCATTTTTTTTGAATTTCTACAAATGGCCACCAATTATGTCTCATGCTATATTTGCCGCATGAATGCATATGCTTATGTAAGGATTTCTTTAAAAGAAAAACAAAATGCATGAAATGCTTCTTTGTTAACAATAATGAACTTCTTCACATAGCCAAAGAATGCTTTTTCGTGTTCAACTAAAGATGTAAAGTAGACAATAATGACACGCAGGCTTATAAAGTAATTCATGTAAATTGTAACTGATCAGTAATCATTTTGCAAAACTAAATAAGTTTTCTTGACCTCTAAATTTGGATTTTAATTCATGTGCAGTTTCTCTATTTTTATTAACAAAGTACAGTTGTCTATACTTGCTGATCACTTGCAGAACAATATCATTTTGTGTTGTTTTGTTAGTTGAATTTATATTGTCGATTTGCATTTTTTTTATCAAAATTGTGAAATCATACATTCGTACAAGAGAAGAGCAATGCTGAAAGACATAATTTACACGTTGCACAAAATCTTACTGTAAAATGAATGCAATAAAAAAAAAACTTGCACAACAAATGCAGAATAATGAATGATTTATTTCAATTGTTTTTTCATATCAGCAAATTAAAAGTAATTCATAAATTTAGGAATATTGATATACTACTAATCTAATATGATGATTCAATAAGACTACGGATGATAGAAATCTAAACAGAGGAATGACATGCATTTTATTCCTCTCTAGGTTTTGAATTCTTGTCATTGTTTTCATCCTCGACGTTGTTCGTGCGATTCTGGAGAATGTCTGGATGTTGCAGCTGCACGTTTTGCATCTGAAGCAAAAATCAGCTCAATAATTTCAGCTTTAACAATCACATCATCCAGACGAGCAGGGATCAAATTTTACAATTTAAATTTTCACATTCACAAAGTAGTCAGTTATTTTGGAGGGGGGGGGGAAGCAACTTACTTGCGCGTGGTTTCACATTAACCGTCTCTCTGTTTGATGCACCTTTTGCAGTTTCTACAGTTATTAAACAGAATACAGAAGATGTGAGAAAAATAAAAATTAACCAAACTTCAAATACATACGTTCTGTATTTGCGTATGCAACGTCAAATGCGATGACCATTGAAAAAATGAGAAGAGCAATGAAAGTTGTGTGCATGTTCATGTTGGATTTGGAAAAAAAATATATTTTCGTCACCAATGAGCAGGAACAGCAATAGTAGAATGCAAAATTGAATATGAAAATCAACAGCTAAAGTTCCTTACTTTTATACTATTTTGTTAACCATACATCTACCGGCACGGGTCAAGGGTAACTTATTCATTACAATTTCATGTGCTTGATTAAACTGGACATTCAAACGTGATAAATGATAAATTTTGTCAAAATTAAAAGCACATCCATTGCTCAAATTGGTAAATTATTCGTAATAAGATGTTAAAAATAACATCAAAACCAGGCTGTTGTCAGTCTTGTGACTAACTATTGAAGCAATAAATGAAAATTTCACCTTGACAAACGAAAATAATAATTCCAGTAAAATGTGACTATTTAAAGAAACTTTGTGAAATAATTGATGCCACCGCCAGATGTTACGTGATAAGCTTGGTAAACAAAAATCCAGTCTACAATATTGCTGATATTATTAACTTTTTTTCAACTGAAATTAAATGTAAAATATTTTAAAATGCTCATGTCAAACTATATTTTTAGCTCATTTTATACAAAACTTATATAAACTTTATATAATATGTAAATAATCTATTTGAAAAAATAAGTAAAATTTTGAAAATATTCAAACATTAATTTTTGAATTTCTTCTATTAGCAACGTTTCTTTCGTTTCTTAGCAACCAAACAAGTCGATTTCATCCAGTTACTATATCAACAGCAACAGTACTACTACTACTACTGAAAATAATAATAATAATAATATTCATTTGTTAAATTATTCCATTTTAAATATTATTGTCAAATTGCCATGTTTTCATCACACGGAATTAAGGAAAAAATGCCAATTAAACAAATTAGAGCCGCTTCTTCAATCGGCATAGAAGTGCCCAAACGAAACACCACAGCGTCGCAAAGAAGGCACTTGACAACATCGCAAGGTAATAAATTGTTTCAGAAGTTCAAATTCAACTATTCCCATCATACTTTGTATATTATTGAAATGTTAGTTTTCAATAATTAAAAAAATAATTATTTCAAATTGCAATTGCATCTCGATCTGATCTCGAAAAATTATACACAATTAACAGATGCTGGTGCTTCAATGACCAAATCAAATTTGCAAACAAGATCATTGACCAGTGCAAGAGCCAGTACATCAGGAATTGGTAGATTTTTTATTATCATTCCAAATACAACATAAGAAAATTCCACTATGAATATTTATCAACTGTACAATTTAGCAATGAAGCAACGTTCAATACAAGATCGCTCCTATTATGCTACATTGTTGAGGTTATGTTTAGCTGAGATTTTGATTATTTTTTTTTCAAAAATATATATTTTTCATTGTTTAGAACAAGAATTCGTGCACTACGTTTAGAAATGGAACGTTTGAACAATGAAAAAACCAGACATGAGCTGCAAGTTCCAAGCAGCACCGCTTTAGAGCAAACGTGATTTAATTAGCCAATTGTGCTGTATGCAAATTTGCCTTTTCTAACCCTGACATATATATAATTGCAGAGCTGAACCTTTGGCGTTGGAAATTCGACAATTGGAAAGCACATTGATGGATTACAATTTTGTAAATAACATTTTCAAAATCAATTAAATTTGATCCTGAACAATTGTTTTAAGCTTTTGAATAAATGCAGCAACAACAATATTAATCTCGACCAATTACGCGAAGAATGGCAGAAAGTAAATGTGAAATTTAAAAATAAAGAAAATAAATTAATTAATTTTTTTCTGTTAATTTCAGTTGAAAGAAAACAACGATCAAGAGTTGAAAATGCTAGATGATCTTTTTGAAGAGAAACAAAAGTAAGCGGTGATTAAATATTTTTTTTCCCCAAGGGATTTTTTTTGCATTGCATTTTTGCTAATGATAAGCGTTGAAAAGCAACTTAAAAATGCCGAAGAGAAGCTGAATGTGGAAAAACAACGTTCTGAAACAACCTTCAAAAATATGGTAATTTCTTTGAATGGAAAATCAATATATTTTCATCATAAATATTTCAAATAATATTCACACAGGAAAATACATTTGCAAAGAAATATGAAGCAGCAGAAGTGAAAAAATTGCAATTGAATGAAATTATCAAAGAAAAAGAGAACACTTTGAATCAATTGTTGGACAAACAAGAACATCTCAAACAAGTCAGGGACGATTTTGAAATTTCACATCTCACACTAATAATTAATAATTCATTCATAGTCAAAAAATTTTATAATTATTTAAAAAAAATTAATAAATAAATAAACAACAACTAGATTTCAAATTAAAAGATTTGCATTTATTCTGTTGCAGGCATTTCAAACAGACGCCATCAAATCACAAGCATGTAAGTAAAATGGATGGGATGATTGATAGAAATTATAATTGAAACGAAGAAACATATATTTCAGTGGAAAAATGTGAAAAATTGATCCAAGTGGAAAATATACGAGAACAATTGCGTGATGAGGTGAAAAATTACAACGCATCTGATCAACAAAAAGAATCCTTTCTGAGAACAATAAAACATGGGAAAAAAGAACTACAGACGATAGAAAAACAGTGAATATTTAAAACGAAAATTATACATACATACATATATTTATTTATTTTTTTAATTTTGAATCATTATTTTATATTTTTATTCAAATTTAGAATAACACGAATAAAAAATCGTGTTGAAAAAGTTGAAAAAGAAATTGCAACCAAAAATGAGTCATCATCAGATAATGAAGAAATGAATTTCCAATCTACAGGTGAGAATGAAGTTAATTTAATTTTTTTTGAAATTGTAAATTTTTGTAAAATTCAGAATATTTCAATAATGTTGACGAAGAAGAGAAAAAAATTACTGATGAACGGTTAATTAAAATGAATATTTCAAAATTTCGAACACAAATTCAACAACTCTGCCAAGAGATGCAAAAATATGAAAATGTTGAACAATTGTATGAAAATGTGGAAAATAAGAAGAAAGAATTGATTGCAAGAAAGCAACTTTTGCAAAATCGTTTGAACACAAATTACAATCAATTGAATGTTATCCAGCAGAATATTGCTAATGTCGAAGAGAAGTTGAATCAAAACGACAAATACAAACAAGTAAGATGAACAATATCCAAAAGGTTTATGGTTATTATTAATAAAACGAAAATTATTATTCAGCTGATAAATTATGAACGGCAACTTTGGAAAATTGAAAACAACATCAAGAAGAGCAAGCAAGCAATTGCCGATGCAGAAGCAAATCAAAATATCAACCTTATAAAAGATGAAGTTTTGACTTTAATATCCAAATACAATACTATTTTAGTTAATCATTATTCTGAACATGCTAATACAACTTTTCCAATTTAATACCTACATCATCGGTGCAAATAAAATTCGACTTGAAAACCTTACTGCAGATACAAGTTGCAATTACACATTACGAATAAATTCAAAACATATATTTAACAAATAAAATAATTTTTTTTTAGAAAAATAAATATATATGCCTATTCACAAACAATAAATTACTTACCGTTGTCGTGAACGTTGATCTCTAGCTGACATTTCTCGATCATGCTTAATAAATGAACATATAATGAATGTTTTTCTCCATGACTGTATTTCATCACATTTAACGACTAAAATAAGCAATGATTGAAAATAATTATTGCACAATTGAATTAATATTAATAATAAACAATACCTTTTCCAAAAATGACAATGCCGTAGTGTACATGTTGCGTAACATGTACAATTTGCCAACAGTCATAAAATTTACTGCTATGAGTGGATGAAATTTTGCTAAGTAGAATCTAAAACAAAAAAAAAAGAGAGAAAAATTTCATAACTCATCTCATCAGTACATGCAAATATTACTCATATTTCGAAATTAATTCTTCATAAACAAAAAGTGTACGTTCGATACAACCAGATTCATATGCGGCATGTCCAACAAAAGTGAACGTACGAATTCGGTGCACATTCAAAGGGTGAAGCCATTTCTGCTGTTTAGCCAACAATTCCTCTGTACGTTTGTAATAATCTTTAACACGTGAAAACAGAAATTACACTGTTAAGGAAATTGCACTATCAGATTTGTGATAATTTTGCATATTATCTGCAACAAATCATGAACACCTTATGGATATTATTATGGAAATATTTTCACAAATTGATTTCAAAAGTTCTCAATTTTTGTTGTTTAAGAAAGGATATTCATTTGTGAAGAATCATAATTTTCAAAAGAGTCATTTTCTTCTGCAGAATAAGTCATCAACGATTCCGCTTCCCAAATATCATCGATCACTGTTGCACATTTTTCACAACGTGCTGTTTCTATAAGAAAGAAAAGAAAAAAAAACAAAATTAATATTTTCATAAAATCAATTTTAGCTTTTTAAATTAATAGTATAAATAAAAATACAGTTGCACAATTTATCAACTCATCAAACGAAAAAAAAATCAAACTCATTATCATTTATTGAACAAATAACAAACAGCATTGTTCACCTTCGGCAACGTTAATAATGGCTACACCATCGCAATTGCCATTGTCACAGACCAACGCAGTTGCAATGGAATCCTAATTAAAATCAATTTAAAATATTCTACAAACAAATAATTTCAATTCTTCACCATACCAGACGTGCATCTGAACACCTTTCACATTTGCATATGAAATAATAACGTTCATGTAAAGCTTTCCGTCGGTGAGCAGTATCGTCAATCAATGCTACATAACTGATTGTTAACTATAAGAAAAAATTACTGTAATTGAAAAGAAAATTGAAACGTAAATAAAACTTAAAATACGTTTTTTAAAATTGTACTAGTAGTAACTTCAAATTCAGAGTTCAGAGTGTTCAAGTATGCTTTTGGACCGTCGAATGTGACAACACAACTTGGATTACAAGAATGATTTAACTGCGACAAACTAAAATTTAAATAACGAACATTAAGATGATCACAAAAAAATATACCAACTGAAAATGTTTAATAACTTCAAGTATAAGCCAAGTCCTGCAGAATTGAGTTCGTGGTCTAAAATTACGAAGCCGTTGATGAGAATCTGCCGTAAACAAAACTAAATGAATAAAACAACAACAACAATAAATTATCAAGTGCAAAAATTACACCTTGCCAAACATTTCCATAAGTATTGCCGTTTCAGGCAATTTATTCGGTTCGATTATCCACTTCAAACAATAACAACAGCGTGAAAATTCGCTCGTTCGCTTTTCATCTTTAAATATTTCATCTTTATCTACACAATGAAAATCATTACAATATTTAAAAAAAATTTCCATAATGAAAACAACAACTGACATACGGGACATTAGATTATTGTATTCTCGATTTTCATAAGAAGCTTTACAAGAGAAGTCCGACGTACTGATATGATCATTCTTAATTGTGATTCAAAATTAAGATTTGAAACAAATTTTTTACTAACGTAGAAAAGAAAAACATACCAATTTTCCAATAATACGAACCATTAACCGAATCGAATCTGATGGAAAATTACCTTTATTGTGAAGAAATATTTTACATTCATATTTGTGATCAGAAATTGCTTGATTCTGAAATTTCAATTTAACAAAACAAATTAATCTAGAAAATAATAAACAAGTATTTATTTTACATACATGGCAGTTTTCATCGCAATACACTACTCCACAATACTTTGAACAACAATAATGCGACGACAAATCAATACTAAAATTAAAAAAGAACTTGCAATTTTTATATAGCTAAAAAGAATAACTATATTACCGTTTAAAGCAGTAATGACAGCAAGTTTTGAATAACTTTTGCGAAATCACATAGGCCCAGGGCCATTCTTCGGCAACTTCAGGCATTAGATAAACATTACACATTCAATGAAATCATCATAATTTCTATAAATAATAACGTTTTGAATTATAATGAAAATACAATACTGCGAACACAAAATTCGACAAAATCAAATAGATAATTTTTTGTTTTTTCAACAATAATAATAATAATAATTACAAGAACAATATTATAAAATTTCAATACATACAAAGTAATCAAAATCTGAACTGAAAAATTCTTATAAATCAGCATACTTCTGATTAGATAATTTCAAACAATTATGTTCATTTCGCGATAACATAATATAAATTCAGTCGCCAAAACAGCCTCTTATCCGTTTTAAATTATTGATGACAGAATGAATAAGTTGTCAAACAAGAGAGTACAAAATTGTATATAAACAAATGAACGTCAAATGGATTTCTATGCAAAAAAAAATACAAAAAATAGAATCTCATTTATTTCATTCACGAAAGAAAATACAGAATATTACAACCTTAAACCAAACAATTTATAATTTGATATATGTCAAATTTCAGCACGTACGCTTATTTCATCAAATTATCACACTTATTTTACAAATATGAAAAAAAAATTTTTTTAATTGTACCTTTCAATTACCGTACATAGTAATCAAGTATGTGCTGAAGCAATGTAATAATGCAGCATTTTAAAGGCAATGAAAATGAAACTGAGTAGCAATAATATTTTATTTTATAATTAAATATTAAAAAACAATTTTTATACAATGGCTTTAACAATGACAAAAAATGTAAATTAAAAATTGTAAAGTAGCATTTTGTAATTATTAATGTTTCAGAATGTTGCAGTTGTAGTTTTTGCAATTTATTATGACAATGTTTGTTTTGTTTGTTTTTTTTTTGAATTTCACAGAACCATATTATTTCTAAAACGGATAAAATATCACATTTTTGTTGCGCATTGGTGGTGTTATGAGTTTGTAACAGTAGATTAAAAGTGTTCAACAATTAATTCTGCATTCTATTTTAATAGAATAAATTTCAGAATCATTCAGTAAAATTTTTTCATAAATGTATTTCAGAAAAACATATATCTATATATGCTTGTAAAATTAATATGTAAAAACAATTATGCTGGTATAAAATTGTAAATGTTGACAAAAAAAAAGTGGTGCGTTTGAAAGCTGACTATGCGTATGGAAAATTCACTGAGAAATTAGTGAATGGAAAGGCGTGATGATAATCGTGAACTGCGATGTTCAGAACTTGAAAATGAACCAAATCCTAAAATTAAAAATCACAAATTGAACACAACAAAAATGTTAATGTTCAAACAATTTTTACCACGACGAGGAATAACAACGATGGCATGTCTTTTCAATCTTCTGTCAATTCCATTTTCAACTAAAAAATGTTAAAGTGATAAAATAATAAAAATTCAATAAAATTGCATTTTATTACATTGGCTGGCAAAAGCATTGGCAACAAGACGATCATCATCGATAATCTGCCTTTGATCAGCATGTTCAGCTAAATGTAAAAGTTTAAATCAATAAAGAAAGAATAAAATCAATTCTACTATTACCGTCAACAAATGCGGGCGATGTGATCATGCATCCAATGAAAGCAATGAAGAAGCAAATTGTAAGGCGCATTTTGCAAGCGAAGTGACTCTTCAGAATAGCAGCAATGCTCTGAACTGAACTTCTATAAAAGCAATTAATTTGCGTTTTAAATCAATTTCCGGCGACCTTATTTAAATAAATTATACTTTTTTAAAAAAAAAACAAGTATAACTGGAAGAAGACCTTCTTTAATTTTTTTTTTCTCTCTCAGAGCAAGTTAAAAACTGATCATATATAGAATTTGATGAAGTTGAATGAAATTAATTGACCCTGAAGATTGGTTTATCTTTTCGTTTTCAGTGTTGCAAATTCATGCTCATCGCCCGCGTTGCCCACATTCTCAGTCGGCTACTTACTCAAATTTTTAAAACCATTTCCAGAAATTCCAGTTGAACAACTGCCGTAATTAAAAGAAATTTTTTCAAATAATTACAGTAATAACAAGCGCACAACTTTTGTCAACAATACAAATTTTATCTTCTTTTTTTTTTTTGAAATTACTACTACTACTGTCAACAACAACAATTAAATGAAAAATACATTTATTTTTTGTCAAGTACATTATCATCATTACACATTATTAGAATTGTAGCGCCGTTGGGCGCTTCCATATATTACACCATACTATCAGTTCAGCGTTTATTGTACAATGTAACAAAGACAACAACAACAACAAATATAACGATATAAGAACAAGTACTAGAACTCCATGACACGGCATTACTTTGAACTGGAACAAATGGTAGGGAATGCCTTCTTTTGCCGGTCACGTTCCTCCACCTCCACCTGTCAGTAGCCATTAGTCATACCAAAGTCGAGTTTTATTGCGTCCCCGCCAACGCGTCCAACGTGTCGTCGATTCTATGAAACGGATGTACATTCTCTTCCGGGTACGGTTATTAATCTCAGGACCAGCAAATAATAATGTTTGGCATGGCAACTGCTTTCGGTACTCGTTTACCATGGTAATGAACAGCTCATCATCATGATGAACACTGTTCTTGCCTTTTTGCTGAACCCATGTCAGCCCTCATTGACAAACGTTTTTCGGCTTGTCAAAAGTCGGGGCGACTAATTTCCCAGACGACCTGGGCGCCATGCTTCTTCGATTCGTACTGAATCATCTTCAGAAGGACTTCTCGAGTTCATTCTTTTTGTTCTTCCCTTTCTTTGACCCAATGGATTCACTTGTTCCACTCATTTTCATTGATCGACGAGAACAAGGAATTATGGAAGGAAACTTTCCACATTTTGTAACCACTTCTCTAGTCTCGGCCGTTTATTTCGCCTTGGTACTATTGTTTCCGTATTTCTTTCGAGGATCCTTCCATTTCATCAAGAATCAAATTTGGATTAAACAATGAAAGATTGTCAAATGTGATTTTCTTTCTGCAACTGTCTCTTCACCTTCTGTTGTTGAGAAGGTATAATTTCCGTAATATACGCTTCGCAAGAATGTCCGTTTGAGCGTTGAATTTGGACTTTCTCTCCAATTTTCATTGATGGTCACCAACGCGTAGCCCACCAAAACCGCCATTGTAGTGCAGTTGGGCGCTTCCTTATGTCACACCATACCATACTATCAGTTCAGCGTTTATTATTAACAGGAGCAAAGAGGCAACACAACAAACATAATGATATAAGAACAACTACAAGCACTCCAAGACACGGCGGAAAACCACCAGTCGACCACACGCCACACACACACACACACACTTCCTTGTTCTCCTTTCGCGTCCCCTACGGTAGTGTGACCTACTAAAAGATAAATGATATCAGCAGGTACAAATTCCTGGCGCTGCCTAGAACAAACAACTACGAAATTGCTTCAGTGAACAATAGCAATTTTCTTTCAAAACAATCCAAAAGAAAAAAAGGTACTAAAGCAGTGAGAAAAAAACTTAAACTACAGTTCACTTATTTTTCTAGAACAGACAGTATCTTGTAAACAAGCTAATTTGGCAAAACAAAATCGATCAACAACTTGTAAAGAGGGCATCTGAGTAGTGAAATTAATGAAAAATCACGAGAAAACTAAATACCTTTCCCGCACTATTTATTTTTATTATCAAAGCAAAAAAAGACCATAAAACATAAATAAATCATCACGTACTGTAATTGTACATGGATAAAACAATTCAACATTGCACTTATCATTTGATAGATTTTAATGATCATTTTTGAATTTTTTTTTAAATTATATTTTTGAAAAATAAAACTGTTGTTAAACACGTTTCATCATTTAAATCATCTTCATTATTACTTGAAAATTCTTTTTTTTTGTAATCACTACTGCCGTGATGATAAAAACAATAATAAGAAATTGTCATTTGATGAATCAACATCATCATCATTTAAATTTATTCTGTTTATATAATAATCATCCAATAAACTTTATTGGATATCGAAATAATTACTTTTTATCAATTAAAACTTGAAACCGGTAAAAAATTACAGTAATATTGTACATTGGATAAAATTCAAAAAAAACCCAAAACAACAAAATTTGCATTTTTTAATGAGCTTGAGATTTAATTTCAATCAGTGACATTTCAAAAAAAAAGCTAACATTTCGGTCTAAAAGATCGTTTACGGGATAGATATTGAGCGGCTAATCAGAATTCTTTTTTTCTTTTTTGCACCAGTCTAAATATAAAAGCTTTGAAGCTCACGTGTGCGACCAAGGCTATTTCAACCTGCGTGTTGGGATAGGAAGTAATTTCCAGCAACTGGATCACCTGAAACGTACGAATGACGTGAACAATCGATAAACAACAACATTTCAATTTCAAACTTAAGCGCTTACTCAATTTGTGTTTTGTCATAAATTCACGAACTTTGAATTTGGCCCGACTTTTTATGCTCGGTTGATTCAGCTTACGCATGTGATGTTCGAACAACAAAAACACAAAACGATGCAAGCCTAAAAATAAAATAAAATCACACATCAGATTGTTTTCATCGTTGATGATCATTTGTCAATCATTTGTGGCAAATACAAATTACCACCATTAAAATAATTCGAACCTTCAATTAGCTTAATTAATAAAAATTAAAAAAAATCGATGTAAAATTGTTCACTGTTATCAGATTTTTAATTTTAAAAGATAAATGATAAAATTGAAAAGCAAACTTTTACCAGTTCTTGGTTGAGGGCCAGGTATCATATAGCCAACAAGATGACGTGACATCATTCCGGCAGAAATTGCATCGTGCGGTATATTTAAAACCATCCACTGAATCCATTCTGCTTGACATGGATTTTCACGACTCAAATTATCAGGATCTGAATATTTGAACAAATAGTTGATTATTCAAATATAAATTTCAACAAAAAAACAACAATTACCTATCATAATCAAAGAGTAATAATGGCCTTCTTTTCCCGGATAACTAACTTTCGGAGCATGACGTACATCCAGAGTGTGAAATATATCGCCAAAGTTAACGGCCGGCTTTCCTGGAAACAGTACTTCCAATTTCTCAGTCGGTGCCTTGTCCAAAACATCCGGCACAATACCGGCTTCTTTGAATTTGCCAGCCACATCCTCAGCCATGTTAATTTAATAATGAACAACAAGTAAGCAATGAACGTGCTTTTCAAAAGATTTTCCTCGAACACGCTATGTGTATGTATATATGTATTATGTATGTATGTATGTAGCTCTAGCAAAGTTTTAACCGCCTGCAAAGCGGTGATCGCCGTCGGCTGCAGTAATGATAATATAAACACTTCTATACATAACATTGCTTTTCAACATAGCAACAACACAGCTGCTTCTTCTGCTTGACGGCATCAACTCTCACTCAGATGAAAAGCTACGATCGCACTTGTGGAAAGCTAAAATTCACCAATTGACAAGCCGCTTACGCAAAAAGTGGAAAATAAATTTTTGAAATATAAAATCAATTTTGCTTTGCTTCGTTCAATCGTCACGTATCATTCACATTCATATATTTAAGATTATAAACAAGTAAACAAATAAAGCAAGAAAAAAAAACAATAGAAAACAAGAACACTTTACACCAATTGAATCACAATGGCAGGAAATAAGAATGCTGAACACGCAAATACAGATACACAGCAAATGAGAAGAGAAGCAAAATCAAGCAGTCGAAGAAAACAAAACTGAATCAAAAATATTAAATTACAATTTTCACATGAATACAGTTGAACAGGACTGTGGTGGGATGTTCTTGGGCTTCAACGCCCGATTTGCCAAAGTGCTGAATTGTTCCAAAAATGAATCCTCAGCGGTGGCGGATTTTAATTTCAAATTCGACCGATTGTAACGCATGTGACTGCGAACCAAATGCCCAGAGCACAGTGCTGACAACAGAGACAATTCACCAGCTAGCACTGCAGCGCAGATTATCCTTGAGAAACGACGGGCATTGTTTCCAGGAAATTCATCACAACTTCCGGCACAGCCGAGAATCTGATTCAAACATTTTATTTATAAATTATTTTCATTTAAATTGCAAAAACAAACAAACAAACAAACAATCAATTGAACCAACAATTTACCTCCAAGCAAGCTTTCTGCGCCGGCAAAAGCGTTCCCCCACCTACAGTACCCACTTCCAAAGTTGGCATTGTGCAAGAAATGCGTAAGTCACCATTTCCAGTCTTTTCCAAAAACGTCAAACACTGACTACTGCCCACCACTTCGGCAATATCCTTTACATTTCAAATTAATTTATAATAAAAAAAATTTTTAACCGAATCAAATTCAAACCTGTCCAGTTGAAAGAAAAATTGCCGCCACTATATTAGCAGAATGGGCATTAAATCCACCAAGTACACCAGCCCTAGCTGAGCCGACCAAATTTTTCAACGTGTTCAATTCGACTAATGAATCGACGTCAGTTTTCAATATCTGAACAATAAATTAAATTAAATTAAACAATTAAACAAATTACACCTTCAAAATAAAGAGAACAACAATGCAATGAACTTACGTCAGAGACAACGCTTCTACGTACAACCGCTTCACAACTGACGGACTTACCACGCCCTACAATCCAATTCATTGCCGAAGCTTTTTTGTCAACACAGTAATTTCCGCTCAAGCTAATTATTTTCATATTTGGAAAATGACTGTGCTGCAATTCACTAAGCACCAGTTCAACTCCTTTAGAGATCATGTTCATACCCATTGCATCGCCTGTTGTAGCGCTGAAGCGTAAATATACAAAACGACCAGAAAGTGCTGCATCAATGGCAGTCAATTTAGCATATCTATCAAAATTTAAAACGTACTTAATCATGTATAAAATAATATGCAATTAAAATTAAAAAAACAAACAAACAAAGCGGATCAACTTACCTACTAGTACTATTGAATATATTTTTAAGAAGAAGATAATTATCTTCATTCTCTATCCAAAGTTTAAAATCATACGCTTGTACAATATCTTCAAAACATACAACAGGCCCTCTAGTCATTCGATCACCAAGAAGAACAGTACGAACACCAGCGCTCAACTAAAAAAAAATTACAATTTTCAAAAAAAAAATTAAAGAAATTTCACAATTATACACAAACCTGCAAAGCACGACAGCCACGATTCATGCTCGCCACAAGGCAACCTTCAGTAGTGGATAATGGTATGTAGACAGTTCGATCGTCCACTTTCAAAGGTCCAGCAAAACCAACAGGAACAGGTATATAACCAAGGGTGTTTTCACAGCAAGCGTTGGAAGAAAGTGAATAATCATAATTTTGATGTGGAATACAATCGACACTTCTATTTTTGCTGCAGAGATCAGAAAACCACAACCGTCTGCATAAAATATTATTAATAACTGAAAACCATCAATTATGCAATAAACCTTATGTAAACAGCTCTTGACTCTTCTAATAACGATTCCAAAGAATAACTCTGTATCTTTCCTTTTTTCAACAGAAGCAATACTTCTTCATCGGACATAGTTTCCACTTGATCCTTGACACAAATCAACCATTTCTACTTTAAAACAGCAAAAATCTCAATAATTCACTTACTTTGTGATTAAGCAATTCACAAAGATCTTCCACTGAACGAACCGGCTTTGTTAAAACAAAAGTTGAATGTAATGGAGTAGAACAATCCAAATACGCTTCCACTGCTGCATTTTTTCTTTCAACTAAAATTTCATATTTCATTGTTATAATTTTATAAGTTAAAAAACAATAAAATCTGCCAATTGAAAACAATTTTAAAAAGTTTGCTCACTTTTTCGAATGGTTTCATTTTCAGATATTGTCTGAACACTTTTTGAATGAGTTGTACAACTGTCCATGGAGTGCGGATACCCGGTTGGTGGATAAATAACCCTTTTAAGCAGTTGAAAATATGCAAAGCACATTGTAACAAATGAGAAACTGGCAATGTTGGTAATATTCATAAATTCTTCCGTTAGATAACTTTTGTCAACAAATCGAAGTAGTACAGCAACAAAAATAATCTAAATTTACATAAATAAGACAATTAATCACATAAATGTATAGAAAAATTAAATTTACATATCAACTTACCACAACAGAGAAATAAGGCATGACTGAAGTCTTTCGACGAATTTTATTGAACAATTTTTTTGATTTAGAATATGACTAAAATTCAACTTTATTAAAACAAGATATTCAGTAAGAAAATATTTACATGATTCATAAAACATAAAACAAAAGCAAATAATTCCATATCATTTAAACATTACGTTAAGATGGCTAATATAAACAGTTTTTATTATCAAAATATTTATAAGTTCAATAGTTTCGCGCGATTAATAAACTTAAAATTTTTATAATTTATGAAATAGAAAACATTTTAAATAATTCAATACCTGAGAAAATTTACAAACAATCAGCAAAGAAAGAAATAAAGCGATATGAGTTGAGACAGTAGAGACCACATAAACAGCTGCATTCTTAAAATCAGCAATGCCTATAAATAATACGTTCAAACACATATACCTCAAATTAAAAAAAAAAATTACCGCAAAGTACAAGAAAACCACTAATAAAACTTGGCAAGAATGGGAAAACATCGCTTAACAACTGTGAGATCTGAAATCAAACGATGCTTTAGGGAAGAAATTTTGGATCAATATATACCTCCAGTTTTGTTAAATTTGTAGTGGACATCGATGCCCTAGATGGCATGGTAACCAAAGTCCAGAGCATTTGCGTTCTAAATAATAAAAGCATATAAGTAAGGAAGGAAGTAAAGTCAATAAAATTTCATCATTTACCTTGACAGAATTCCAAACTTTAAACAAATAATACAACAAATGGTAAGTAAAGCATAAAATGTCACTTCGAACCCTGAAAAGTAGTCAAGGAAATTAGAAAACAACAGCCTCGCTCATATCTAATTTGAATTAACTATGCGTTTTAATATTTTAACATGTAACATTATATAACAATCGATAGTACTTACTTTTACTTGCAGTATTAGAACTTCTAAATAACCATACCACCTCAGATACTGCTAAAACAGTTAGGCATAAAATCGTTGCACTATCAAAATAATAATCCATGGATACACACATGCGGAAACACTTGAATTTACCGGTGGAGAATTAAAAAATCTATAAAAAAATACAGTACGTAAAAGATAAGTAAACAGTCTTTCTGATTTATAATTTGGCGAGTAATTAAAAAGAAATACCACGGAAATAAATTTCTAACAGATCAACAAGTAATTTCAGTTAAACAGTTTACAACGATTCAACCTCCAAGAACAATCAAACGATGATTAATTAATACTGTAACTATATAATCAAGTTCAATTTTAGTAAAAGGAAGTTTCCAAATTGCATAAGTTTGCACAATATATTAAATACGTTTCAATGTTGAACATTTTAAATAAATCTTTAATTATAACAAAATAAGTTGAAAGTAAGTGAAATCATACAAAATTTGAATTAGAAAAAAATTTTCATCAAATATCACAAATATAATAAATTCATTTTAAAACTTAAGTAATATAGTATTAAATTCTATTTTAAATTATAAAATAAATTTTTTAATTGATTTAAATAAAAAGTTCCCAATAATATTCACCAGTAACTGTGGAATATTAATAACAACATTGTACAGTGTGTAAAACTAAACTTTTTCATTTTAAAATCCATTTTACATCACTTGCTTATCACTTTGTAGCAAAGCACTTTTTTCTGCTTTTCATAAGTCCTGCAGATACGCAATTGTCATATACTGTAGCACTTAGCAACTGCTGAACTTTCCCAAATGCAAATGTATTTATAGTTTTGAACTGCAAGCAGTTTATTTAGAATTTTATTTTTTGACAACTTAAAAATCAGAATTCTACAAATTCATCTGTTTTGATCTCAACAATATTGATCTATTGCCAAATGCATATGTTTGTCGCATTGCAAGGTTAATTAAACTTTTGCCAATAATTTCGATTTCTGACTGACTACTCTTTTCAACAACCTTTGCGCTGTTTCTGTGCAACTCATCCATGCTTATTATTGTTATTATTTTGTCAACAACGCAAATCATTTTCCATTTTTATAATTCATCTGATTAATTTTTAGAAGGCAATTTTTATCTCAATTTGGAAAAATGTTGCGCTTGGCCACGTATTGCTTAATTGCTGTTACTTATACTTTCTCTTTGGTATACGATGTGTTGTACGTTCCGACTCTTCCCAAAAATGGATGCTGGTTTTTGAAACTTCGCTTTCTGACATATTTGAATTTTGTAAATATTTCAGAAACAGTTTAAACAGTCAGTGAATTTTTTATGCGTTTAGATTTGCCATTTCGTATACTTTTGGCTTTGTGTTTTCCGAGCGTTCACCGATCGATTGGCCGAGCGTACTGATGTTGGACCTCATAGAGCTCATCCAGCTCCTCCAACTTACTATCCAAAATCCAAGTTACATTCTATTTGTGATTTCACTTATGCAGTAATTGCATTGCCAATCGGTGTGGTAAGTTGGAGTTGTTCTCTTTGGTGTTTTTTTTTGTTTTTGAAGCTTTTTGTCTCTTCAAAGCTACAGATGAAATGGTTTGCATTTAGTTTGTAGTTTTGATGTTTTGGATTTTATACTCAATTGACCGTGAAATGGTTTATCCAGATTATCTTGATGACATTATCCCCAGCTGGTATAACAATGTTTTAGTAAGAAGATTGATTTATTGCTGCAAATATACAAGCAGTTTAGAGGTTATGTTCGTTTTAGCACGTCGCACCGCTTCCTTTTATTCTTGTTGATAGTTTGCTTGTTTGTCACCGATATCCAACTAAACTACGAGGCCTGACGATTTTAACTTTGCTTGCGCTTGTTTACGAATTATCGTAACATTACATAAATTATTCAATGATTCATTTCAACATCAAATATTTAAATAACTTTAAATTTTTTAGACTAATAGCGAATTATTTCATCGCCGGTTATTGGTTGTATGGTGTGTTTGACGTACTTTCTTTACAAGAGAAGATTATTTTCCTGATATTATTAATTGCAATGCTGAACATTTTGTATTTGGCCGGGGATTTTTTCAATCAAATCGTATGGGGTGAGTCTTTTAAATTTGCAATTTTTAATTCTTTCTATTTCATCTGTTGTTTGAGAACTATAATTTTTATCAGCCATATATATATATTTATTGAATTGTAATTTAGGAACTGCATCTCATCCTCCAGGAAATGAAAAATCAAATGTCCTATCTGAGACAAGACGAGCTAAACTGCGCCGAGATTGAAAGAAAGGCGAATTATTCGTTATCAAAATTTTCCTTATCAAATCAAAATTGCTATGGATAAGTGTACCACTTTTTGTATTTTCAAAACTTTCTTAGTATTTGAAATGTTGCTTATTATTTATATTTGATTCTTGATGTCTTTAAGCGAAGTTTCCAAAGTTTGTGATGTAGTAAAGTCCTGTTATTAAAAAAAAGCGTTTTATTTCAATATTTATTGCTATTTATACTGTTATGCATTGGTTACTATACTATGCAATGTAATGATCAGAAATTTTAAAGAATGCATTAACATTTTTCATGTTTAAAGGCTCATTTTAAAAGAATGAATTGAAATGAGCCTATAATAATATAAGTAATAGTAAATAAATCATGGCGAATTAATAACTGTTAGCAATAACAAATTTTAATAAAAATTGTATAGATGTAGGAATGAGAAAACAGCACAAATATAATTAATATGCGTTTGTCACTTAGACGTAAAGTTGTACTATAAGCTTATCAGTTCAAAGTAAAATCAAACAAAAAATTTTTTACTTAATATAATGTACTGTAGTATATACTATATTTTGAACTTGAATGTTATTTTTGTATTAAAAACTAGAGCGATCAATTCAAAAAAAAATTAAACGGAGGATAAATAATTTTGTCATTCTTAACAATGTTATTTTTACAGTAAGAAATGTATTTGAATTTTACGGGTAAGCGACACAGCTTTGTTAATTTCTTTCTGAGGTGTGCAACATATTTATGACATTAATTTATTATTATTTGACTAATTTGGTAGTAAACTATCTTTTTTTCTAAATTTACAAATACTTGAATATTTTAAACTACAGTTAAACTGAAGTGGTGCTAGAATTTATTATATTTTCTTATAAAGATATTTCACCAAAACTATTTACAAAGTAGAATAATTATAAAATTGCGCTTTTAGGATTCACTTGAATTCTTAAATGAAAATGAATTCAACAGAATATTCTTCTAGTCAACTGGATAGAATATTGCCTCATAGATTTGTCACAAGTATAAAACACGGTGACCGAAATTATTATCTCACTGGCCAAGGACGTCAGTTAGTAATCTTCAAGTCTTCTGATTTGGAAAAGTATACAAGATACGAAGTATTTCCTAGCGATGCAATTCATGGTTTGGATTTCTACAAATCGATTGTATGTTTTTACGGTGTGCGCTCTTTTCGAATTGGTCGCTTTTTTGAAGATTCTCAAAATGAATTGAATATTTCTTTTCTTACTGAAACATGCAACGTTAATGACTGGATATGCTCAGCTAAAGTTCTATTCAGAAACAGAATTTTGCTTGTCACTGCTCGCAATGTGGCTATGGTATACAACGTTGAACTTGAACAGCATCAATATATACAATGTAGCAAGCAATGCGTATCCTACTGCAGTCGAATTTTTGGAATGCATGATGACGAACTGTTCATTGTGAATGGTAATGCATTTAAACAAATATTCATCTGGTCTCCTTACTATTCGAATGGGAATCCTTTTAAAATTTTCAACGCTCACGATGGAGCTGTTTTTGATATCGACTATTCTCTGAACAGTCAACTACTGTGCTCAGTATCGGATGATCGAAGCTGTCGTTTGTGGAAGTTGCATCATTTCTCATTAGTTTCTGGTCAGTATCCATCATGGAGGCAATGGGAAAGCTGTGAAATAATTCTCACGCACATTTTACAAGAACATTATGGACGTGTATGGCGGACTCGCTTTGCAAATGACAGAATCATTACCGCAGGTGAAGATGGAATAGTTTGTTTGTGGAAGCAAAATGGCGAGCTCGTTTCGAAAACTGAAACAAAGAAAGGTAATCTCCGTGCTTTGCATTACGATGCTGAATCAGAAAAGGCAATTTTGGGTTCTGATTCAGGGGCATGCTTTTCCTTGAGTTTACTCTCGTCCGTTGTACATTATCAGTTAAATTCGTTCGCTGACAGTGATATATTGAAAACTGTTCACATAACAAGCGTTGAACCATCGTCTCTGCTTTGCATTTCATCTAGTGGAAATGTATATCATTTTCATAAAAATTCCAAACGTTTATTACTTACGGATAGTAATCTCAGATCATGCGCTGTAGATCAATCGAAAGAAAATGGTTTGATCGTTTTCGGCGGCCTGTCCGGTAGTCTGTATCTTTTCAATGAAGGAGATTTGCACGACTGCTCTGGTGTTTTGCAATGTCAAAAGTATTTTAGCTTACATTTAATTGACAATGGCAATATACTGTTGGCTTGCATTGAACAAGGCCGCATGCACTTATTCGACGTTAGCAATAAACGAGAAGCAAAATTAATCAGAAATGAATTCACTCTACCAAATGGAAGACAACGGTGGCCATCCGCAGCAATGCTTGTACAAAGCTCTTCAGGTTGCTTTTTAGCTGTCGGCGACCGCAATGGATCTGTACATTTTTTTCTATTTAACAAAGAACAAAGCATTGTAGTATGGATTTAAATTTTAATTCTAAATTGAGCCTTTCAGTTATTTAAAATACATCTTCGTTGTCATTTTTATTATACATGCTTATGTTAAATTTTAGACTCAACCAATGTACAGTTATTTTCGTATACATGGATCACATGGAGTGACAGCATTCATGTTGTTGAATGGAATATTTTACAGTACAGGCAGAGACGGTTGCGTGAATACATGGAATATTGAAAAGTTGAACGAGAAGCCTGCCCAGGAGAGGGCTTGTCGAGGCATGGAATGGCCTAGTCGGTTTATTGTTTTCAACCAGCGTCAGCTTATTGTGGGCTTTCATGCGGATCATTTTCGAGTTTTCGACTTCAATTCCGGCGAAATGTTGTCAGAAATTCGTTGCGGTGGTGGCCATCGGTCTTATGATTTGATTATCCAAGAGCAGAGATGTTTTTCAACATTGAATTTTCATTTCGCATTTATTAAACGTGGTCAAGTTGAAATTTTGAATTGGCAGCCGCAAATCAACTGCATCCAACAAGGTGCACATGTACGCCGAATTACAGATTTGTGTTTCATCAGTCGTACAATGTTCGTCTCGTGCAGTGATGATACTTCTTTGTGTTTGTGGAATCTGGACAAAAATGGACAGCTATCATTGGTCAGAAGATACTATTTGCACATATCGGCAGTATTTGCGATCCGTTTTTGTGAAAATTTGTTGGTTTCCGCTGGCGGCCGAGGGCAGTTGTGCTGTTGGTCGGTGCTGAAGCAACAAGGTTTACGGCCTTGCGGTTCAATAAAGGATGAAAGCGATTTTCGTTATGTAGCCGTTGACCACATGCCGATGAAGATGACCGATGGTGAGAATCAATATCTGATTTTGGCAGCCAGATGTGATGGATATGTGAAAGCTTTCCTGTGGAATGAAAACGATACTAAACTGACTGATCAAAGCGATCGACTGATATTGCCATGTAACTCTTTCGTAGCTTCCATGAAGCTTGTGAATCGTGACGACGGTGAACAGCGCGCCATTTGTGCAGTTGCTTGTACAAATGGTCAGCTGTACGTGAGACAGGTGAACATTGGAAGTGAGTTTTTCGTTGGCCCTGAACAAAAGGAGTGGCATTTGCAAATATTAGTCGAAAAATGTGGCTTATCATCTATTCAGTGTCGTCAATACGATGAATCAGCATTTTGGTTCGTCATTGGAGCTGAGTCGGGAAATTTATTCACAACCAATATTCAGCTTTTTCAAAATCAAAATCAGGATGAAGTTGATTTTAAAAAGCTGAAACCTCCTTCACTGTCCACTGTCACATCACTTTGTTCAATCAGTGAAAGTGTTTTTTTGTCCATTTCTACTGATGAACGACTTTACTTATGGCACGCGTGTATGGAAATGGATTTCCATCTGTGTTATGCTCAGTTCATCGACATTGCTGATCCACTGGCCATCTGCGCTCAGATTATTGCTCATACAGTCCTAGTTTGCATTGCTGGACAGGGCATGCAGTTTTTTGCATTTCCATCAAATACTCTGTGCTGCTATAACTGTAAGCAGATGATTTCATTTTAAACAACAAGATTCTCTTGTTTTGAGTAATGAAGTTAATCGATGCAAAAAATTAAAAAAATTTCAATTACCTAAAAATAGAAGTTACAATTGAAGATTACGACAACTTAGTTTAAACATATTTATGGGATATATCCGGTTACTGGCTCATACACAACCATACACATAGAAATCACCAGTTTTTTTTTATATTTTATTCAGAATGACACCTCACAACGAAATGAATTAAAAATGCACACAATTGCTGAAACTTCTCTAACATATACTTCATTCAAATCAAAATATTTTATATTTGCATTTGTAATTTATATCAATAATAATAGTAATAAAAATATACTCCAAAATATATTACACCCAAATCAATTTAAACTAACGACTTTAAAATATTCAATAACTTCACCTTTTATGAAACTTTAAAGCAGCTTTAGTTTAAAGTTTTCACTTCAAAATCACCTTCTGTGCAAAGTGTTTTAACAACTCTATTTATTCTTGCAAGTTCTTCCATAGTGTATGCTAGTGTCCAAACCTGCAACAATGAAACTGAAATTAACTATTGTGGTCGAATTCTTCAAAGTGGAAATGATCGTCGAAGATAGTGCAACTGTCGAAAAAATCCTAGACAAGATCTTCTTGCAAATGGGTATCACAGATAACAGAATTTTCATTCTGACATACGACGATCACGTGTTGGAAAAGGATATAAAAATTGGAAAGTATATTAAAGAAAAAAATGCAACACTGAAAGTGATACCGATTTGCTATCCACCCGTTGGTTGTAAATACATGAAGAACCCAGTTTTGCTTGCGATTATGTACAACAATTCACTTGAAAAAGTCTGCATGGGAAATTTAACTCCATCATATGAATATGCTGTAAAACTGATGGCTATCGCACTTTATGAAAGATATATAGAAGACATCAACAAATTTAGAAACAGACGCACCATAGATTTAAAAATGCCATCATGGGTCACAACAAAGTACAACATCGAAGAGCAGAAATGGAAGAATGATTTGATAGTCGAGTTCAATAAACTCTCATTTTCAGATCGTTTTCAAGCAATGGAAGAATATTTGAAAGTTGCGACAGATGCAGATATATATGGGCATGAAATATACTACATCGATAATATACATTCAAGTTTTCTGGCGATGGATATGAATGGAATAAAAATATACGGAATTCATGATGGTGTCAATTATTTTGAATGGCACCAAGTGCTAGTCATACCTCGTGTAGACAACAATATAATTTTGAAGTTGAATGCACCAGAAAAAAGGTCAACAATCGTATTGCAACTACCAATTCGAGATATTGAAGATGCTAACGCATTTATTTCTTATTGTTTGACGCTATTATACTTAAGAAGTGCGGAATCAACATTCAACAACTTTATGATAAAAGAAAAGTCAGTGAAAAAATACAAAGTATTAATTGAAAAGTTTTTGGAAACTGTATATCCAGCAGATTGTCCTCTCACAGATGAAACGACAGAATCCACGGATAGTTTATCGATGGATGAAGAACATTCAGCAGATATTAATGATGAATATGAATGGAAAGAAGAATCTGAGTCGAAATATGGCAGTTATATAATAGAAGATGAAAATGAACATGAATACGAAGAAGAAAGCGATGAAGAAGATGATGGATTTGAAGATGACGGAGATACTTACAAAGAATATGAAGAATACAAAGAATGTGAAGAATACGATGAATATAAAACTGAAGATTTATTAGGAGAAGACGAATACATAGAATATAGAAGAAGAATAGAAGAAGAACAGTTACAGAAATATATGGAAAATAGTACGACAACTGCACAAACAATATCTGATTTGAAAGATGAATCAACAATAAATGATGAACATACAACATTATATCAGAAAAAGCTGAAGGTTCCTTTCGATAACGAGTTAAGCCAAGGTGCTCTGCAAAATTTGATAATTGAATGCATTGATCAAGAAGAATTGATCAAGTCGATAAAGAACAAATTGAAATTTGTTGAAACCACTTTTGAAGACAAATATGATCTAGATGTTAAAATAGAAATAACTGCCACCTTAATGTCAGAGGAATTCTGTGAAAAACCAAAAGTAATACAATAATTTTCATTTATCCTACTCAACATTATTTATATTCAAATATATATATACTTATATACTTCTATTTTTATAGGATAAAAATTATTCCGACGAGGACGAGGACAAAAACAATGAAGAAGGAGAAACAGCATTGTGACTATTTTATTAACGATAACCAATTTAACCAAACTCATTTTTTTTAATTTCTCACTTTTTGTTTTTATTATTACTTTATTACTATCATTATTATTATCATTTTATTATGTTGACTAATGAGTATTTATAAATTAATATGTCATTTTGTATTTGAATTTAATAAAAAATTTTTTATAAAATATATTCTTGGATTGGGTTGAAATGTTATTCATTGCTTCTTAAAATTGAAAGAATTTCAAATGAAATATTTTGATTACTCGTGCAAATGAAATTTCAAGATATAAACGTAAATGAAGTTTTCAGCTAAATCTACAAATGTCTGATAATTGTACAAAAATAGTTTAAAACCAATAAAAAAAGACAATCAGTAAAATTACACTCGCGAATCACAAAGTTGTGACAAAAATTTATTCTCAATTAAACCAGATTACTTGCAAGCAGATATGCTGCTATTTAATTTTAATATGTCGCAGAAATTAAATTCTTATTTACTTTTTACTCCCAAACTCAAACTTTAAGAAATACCAACTGAAAATACAATCAATCTCCTCTTGACACTTTATGCTATGTATAATTTTACACATTAAAAGAAACAATAATTTTTACGCAGTATATTACAACTGTAGATTGTGTTGAAAAGAGAAAATAAGATAACGTCGATATATTCAAATTTTTTCAAATGTTTACTTACTCGATTACTGCAGACTTCAATTAATGGCATCAATCAGTGGCGATTGCATTTTGTTACATGCTTTGAAGCTTCATGTAGTACGTTGCTACTAGCTTACATTGAACGTAGAGAAAACCGAATCACTAATCGGATATCACTGATTTTTTTTACAACTTTCATTAAAAATACCACGCCACTGCACTACAGTATGATGTACAATAGCGTGAGAAAAAAGGACAAACACTGATAACGTCATTAAGTAAGATTTTTAATTTCAATTGCAATTTCATCAATGATTTTTTGTTGGTCAATGTTGAGAGCCTAAACTCTTTATCATTAAACATTACTTATATTCTCAGTTTCAAGATTGTTCGAAGAACAAAATGAATTTGGTTGAAAAGAGAAAGATCAGAAATAATTTTATTTCAATAATGATATCAAAAAAAAAAATTTTTAATTGAATTTTTTGAAATTTTAAGACAAAACAAATAGCTTTACAATTTTTGAATACATAATTCTTGTTAAATGAACAAAATGTTATGTTGAAGAAGAAATATTGAAATTAGAATAAGTTTGATTTCAAATATTCTATTATGCGTGAAATGAAATTCGTTAACAAAGGCGGGATATAACTGCGGATGGTGTTGTTTGCAGCATTTGTGGTGGAAGTATCTTCTGCTTGTTGTTCAGGTTGGATGCTTTGGTTGGCACGAGAAGTTGCAGCTTGATTGTCGTTTGAATTTGACAAATTGTTTGACTCATTCGAATTATCCGCTTCTTTTCTGGCAGCTTCGTATTCTTGCATTTTTTTAATCAAATTACGCCATTCGGTGCTTTTATCAAAAATTTCACTATTCATCCTGCGAACTTCTTCAAGACGTCGAGAATATCTTCGTCTCTTGAATGATGTTGAAATCTTTTGCCTCTTGCAATTGTCGTTCGGCATTGTTTACAGCAGACTTAGTACAAACAATAAAAAACCAATTAAACTAAACAAGCAGTCAAACAATTTAAAATTCGTAGTTTAAATCTTGTCGGCAGGATGGAAAAAATTTCAAAGTATCTTTAAACATAATTATTTATCAAGTTTCTTTTTTAAATGAATTTTAATTGTTTTTTTGATTTTAAAAATAAGCAGGGAAAATTTGTATATATATTTTTTGGTTAACAAAAAATAAAAATGAAGTATAAGAAATATAAAATGAATGAATGTTTGAAAATGATTATAGAAAAAAAAATTAATTATTCGCGTCATTTTTGAAAAAATTTAAATATTATCATCCTGAATTATATTTTTTACAATACAGAAGTTAGAATTTTGAATTTTTCTGCGTGGGCGTTGATACTGTCTGGGTCCGGTGTTTGGATTTTTCAACTTTTCGTAATTGAATTTTTCCTCTCGCTCTCATTCGACCACTAGTTCAACATTCGACCGTTGTTATCGTTCACCTTATCCAGCTTATTCTATTTCTCCAAATGATGCTTTTCTCATCATGTAGCTAATTTTATTATTATTATTAATTTTCATCAAAATTATCAACCAACTGCACTGGGAACATTTGGAAGGGTATGTTCTTTTTTATTTTATTATTTCAAACAGATTTTCATTGTTATTTACTTATTCTGCTGATTTTATTACAATGTAAATTAATTTTTTTTTGTATATATATATATAGTATGTAGTTTTCATCTGCAACAATAATTTTTTGAAAAATGAAACTTTTCTGTTAATTACAACTTTTAATTTAATTATATAATTCATTTTCAAAATACAATTGTTGCACGTATGAATTATTTGAATTGCTTGGCGAAAATTTTTCGACCGTTTTTTTCTCAAGTATATCATTTCTCTTTGGCTGGCCTAGTTTTAATTTAGTCGCCTACGAACTATCAGGTTTGACTGGGCGCTGCGTTTTTGACCTCGATAAAATTCTTTGCGCACTCTGATAGAACACCTAAATAGCGTTATCAATTATGATACTTGTCTTGTAAATTTTAAACTGCCTCGGTGGACGCTGCACGTAATCGATTTCCATTCTCCACCATCATATCACTTCACACTTTCACACTACAAATATTGAAATATTAATTTCACCTTTTGAAAAGTTGTATTTTTTTTTAGTTCATTAATCCAATCTACTATAAATATTATGCAAATGATTTTTAAGTTTTTTCCTACTTCTTAAGATAGGTTTGTATGTATATTTTCTAAATAAATTTTATTTACTAATAACTGAACAATATTGTATTTTATTACATCAGAGATGTCATGATGTCTTTTTTGTTTGTTTTATTCAAATTTTACAGCATCTCACATTGTAACACTACTCTCTCCTCGTCTCTCTTTAATGATTGACTTTCTTTCCCCTGTCCAGGCACAATCTCTTCAACCGTTTGCAATAACAGAATTTTTGATAGCGCAAACTAAATACACAACACACTCAGGCACATTAAACAATCATAACTTCCACCTAGCAACGGCAAATTAATTAATGATACATTTCCCACGATCTCAATCAGATAGTTTCGCGCCTGTTCAGTTTCAATCTCTTTCTTCCTATGTACATTTCTAGAGTCCTAGTCTCAGTTTTCCAGAGTTGGCCTGTATGAAAGTATTTGAAATCGCTCAGTATAGTATTTCCGAAGCACTGAGGCGCTTGTCTTCCAACGACAACCATGATTTATTATTTGTTCATATATTAATCAAAGTAATTACTACACATTTTGGAAGAGAATGCTTTGACGATTAATGTTCTACTTCATACGCTCGGTTCATTTTTCAATTTCCAATGTAATATTTTAAAAATACAAATTTAAGCTATACAAAAACAAACTGTATAACTTTAACCAATAACAGTAATGCTCTCAATTACAATACATTCAAAAATAAAACTGAGCTACAGTAAGAATAAACCTGTTGATCGACACTATTACCAAATACAGTATACATTTGAGCAACGTAAATTGAAAAAAAAATCTTTTATATACTATATTGTTGCATAAACATGAGTTGATTAATTTTGAGAAACTGAAAATTGAATGTTCAAGCTTTAAACGTTGAAACCAAAAATTTAACCTAAAATACGTTTGATGAATAGTTTTAATTTCGGTTAAATTTTGTGATATTTAGAAAACCCAATTTTTTGAATAACTTTTCTACACGATCGTTTTTACATTACACTTTTTTTAATACTTTTAATATGCGCAACACTGTATTTTTTTGTTTTTGCACTGATTGCAAGTTCCTTTATTTCATTTATGCTTATTCATTACTGTAGTTTTATACGAACTGAATGATTGGTTTCATTTTTATAACGGTGATGTATTTTTATTTGTATGCATATTTTTGGTTTGCTACTGGTATTCACCCAGTTAGTAACGAGAGTAGAGACCTGCAAATATGCGCCAACTCTAACTGCTCTAGTATGCTTTGTTTTTATTTTTCGGTAATATTTGTTTCATAGCAGATTTTTTGAATAGCTGAATAAGTTTTATTTTTATCTTCAAAATGAAATTAAAATTCTATATAAGATAAACGGATGGTTTTGTTATTAATAATCAGCTGATGTGTGCACTTGTTTTGTATTTGATTTATTTTCCATTTTCAAAAAGCGGCAGAATATTAATTATCACAATTGTTAGATTTTGTTATGATGTAGCCCTGCGTTTATTTTAGTTCAACTATTTTCGTCGTCAGTTGTTGAAGATTTACAATTGGATAAGTATTTTTTAAAAGTAAACGACACTGCTTCTGTTTATGCGATTGGCCCTAAACATCTCTGGTATGGAAATGAAAACGTAAGTATTTAAGATTTAAATACTTATTCTGAAGAGTACTGTTTTTGTCATGTAATTTTTGTTTGTTATTTCATTTATTGACGTGAGAAAATTTGAAAGATAAAAACTTCCGGATGGCTTTAATTTATAGCTATCACGACTTTTGCATTGGAAATAAGTTGCTCTTTCTTCCTGTATTTTCGTTCAACATCGATCGTTGTTGCTCCGGTTTATCATATCATTGTACTAAGTGAAACAAGTTTTTATTTCTCCTGTGAAGGTCATGCTTAAATAATAATTCCTAGTTTTACTAAAATATTTCAAAGTTTTAAACTTTTTGTTGCATCTGTAGATGATATATTATTTTTGGTTACGATGCATTAACCTATTTTTCTGAGAGCTTCAAAGTCTTTAATAGCATTTAAGTAATTTTTCACATACATGTATATATATATATATGGTTTCAAAAAATTTTTTTATATAATAAAAGTAGTAATAGTCTGCGTAACTTGTTATTCTTTAGTTATACAGTTGTAATTGTGGAAAACAGGAAATATTTTATGTTTATCAGTTTTGGTAATATTCAAATTAGCTTTATATAATAAACAATATTTGGGCTTTACAGTTGTTGTGTAATGTGCATTTTTACTACCTTGATGCTATTCTGTTGAATATGAAAGATTTGGCAATGTTTTTAAATCCAATTTGGCATGCTAACATTCTATTTCATTTTATTCTTAATTGATTCATTATCAATTTGTCAGAGAATATGAGCGGTTAAATGTCAATAATTTAAACATTTTTTAAATAAAATATTTTTCATATGTTTCACCTAGTGAGTATATAACTCGTGACGTGTGATGTATACGTCATGAAAAATTTTATCGAACAATATTGACTTTGTATGCATGGTATATTACTGTAATTGTTTCTGTTTCTGTTTTGATAATTTTGATGTTTTGTTGTTGTTGTTGTATCACTGCATTAATTTTGCAAAAAATTGAAGAAATATTTCAATTTTTATGTTATTAAAGTATATTTCTATAAAGATAATGTGCAGTTGATTGTACAGCTGTATGTGTTTTTGATTTTTGATTGTACTTTTCAGAATCATATTTTTCCAAGAAGCTTGAATTTTACGGCCTTTTTGAAATTCATTCAAACTGCCATAGAAGAAGATAAAAATTTGTACGTAGTAGATTTCCACAGTAGACAAGTGAGTTTTTGAAATTTGAATTTTTCTCTGTTGATTTCTATGAACAAAATTTGATCGCTGCTTTGTGCAGGTAATTCGTAGTGATACTGCGAGACGATTTTTCACTTTGGAAGAAAATGTGGCAATTTTCCGTGAAACTGTGCAAGACAAAGATCGGTTTGAAGATTTTTTACAAACCACTTTGTCCAACAGCACAGCAGAATCGAAGGCAATTTTGCCAAATTTGGCAGAATTGAATGCAAATGCTTTTGCAATTGCCAAACAACGACGCCAATTGAACGAAGAAAGCAATGTTCAACATGTTGATGGCCATTCAACAGATGTAGATGTTGAAAAAGATGAAGTTCACGTGGCACGTTCTTCTTCTTCTTCTCCTGGTGTAGAAGATGACGATCATCATCATCATCAGCAGCAGCAGCAGCAGTTTGATGCAGTTTCCAATTTCTCTGCCGTATCTGACAAAGAGGAATTGAAAGCAGAAATTGGCAATGCTTCGAAATTGAATGAAACGGCAAGCAATTTGTCGAAAATTGTTGAAAATGCAAAATCAGAAATGGACAATTTTGGCAAAGCAGTGGAATCTCAGTTGAAAAGCAATTCGGTGGAGGAAGATGCGAGTATTGAAAAGAATTTGCAAAAATTGAGCGTCGACAATTTGCAATTGCATTCCGGTGATGATGTTGTGAATGGGAACACAGAAGAGATGAATCAAATAAAAGATGAGTTGAAAGTGGAGAACAATTTCACCGATGGTGATGGTAAAAGCTCAGAAGAAAGGGAAGAATTGAATATTAGCTCATCTAATGATGATCATGATTCAAGAAGTGCTATTGATACTGCTGCTGGTGGTGGTGGTGATGGTAAAAGCTCAGATGAAACGAAAGAATTGAACGTTAGCTTGTCTGATGATGATGATCATGATTCAAGAAGCAGTACTGTTGCTGCTGCTGCTGGTGATGGTAAGAGCTCAGAAGAAAGGGAAGAATTGAATGTCAGCTCGTCGGATGATGATCATGATTTACGTAGCAGTACTGCTACTGCTAGTGGTGATGGTAAAAGCTCAGATGAAGCGAAAGAATTGAACGTTAGCTTGTCTGATGATGATCATGATTCAAGAAGCAGTACTGCTGCTGCTGGTGGTGGTAATGGCGAGATTTTGAATCACACCTCCGTGGTTGATGATGCAAATGATGAGAATGTTGAAGCGAAAGTTGAAGAAACTTTTCCAGAAGAATTTGTTGAAGTTGACGGTGAAGAAGAATTTGCAAAAGAAGATTCTTGGATATGGCAAACTTGCGACAAGGAAGAAGAACGGTGCGACGAGGCGAACCGTTGGCATGCTGCCGATGTTCCTGAAATGCCAGCAGCGTCGACTGATCTCAGATCGTTGTTGATCAGAGGTGTGAAATTTTATTTCGATCAATTGCGACGGGCATTTTCCAGCATCAAGCGACTGTTGTTCAATGTTGACGACCAAAATGTTGTTGTTTCTCAAATGGCGACGTTCAGTTGCAACGATTTGTGTTTGTTAATTTTGACTTGCATATCGTTGATGGTTTTTGTACTCGATCGTCTGCTTTGGAAACGTTGGCAACGGAAAGCTTACACAAGCGAGAGTGATTATGTGCAATTGTTTTCCAAATACGAGCGGATGTTGGAGAAGCTGGAGAAGACGGACGATTTGCAAGAGGAGAGGAGTCGCGTTTTGGCGGAATTGAAATGCAAAGATGCCGCTTTGAGAGGTGTCGAAGACGAGCTCCGACGTGCCAGTCGTGAATTGGAAAATGCCCGTGAGGGAAATGAGTTTTTGGAAGAGGACCTGAATCGACTGCGAACAATGGAAGCCGCCATTGCTGAAAAGGATCGTCAGTTGCAGGATGCGGGCCGGCGTTGCACTGAGCTGCAAGAAGAAGCGGACAAGCTGAACCGTACGCATGAGGCTACACGACAGCAGTTGAATGAACGAATTCAACAATTGTCCCTGGATTTGGAAAAGGAAAAAATTGGCAATGAAAAGCTCGTTGCCGAGTTGCAGTCGCTTCAGGAGGAGTTGGCTAAGACGGTGGAGTTGAAGCAACGCGAGGGGCAGTTGTTGGCCGAGCTGGAGGCGTCGAAAGTTGAAATACACGGACTGAAGGAGGTGGTCCAAAGATTGTGGCAGTGTCGGCGTCGTCCCAAGCCGAAACGGGCCGATCAGAACGGCAAGTTGGGCGTTACCGATTTGGAAGAAGAGGAGGCGTTGGGCAGTGAAGGTGACGAGTCGGCTGACGGCATGATGGAAGCCGGCTTGAATTTGGCCAAACTGTACGCCCAGTTGGCACAGTCGAATGATGAGTTGGAAAAGATGCGCGCTGAAGTGGAAAAAGAGCACCACTGCAGATTGGCGGTTGAGGCTGAATTGGAGCAGCTCCGTTGCGAGTGGGATTCGATGAAAAACGCTCAACAACAAGCGGAGATGCAGACCATGGAAGCGGTCACACGTCTCAAAGTGCTCGAAGAGTTTTTCGAAGCTAGGCAAAAAGAAATGCAAAAACAGCTCGGCATGCAGATGGTCATCTCCAAGCAGCTCGAAGGCTTTGAAGATACGGCAAATCGGTAATTGTGTTGTATTTTTTTTTGTTGTTGTTGGCGCAGGCAGTTTCCACTTTGGGATGTGATTTCAGACTGAAAGATGAAAAAGAGCACACGGAGAAGATGGTGAAGGAGTTGCGTGAAGAGGTTGAACTTTTGGAGAAGGAGAAACGCAAGTTGCAATTGCAGTTGGAACGTGCGCAGCAAGATCTTTGGCTGACCAACAGAAATCACGATCGACAATTGGACGCTTTGCAATTGGAAAACAAGCACTTGCGAGACAAGCTTATCCAAGCGGACCGATTGGACGGTTCCGGCGTGATGTCATCGTCGTTGGAGACGACCAATCAGTCCGCAGATGCGGAAGTGGCAGCCGCGTTGGTCGGCATGGTGCCGCCGGAGTTTTCGGCACTTTTGGGATCACTTCCCGAGTTGCCACCGCCCGACATGCCGCCGTTGATGCCACCGTTGCCAGATTTGCCGTTGCCGACTGCGGTACACTGCGGCGATGTCAACGGCTCGCCTGCACTTTACGGCTGCGAGATTGGTCGAACGAGAAGCGGCTATCGAAGGTCGAAATCCATCAGCAGAGAGGAAATCAATTCCGGATCGCCGTCTCCGGATCTGCCGAGAAGGGTGTTGTCTTCGAGGGGCAGTGTCCGAAGTGGACGTTGTTACGACTACGACGACAACGACTGTTCGAAACTGTCCCCTTCATCCTCCTCTCTGCGTGCCTCCATTCGGCACCGGACCAAGGACACGGATTACAACAAAAAGGCGTCGACTCGATCCGGCGAGTGGCGTCGGAAAATTCGACCCCCGTCCAGCGGCGACGGTCTGTACAGTTCGGACAGGTCGATGGAAACGGACGCCAGTGTGGTCTCGCCGCCCAAGCTTGCCGTCAGCGGTGTTCCGCCCAAAGGAGCGGTGAACAGTCGACCGGTGGTGCGTCAGGACCGGTGGTGCACGAGATGATTTGCGTATATATATATATATTTATTCGTCCGGCTTTTCATTATTATGCTAATTTTTTTGTTTTAATATTTTCCTGTTTGACTTTTTTGTTTCCAACTTCAACCGAGTAAGCACGTTTGTAGGGGAAATATTTTACAACACACCGGTAAAGCAAAAAAACCAACGTATGCCCCAGGAAAAAAAGTGATCATGTATATGTTATCATCACACCGAGTCTGTTTCATCGAAGAAAATGACCGTCTGTTTATTTATTTATTTATTGTCTGTTGTCTTTTGGACGACGGCTTTTTGCCAGTTGCCGACGGTTGCTTGCAACTTTTCCACCAGCTAACGCAGAAAAGAACAGTTAATTGATGATGGTATTTTTTCAATTGTAACTCTCCACCACGGGCGTGGTCTCAAGTTTTGCGAACAATCTTATCTTTTTTTTTCAATTGTTTTTTTTTGCAAGCGAGAGAAAAGCGTGTGTGGAAAGCGAATAAAATGATATTATTTATTTTGGTTTGTTGTTTATTCATTTTTTGTCTACTTGTTTTTTCTTCTACCAATAAAAAAACATTATCACGTTTTAGCTAAGCGTTGTGCCTGCTTTTGTTTGCGTCTCTCCTTGATTGCAATATTATTCAAATATTTGCATATTTTATGAAGTATCGCCAGAGGCTGATTGTTGCCGAGTGAAGAAGGAAAAGAAGAAGCGATCGCTTGACTGACATTCATGATCGATTGCAGCATTTTTTTCAGTTCATCACGGTTTGTGAATTTAAAAAAGAATAATTCTTCGTCCTAGTAAAACAGTTTTTCTTTTTTTTCATCTATGGTCTACATAAATTACGTATTGTTTATTTTGTGTTCGACGAAATCTTACTGTAGAAAAAGAAAATAAAGAAGCAACGAACAACAGTTACAAGCAAGTTGGACTTTAAATTGTGAACACGAAGAATAAGTAAGTATTGTCAATTTGAATAAGAAGTTATGATTTATTAATTTCATTTTCATTCTTTCTTTTGTTGTTTGAAGTTCAGTTGAAAATTTTTTTTGCCAGCTTGGCTGGTGGATGATATTTCACTGACAAAGAAAGCCTAAATGCCGTGTATTAGTTTTCGGTTGTTGTCGTCTTTTCGCTTCTTGTCACACAAAACTTGAGCGCGCGCTGTTCGTTGCTCGCGGCTGTTGCCTGCCGCACAATCGATTCAACTAGCATCAAATTATGCCACCGTGTCAAATATAATATTCATAATCATAATCCTGAATTTACGTGTGCAGTTGGTGATTCATTTTTCATTTTCACAATTGGATTTTGAAAATTCAAATTTAACATCTTTCAAAGCAAAAAAAAAAGAAATACACTCTTCTTCTATTTCTTCTTTTGAATTTTTCCAAAGTACTTCAACCTTCTTGATCTACTGTAAATAATAATGGACAGTCAAGTATTTTCTTTCAACTATTTTGAAATTGTTATCGAATAAGAAAATAAATTTCATCAATATGAATTTATGAAAGTGATAATAAATTGGAAAAGTGATGAAATTTGAAATTCAAAATTCAACAACAATTGATGAACTGCATGCAGGTGATAAAAATGTTTCGCGCAAAGCAGCAGAGGCTGCTTTTTGACGGCATTTCTTGTTCAATCAACGTTTACTTTTGCTTGTTGACGTTTGTTTACTTTGTTCAATGATCAAACATGGTACTACACTGGGGCTTATCACCTTCACGTTTGTCACATTTGCATTTCTTCTTCTTCTTCTTCTTCCTCCTCTCGTTCGCTTCAACGAAGCTGCTTCATCTTCATCTTTTTGTTCTTGTTGTTGTTGTTTATTTTATTTTATTTTATTTTATTTTTTCCTTCTGTATATTTATTCTTCCACTTCTTGAACAGGTAAAAAGTGCTGTCGGTTGGACGGTGCTTCTAGGTCCGCCCACGCATGATCAGGAAAAACCAGTCTCTTGTTGCCAGCGGTCGCTGTCGTCAACGTCTTCTTCTTCTTCTTCTTCACCTCCAACGTGGCAAGCTGCTTTCGCCACTACCTTCGCCGTCCCGACGGACCACGGCGCCCAAGCCACACCCTCCTCAGCAGCAGATCTCCGCACCCGGTTCGCCAGTGATGCCGTTCACCGGCGGCGGCGGCGGCTCGGATCCCGCTCGCCACAGGCCAACTCGATGGATGCTGACCAAACTGACCCTACTGTCCAGCATCTTACTCTGGCAACTGACCCGAGCCCATCCGTCCGCTTTTCAATGTCGGTTCATCTTCTTGGCCGACTGCTTACGCAACAACGATACGGTAAAAAAGCACAACAACAATTGTTTGTTTCGAAATTGTCCAATTTCAGCCAAATTCTTTACAACTCTGCCAAGAATACTGTGAAAATTATGACTTCGACGAAAACTGTGTACGTCCTATATGATGAACAAAAAAAAATTCTCCTCTAAATATGTTGTTTATATATATTTTTTTTTCTTATTTTTTTTGACAGTCAGAAACCAATCTCACGTGCTGGAAACGTTTGTTACAATCGTCTTGCAATGTATCTGAAACGTCATCATCATTCAACAGTGAGTGAATAAATTCTACATAACTTGTACATCTCTGCTCATTTACTTTTTGTTTTCAATTTCAGGCGTCAGACATCCGCCTTTGAATTTGGAAGTGAATTATCTCAGCGATCCGTTTGTCAATCCTTATCAATTGGTCGTCAATTGGAGCGCAGTACAGTTTGCCGAGCTGTTTGTCGTCGAATACAAAGACACCGACGACGTCTTCTCCACTTTCAGCTCACAGCAACAACTGCACGGCAACAACAACCAATATTTCGTAATTCAGTATTCTTTTTTTTTCTTATGTAAATTTATTTCGCGTACTGTATTTTTGCACGGGTAGGGACGAAATATTGGTTTGTTTGTTTGTTTTTCTTTTTCGGTTTTCAAATTTCTCTGCCAACTGGGATTTTATAATTTTGCCCACACTTTCAAAAATCCACTCGCTTCAACAGCATCACATTCCTGTCGACAATCAAAACCGGTTGTTTACAAAATGGCCTGCCTTTTGCTGACGGTAACAGCTTTTCAGAGCGTTCAGAGTTTTCTGTTTCGACAGACGACAATTTTGCCAAAACTGTCTTATTGTCGACACTCTTTTCCACTTCACTACCCGACATGCCCGAGCACAGAACAAATTTCCCAGCCAGCTAGTTGAGCTTGGCTATGGAATTGTTCGCACGGTTACGGTATTCTGTACAATCCATATTTGAACTTGAACATCAATAATGTGAATAATAAGAAAAAGAAAAATATGATTTTTCCTTTTCTTCTTCTTCTTCTTCTTCTTCTCCAAATTATATTTAATATTTATTTCTTATTTCAACATGAAAAAAAACTCCAAAAATTGAACTATTTTAATAGAAACCAAAAATAATGATAATCAAGCTTTTTTTGTTCGTGGAAAAATTGTTTGTTTTTTCTTTTAGGTGACGACAAATTTGAGTGTAATTTTCAAAAAACCACGACTTTGTCCTACTTACGGTTTTCGTGTCGCTGCTGTCAATCATTTGGGAATGAGCAACTTCTCTGACGTAGTTGAAATTTCTCGTAAGATTTTTCTCTCTCTCTTTTTTCTCTTTGCTTTACTTTCTTTATTCACACATTTCATATGTATATTATTTAATTTTTTATATTCCAATGATAATTTATTGTTTTTTTTTAAATATCCTTCAACAGCACCTATTCCCCAGCCGGCAGATTTGTCATATTGGGTTACTGATAAGCGTGCTTTCGATGAACCGTATGTCAACATCGAAGGTGAAGAATCCGCACGTACTGTGGTGGTCACTGTCGAATACAAATCACCTCCAAATTGGCATTTGTCGGATATAGTTGCTGTCAAGAGTTCACTGTTCTGGGTGGATTGTCGAATTCCAACCAACAAAATATTGCTCGTCGACCAAGTGACGCCGGCTCAGAACGACAGTAAAATATTCATTTTTTTGCCAGACTTTGTGATGACTCACATGTGCAAATTTATGTTCATGGTAAGTGCAATGTTGGACAATCTGGGCAACTATTTTTTTTGTTTGTTTGTTTGAAGTTGGAAAAATTGGAAAGCGCTTGTCAAACTGTATTTCAATATCCAGACAAGAATACTAGCGATTATCCAGGCTTGGATTTCATACTCGACTGTGAAAATGTTGTCAACAGTGGTTGCAAGAATCCGGCAAATGGTAATTTTTGATCCGTTTCTTTTTTTTTATAATTTATCTTTTTCTTCTTTTTTCTCTTTCATTTGCAGTTATAAATCCGAAATGCTTCGTCGACGGTGTATCGTATGAACTTTTAAATCAAGACGAAAAGCTATCAAAATCCGATATCAACATCACTTGGAAGTTGAGTTTGGAACAACTCCAGTGGCCGATATTGTATTACGCAATTCGTTTGGACGAAGTGGAGCCTGACTCGTCTCAGTTTACGTTGATCTATTCTCCGAAAGTGCTGCGGGCGGTGGCTCTGGTGCGCACTTGTGACGGTGAAATTGGTGGAATTCCAATCAACTGTGACGTAAGAAGCCGCAGCGATTGTCTCTGTTTGTGAAAATTATTTAAATGAAATTCAATTGTTGATTAGAATTCGACCAACAACTATTTGGTCAAGGATATTGAACTGGGCACTCGTTATACGTTGCAAGTTTGCGCAGTTTACGAATCTGAACAAGTGGCTCCGATTCATTGGAATCTGACCACACGCACGGAGCTGGACTTCACATTCGCGGCCGTCAAGAGCAGCAACGTAGTATTGAAAACGGAACACGTGTACGTGTTAGTAGCCTCGGTTGCGACACTTCTGTTTGCAATGTTGGCCATGATTTTGCTTTACCGACGCCGGTCGATGAAAAAGCAAAAATCCCTAGCTGAACTGGCCAATCACGATCGAACATGCGCCACGTCGGAAAATGCCTACGTGGCACAGCCGAGACGTTTTGACCATTGGGAACTTCAGCGCAGCAAGGTCGAGATTGACTTTGACAAACGGCTTGGTTCAGGCGCTTTTGGAGCCGTTTACAAAGGTATCTCTTCGCAGTTTTTCCACTACAGTACAATAAAAGCTGTATGGATAATTTGTTTTTTTTTCTTCTTGACAGGCAAAATCAACGGCCGGATATTGGGCAATCGACTTTCCAATTCTGTTTTAGCTGAAAACTGGACCAAAATGGAAGATTGTGATGTGGCTATCAAGATGTTGCCTGGTAAATTGATGATGATATAGTTTGATTTCAAAATTTATTCGAAATTTCTAGAATATGCCGACGAATCGGCAAAGTCAGACTTTAGAAAAGAGATCAACTTGATGAAACAGGTAGGCTATCATGAAAAATTGGTCAACATGCTTGGTTGTATCACCGCCGAAGAGCCGCTTTGTCTTATTGTTGAATATTGTTCTCAAGGCGACCTGTTGCACTACCTTCGTGATCGTCGAAAATACATGGTTCAGGTTGGTGGTGATCAGCTCAATTCAGATGCACAATTGTGCATTGCTGATAGGTTAAAAAAATAATATTGCAGCTTGAAAGCAAAGGAATCGACATTGCCAATTTGGAAGACAACTCTGACGTTGATTTGGATTTGGTTCTTTGTTTGAAAGATTTGATCTCATTTTCTTGGCAAGCAAGCGTTGGAATGGTAAATTTTCTTGCAAAAAAACAATAATAATTAACAATTTGTTTTCAGGAATATCTGAGCCAAAAGGGCTTTTTGCACCGAGATGTTGCCGCGAGAAATATTTTAGTTGACCATGATAAAAGAATTAAAGTATATTAATTATTTAGTTTGATTTGCTTGAATTGAATATTATTATTGTTTGAATTGAAATTCAGATTGGCGACTTTGGACTGTGCCGATACATATACAGTGATATGGTTTATATGGGTAAAGGTGGTCGTCTGCCGATCAAATGGATGGCATTGGAAGCGATAAAAAATTACGAATTTACTACAAAATCAGACGTGTAATGAGGATATAGTAGAGAGAGAGAGGGGGGGGAGAGAAAATTTCTCTTTTATTATTATTATTATTATTATTATTATTTGGCTAATTTTAGCTGGTCATTTGGTGTGCTACTTTTTGAAATTATCACTCTTGGTGGATCACCATATCCTGGTATACAACCAGCCGATATGGAACAGCTGCTCGAATCTGGCAAAAGAATGGAACAGCCAAGCAATTGTCCGGATGAATTGTAAGTTTTTTTATTATTATTTTCTTGTTGCATCATTTCGCATTGATGTCCATATTTCATTTTGCGCAGATACATGACAATGGTCAACTGTTGGCAAAAGGAACCATCGACCAGGCCGAGCTTTACGGAAATTCGTGAACGCCTCAGGGCGATGTTGGAAAAGATTACTGAAGATTACGGATACATGGGCTTGAGCGAAAATCGTGACTATTACAACGTCACCAATGCAGAAGAAAGTGGTTCCAATATATCTTAGAAACGAAAACAAGAAGAAGAAGAAAAAGTAACGTGCGCATGCCAAGCAGGGGAATCGTCTTACAACGGGCTTTATATTTGGGCTTGGCTTTTTGTACGAACGCACACGTTGAGGCAGTCGTATAATTTGAAAATATATGCAATATTTTTCACTTTTTTTCAAAACAACATGCCTGCCTTCATTCAGTTGAACAGATCAGATAAGATAGCTATGATCACACAACATTGGCAGATCACGCAACTGTTGCTTGTTAATTCTGCTTCCATTGTAACATATTAAAAAAGAAATTTGGGTATTTTCTGCCCCAGTCTAGGGAAAAGTTGTCGAACAAATTTAGAACGCTGTTTTGCAGATTGTTCTTGTTTGTTTGTCTTGTCGTGTCGTTTGGACATCAATGAAAAAAAATAGGTGTTCTTTTCTGTCGGAATGGAATGAATTAAAAAGTAAAAGAAAAAAGCTGGATGTTTGCATTGAAAGCTGTAAATTTCACGTTTTGTGAATTCGCATTGGATCAATTTCTTCTTGCTTTTTTTTTCAAAATTTTACTTGAATCTATTTTCAACCCTCTTTGCACTGCTTGAATTGGATGCATACTCTAAGTGTGCTGTTTGTTTTACGATATGAAGCAAAAAGCTATTGCATGTTGTCCACAAACGTAGTAGCTTTTTTGCTGCAAAAAACTCTATCAATAGTGCAATGAATAATTTTAATGAAACTTGAATTTACAACAGCGAAAACTTGAATTCATGACATTTTTTCCCCTATTTTTTTGCAAATATTTTTATTTTTAACGTCAATTGTCTGTTAACGTTTTCAAATTATGTAAAAAAGAAATTTTCTATATTTAATAACAACAAGAATAACAATTCCATCACAAAATTCAACCATCGTTTATTTGTACTTGATTTTCTTTTCTTGCTTCCAATTTCAGTTCGTGCAATGTGTGAACTTTTACCTGTGAGCTTTTCATCAAGGAGAAATGAATTGAAAACTCAATACCTTTACTCAATACCAATTTTTACTCAATAATACGTCCTCTTGCGCATTTTGCACTGACCAAACACACACACACACACACAATGAAGTTGCACTTTCAACCTCTGTTACTGTAAGCTTTGCCGTTCTGAAAATTACAATTTTTAACCAATATTATTGCAGCACACAACATACGCATTTTTCTGTTTCACGTGTTAAATTATTTTCAATTTATTTCAATTAAATTTGTGACTACTGTACGTCTGTGCGGCTTTTGTTGCTCTTTTAGCGAATATTGAAAAAGTAATCGACGATCTCAAAATGATCATGAATTGGTCTTATTTTAAAATATTTTTTTTAACAGAAACATCATAATTCAACGTTATCCGAATGCCAATTATTAATTACAACTTAAAATAATAATTGAACCTGATTTTCATTAATACATGCAGCAGATGTGCTAACGTCAAATGCAAGTTCAAGTCATTTTAATCAACTGAGTGTGATTGATTATTTTCTTTTTTCTTTTGTGATTCAATGTGGATGAGAATCTTTAAACGAAAAGCACACACACATTTTTGGTTAATTCTCCATTCCACAAAGAAGGTGAATAATTTGAAATTTCTGACACTGTAAGTACTTTGTCAACTTGTTGGGAACTGTTTTTTCTTAATTTTCTTTCTTTTCATTTTCGTTCATCTGCCGCAAGTAATAAGCAATTATTAATATCAACCGTGCAGCTATTACCGTATCCTTCTACTGAAAATTCTTTTAAGTTTCTTTTTCTCAATAAAAAAAGTCTCTGAAGCAAACAAGTGATGTGTATGTAGGATGTCTGAGTAGCGGGAAAATCGCAAACAAATACAATAAAATGCCTTTGATTTTCCCTTGTCCAGCGCCTAAGGAAAATATTTCAGCTGTCGCAGTTGTAATACTTAATTTATAATTTCAAAATAATTTTTCAATAAATAAATAAATAAACAAGCAGGTTTTGATTGTAAGTAAAGTGAAAGATAAAAGTGTTTGATATGGCGACATATATTAATCAAATAAATAATGTTTACGTTTTCAGGTAAAGAGAAATTCTTAAATTGAACACCTTCTAAAGCTGTTTGTAACATTGACGAAAACTTTTCAGAAAAATGCTATTTGATGTTTTTCTATTTATGATCTCTTATATTTACAACGAAATTAATTTTCCATTATTGACATAAAATTAAACAATCTTAAAACTGAGAATATAAATGCTGTTTGATGATATACACTTGGGCGTCCCAAAGAAGCAAACATTGAACAACGCCAAACTGTCATGCTATACTATGCATCATGCTGTAATGTAGTGAGGTGATACGGTGATCAATAGTTTACAAAAAGCAGTGATTCAATTTTTTCTAGGTTCAATGCAAGCTAGTAGCAACGTACTACATGAAGCTTCAAAGCGTGTAACAAAATGTAATCGCCACTGATTGATGCCATTAATTGAAGCCCGCAGTAATCGAGTAAGTAAACATTTGAAAGAATTTGAATATATCGACGTTATCTTATTTTCTCTTTTCAACACAATCTACAGTTGTAATATACTGCGTAAAAAATTATTGTTTCTTTTAATGTGTAAAATTATACATAGCATAAAGTGTCAAGAGGAGATTGATTGTATTTTCAGTTGGTATTTCTTAAAGTTTGAGTTTGGGAGTAAAAAGTAAATAAGAATTTAATTTCTGCGACATATTAAAATTAAATAGCAGCATATCTGCTTGCAAGTAATCTGGTTTAATTGAGAATAAATTTTTGTCACAACTTTGTGATTCGCGAGTGTAATTTTACTGATTGTCTTTTTTTATTGGTTTTAAACTATTTTTGTACAATTATCAGACATTTGTAGATTTAGCTGAAAACTTCATTTACGTTTATATCTTGAAATTTCATTTGCACGAGTAATCAAAATATTTCATTTGAAATTCTTTCAATTTTAAGAAGCAATGAATAACATTTCAACCCAATCCAAGAATATATTTTATAAAAAATTTTTTATTAAATTCAAATACAAAATGACATATTAATTTATAAATACTCATTAGTCAACATAATAAAATGATAATAATAATGATAGTAATAAAGTAATAATAAAAACAAAAAGTGAGAAATTAAAAAAAATGAGTTTGGTTAAATTGGTTATCGTTAATAAAATAGTCACAATGCTGTTTCTCCTTCTTCATTGTTTTTGTCCTCGTCCTCGTCGGAATAATTTTTATCCTATAAAAATAGAAGTATATAAGTATATATATATTTGAATATAAATAATGTTGAGTAGGATAAATGAAAATTATTGTATTACTTTTGGTTTTTCACAGAATTCCTCTGACATTAAGGTGGCAGTTATTTCTATTTTAACATCTAGATCATATTTGTCTTCAAAAGTGGTTTCAACAAATTTCAATTTGTTCTTTATCGACTTGATCAATTCTTCTTGATCAATGCATTCAATTATCAAATTTTGCAGAGCACCTTGGCTTAACTCGTTATCGAAAGGAACCTTCAGCTTTTTCTGATATAATGTTGTATGTTCATCATTTATTGTTGATTCATCTTTCAAATCAGATATTGTTTGTGCAGTTGTCGTACTATTTTCCATATATTTCTGTAACTGTTCTTCTTCTATTCTTCTTCTATATTCTATGTATTCGTCTTCTCCTAATAAATCTTCAGTTTTATATTCATCGTATTCTTCACATTCTTTGTATTCTTCATATTCTTTGTAAGTATCTCCGTCATCTTCAAATCCATCATCTTCTTCATCGCTTTCTTCTTCGTATTCATGTTCATTTTCATCTTCTATTATATAACTGCCATATTTCGACTCAGATTCTTCTTTCCATTCATATTCATCATTAATATCTGCTGAATGTTCTTCATCCATCGATAAACTATCCGTGGATTCTGTCGTTTCATCTGTGAGAGGACAATCTGCTGGATATACAGTTTCCAAAAACTTTTCAATTAATACTTTGTATTTTTTCACTGACTTTTCTTTTATCATAAAGTTGTTGAATGTTGATTCCGCACTTCTTAAGTATAATAGCGTCAAACAATAAGAAATAAATGCGTTAGCATCTTCAATATCTCGAATTGGTAGTTGCAATACGATTGTTGACCTTTTTTCTGGTGCATTCAACTTCAAAATTATATTGTTGTCTACACGAGGTATGACTAGCACTTGGTGCCATTCAAAATAATTGACACCATCATGAATTCCGTATATTTTTATTCCATTCATATCCATCGCCAGAAAACTTGAATGTATATTATCGATGTAGTATATTTCATGCCCATATATATCTGCATCTGTCGCAACTTTCAAATATTCTTCCATTGCTTGAAAACGATCTGAAAATGAGAGTTTATTGAACTCGACTATCAAATCATTCTTCCATTTCTGCTCTTCGATGTTGTACTTTGTTGTGACCCATGATGGCATTTTTAAATCTATGGTGCGTCTGTTTCTAAATTTGTTGATGTCTTCTATATATCTTTCATAAAGTGCGATAGCCATCAGTTTTACAGCATATTCATATGATGGAGTTAAATTTCCCATGCAGACTTTTTCAAGTGAATTGTTGTACATAATCGCAAGCAAAACTGGGTTCTTCATGTATTTACAACCAACGGGTGGATAGCAAATCGGTATCACTTTCAGTGTTGCATTTTTTTCTTTAATATACTTTCCAATTTTTGTATCGTTTTCCAACATGCGACCTTCGTATGTCAGAATGAAAATTCTGTTTTCGATTATATCCATTTGCAAGAAGATCTTGTCTAGGATTTGTTGGACAGTTGCGCTTTTTTTGACTACCATTTCCACTTTGAAGAATTCGACCACAATAGTTAATTTCAGTTTCATTGTTGCAGGTTTGGACACTAGCATACACTACGGAAGAACTTGCAAGAATGAATAGAGTTGTTAAAACACTTTGCACAGAAGGTGATTTTGAAGTGAAAACTTTAAACTAAAGCTGCTTTAAAGTTTCATAAAAGGTGAAGTTATTGAATATTTTAAAGTCGTTAGTTTAAATTGATTTGGGTGTAATATATTTTGTAGTATATTTTTATTACTACTATTATTGATATAAATTACAAATGCAAATATGAAATATTTTGATTTGAATGAAGTATATGTTAGCGAAGTTTTAACTGTTGTATTATAAATGTGTGCTGTCTTTATCTATGGCTTGCCAGTTGTTGTTCATGAATACTGCTTTCTAGTATACGTCCAGCGACTTTGTCGGCACATTGAGAGGCACCATGATGAACTGAGAACCCCAATATCAGCTCATAGGAAAATAAATCTGCAGAAATTTTGGCATAAGAATGGGGCCTGTGAAAATCTGGAGACATAACATTTTGTAATTCAGGTGTTGAAATCAGTTTTAAAACGATTTGAGATTATTCGGGCACAATCAGGTTTACTTTTTCAGCATAGAAAACGCTGCATTGTGTTTACAGGAGATCAGCAAGAGTTATCTTTTGTCTTTTCCGTTCGAACATTTCTGTTTGCGTATAAAATGTGATGCATGCGCAACGTTGCTTCATTCATGACGGTATTGTTGGCACTTTGCAAGTAAAGTGAGTTGCTGAATGAATGAGTTCAGCGTCACATGTCCCGGAAGGCATGCAGAGGAGTTGCAAAGCTAATCCGTGCAACGTGGGAAAACGTTGTTTTGCCGTGATAGAAAAAGAGATTATCTCAAAGTTATTCTTTTCTGGTAGCAATGGTTCCTTAAGATAGCGTTCAACTTCTGACGCCAGTTCATTCTTTTCCTGTACTGCCCAGGGCATCGAACACGATGTACCCATTTTCATTTCTGATTTCTTTTCAAAAGGATTCAATGAAGCAGCAAAACTCTACATCTGTGAATATGATTTTCTTGAGTCTGCATGTTTTATTAACACTTTTTGTTACATGCAGAATAGCAGAGCTTGTTTCAGTATCTGAAGAATTTGTATCGAAGCGAAACATCTGCTGTTATTCCATGCATAGCAAAATATTAATTCTACCTTCAGATTAATGAGTTGAGCATTTCTGTTCACAGTGGCTGTTCATTTTAATGATAAAGTTTGGCAAAACTGCTGAAATACACAGTTAGCAATTGCAGGGTTTGGTAAAGTGTTTACAACAGTGACACAGGGTCCTTCTTCTTTCAGTTTCCAATCACGTTCGACGAGTTCTTTTATTGCGACAGTACTTTCCATTTCATGTAAAATTATCGCACTTGTTATCAAATTCTTTTCACATGCTTAGGCAGTATAGGCACCAATCGCTCTTCCAAATACAACATCAATGCCAGCAGCTTTGTCTCTCTAGTGATGCTCACAATATTTGTCAAAGCGTTCGTTTTTGCATTGTTGTATAATTGTAGCATGGGTGGAAGCAGCTGGCAGAGAATGTGCTTGTAAATTTTTTGAATTTTTGGCCAACGCAGAAAGTGTCTTTTCCATAAGCATGTTCACAGGGCAGGTTGAACATACGATTGTGCTGTGCTGTTTTCTACTTCATCACTCTTAACAAGCACAAGTTTTCATTCAATGACTGCCTGACCGATGCGATGCGGTGCCATGGCATGACGATTTACCAGGCACAATATTCTGAACAGCTGTGCAATAATGAAGTAAGCAAGAAGAATCTTTTACTTTCCATTAATAAAAAGGGGTGGTGGAATAAGAAACAAAATAGAAAATTTGATCCAGTGTCGTTATTATGTTTCTGTGAACATTTTAAATAATATTGTGGAAAATATTAATAGTGTGAAAATTTATCTTATTTCACTTGCACAATACTTTCTGACTTGCTTTGAGCATTTGCATATATAAATGTTGAAGTTTTCAATGACCAAAAATGTTCCTCATTCCTGACAATGCATGAACTGTTTGACGTCAGCTTAATGAAGCTTCTTCGAAACATTTTTTCACATAAGCGGAGAATTTTGTTGCAGTTGTCAAATTAAATTTTAATTAGCTTAATTTTAAGCTGCAAAAAATAGTGAATATATAATGGAGAATGCTTTTGTTTATAAAAATTGAATGTTCAAATGGAAATCTTCAAAATCGCATTGCTTTTTTGCAATGTTGATAATATATTTTTCACTTTTTATACTACAATAGTTATTGAAATGTGAAATTGATAATATTGATTAAACGGAAAAAAACAGCAACAATTTAAATTCATAAATCACTTTAAAGTAAGAAAAAATGAAACAACTTTTTATTTCTGAACATTTGTAAATTTTAAACTAAATCACATTAAATTTTAATGCAGTAAAATTAAAATACACTAAAGTGAATGACAACATTTGAAATTATTTATATGACGGGTGACCTTCAGCGTATTTGGCGTTCCCTATAGTACAATAAAAAGTGAGAATGTAATGATAATTTTGCAAAATAAGATTGCTAATGTTTGTGGTTTTACATTGAAATGAGTTTACAATTTATTTCATATTACAGTATGGTAAATTTGTCTTTTAGAAAATTCAGCGTGACAAGATGGATTGGCTTATTACAATATTGTTCATTGTTGTGCTGGGAATGGTGTTGAAATTTGGAGAAGCCCAAAAGATAAGGCGACAAATTCGATTGATCGCAGAAGCTGTTGTTTTGTTCACTTGTGGAATGATGGCTAAAGTGATGGTGAAAGTGGTTAAAAATTCACCAACAACATCCACCGGCAGTGGTGTTGGAGTGATGCAGGAGAAGTGTGAACAAAAAGTGAAAAACATCCGAGTCGACATCCCTGGTACAAGTAGTACTGACGTGGTCGGTGACAGAAAGCCACAGTTGAGAATGGTGGAACTGAGTGCTGAAGCGAGATCGGTGGAAGAGAAATTGAAATTATTGCAAACCAGCAAGAATTGGCAACAACGAATCAGCAGATCCGGTGATCAGAATGAGAAAGGTAAGACTGTGCTGATGAATGCTGTGGATGGAGAAATTGAAGATGCAGTTGTTCTTTCGTCGGCCAGTGAAAAAGCTAAACCGTCGAAATGTAAGCCGGAACTGCAGCCGCAATGTTATATTCAGAAGAGTGATCTGAAGCGGAAGAAGTGGAAAAAACGATCCGCCCAACGAACCGCAGCAGCAGCGGCCGGTAAACGACATGAAATCAACCCAGCCGAACCTCAGAAAGGTATGCAATTTTATTCATTTGATTGTGAAAAAAAAGATTTATCAAAAAATTGAATGATTGATTATCATTTGTTTTTAGATGAAAAGGTGAAATCGAAAAGTAAAAGGGACAAATCGAACCCGAAAACCAAAAATCTGCTTTTTCAAGAAATACAAGACAACGATCAGTGTTGTGAAGAACAAGATCCAAAAGAGGAAGCTAAACAGACATCTAGTGAAGCCGAAGTTGGTGAAGAACAGAAGAGCAAGCTCAGCAGCAAGATAATGAAACGATTGAAGCAGATCAAGTTGTCCAAAAAGAGTAAGAAAAGTGCAAAAAACACTGAAAAGACCGATGGATCTTTGACAGCTTCAGACAAATCCTCAAGCAAGTCAGACAGTGATAGTTCGAAAAAGTCTGAAAGAAGTTATTCAGCAAGCGGATCAGATGATAATGTAAAAAAATGAAAACACTCAAACAAATTTTCCAATTCTTTAACCGCACACTTTCCATGGTGCATAATTTCTTTATTTGTAAAAAATGAAAATAAAATACTTTTCAGTAATAATAAGTAGAGTTTCTGAAAATAAATTTAATAAGGAAATATTTTTGAAGCAATATTGAGTCAGGTAAATTCAGAGTTGAAGAAGAAAGCTTCTGAAAATGGAACTTCTGCATTCACATTGTCTCATGCAATCAGGTAGACACAAACGATACTAAAATGTGAATTATGGAATAATGAAATGATTGAACAGCGGTGTATATTAATGCTTAATGCAAATTAGCATACTGTCTAAAATTCGATTCAACATAATCAACGGAACATTGAATAAATAGCTTATAAATTTGGCACATTGACTATGACACAATACAGCTAAGCTGCCATTTCCAAAACCCTTCCAAGCCACAACCGTGATGTATAATTTTCAGTAAATCAAGCTGAATGAAAATTTCATTAAAATATCTGTTCATGTTTTCAGTTTATGTTGATGTTCGTGTTCAACTGCTTTTTTCTTTTGTTTTTGCTATCATTTTTTTTCTTTTCAAAGAAATAGATGTAAAAGTGATTGCAACGTCTATTAAACAATAAGTTCTTTGAAATTAATATTATTAATACAGTCTCCTTTATATACGATTGTTTTTATACATCTTTGAATTACGTCATAATGCTATTGAAGATAGGTTGTGACTTTCATCTGTAACTTATTGAGATTTTTCTTGTTCAGCAATTATTATAATCTGTGGTGCTAGTTCATTGCATTATATTACGTTTTAAATAAATATTAGCATTTCCAGGTCAACAGAGTAAGTTTATGGTAATTTGATGGTGAACACTGCCGATGGCATTCTGCTGCCTGCACGTTCTGCCATTCAAATCCGGAAGCGATTTTCTATATATATATTTCTGTTTATTGAAAGTACGCCCTTATTATACAAATATTCGCTGAAGAAGAGCGCTCGAATTACTGCACTGCGTTATTTGGTCATTTTGATGCTTCATTTCAACAAAGATGTTGTGCACGTTAGACTAAAAGTATGACTAAACCACGAACATCAGTTGGAAAATATACGGCTCTGCGTTTGCTTCATACCACCTCACCGACGGGCCTGCTGTCAGGTATTACTTTTTACAGATTTGATGTTTTTTTCATAGTTTTCTTCCTTCCTTCTCCACCCACACAGCACTAAACATGGTCGCTTTTACCAATTTTCATTGTAGTTTATTTTTAACTTTTTAAAATGGAAGCAAATGCGTTTTTCTTTTGAATGACGTTCAATCTAAACTTCATTAGAGACATACTGACCTGCAATTGCAATGTATATATCATGCATACTATTCCTGGAGAAAGCTGTAATTCTTAATAGTTCTTACAAATTCAGTTGCAAAATAGTATTGACAAAACAGTTGAATTACCCACACATTGTTGTTAGTGCTCTCTGTAATGCTTACTGACAACGCAACAGACTTGGCTAATTGTTTAATGCAAATGCTGATTCTGTCACGTGGATAACGCAGTTGCACCCCTAGATGCTCGACACCGATCCGTTTGAGCACAGCACTGTTTCAGCTTGACATAGGAAAGCTGTTGTTACCTAGAGAACACAATTCCACTAATGGCTCTTCATATTGTCAGAATGTCCGTAACTTTCCTTTCATCCTTTAAAATGAATACTGAAAGGTCCTGTAATCCCACTCTATTGTGAATTACACTTATTTAGATATATGCACTTGTTTCCCATCATTGAGAAAATAGCTCCATCTCCACCAACGCTGGCAATATTTATAAATGAAGTACAAATCCTAATTATGGTGCGTGAAAGTTGTGTGAAGGAAAGCGATTCACTTTCTAACAACATTCACATCCTCCATCCTGCAACGTCTCCCTCCTTCCTTCCTCCCTTACTATCCCATTCTTGCCCTTCACAGCAGAGCATTTCTGCCACCTAGCTCTTGATGTGTCCAAGCAGAACAAAGATTATACTCAACTGAAAAATCTGTCCCCCTTCCCGTCAGATGGTCGCCATCACCGAGCTCTTAATGATTCTAAGCTGAATACAGATCGTGCTCAACTGAAAATACTTCCCACCCCTATATTTCGAGCTGAAGGAACAGCGGTTAGTGTGCTATTGTGACCTGATATAAATCTGATGATTTCTCGTAACTGCTATTGATTTGCGATACTTTATTACCTATACTTGCGTATATCTTCCATTCTTACAGACAGCTCCTGTTGCATTTGTTTTATTTTTTTCATAAAATGCAATACAGAATGATCATTCACAGAAGTTTCTTGAAGTCATTGCAAAACGTTGAGTTACTCAATTCCTTCGAGTAGGTGTATCTTTCATTGTATAAAACTGTGGTACCGCAGTGCTTAACGAAGTTTACAGTCTTATTATAAATCATCATCAGAAGGCGTAAATGACAGCAAATGGCAAGTTGAGATGAGCCGGCAAGCAGCCTAGCCACTGGCGTAGCCGTTTCCCACCACGACGCCTACGCTGCGCCACTCGTTGTAAAGTTCTGTGCTAAGATAAATTACACATTGCACAATTTTTGTGGCAATTATCATCATAAAATTTCATGAAAACTATTTAATTTTCTATAAATTTGATAACTTATTTTATTTTCGAAACTATTTTCAGTAGAAGCCATTTTTTATTATCCATCTAATTTTGATTAGAAGAAACATCTCTTGTAACATCAAATTGTATCATCTCCTACTTTCAAGCAGCTAAAATCAATCTGCGCAATAATAGCATTTCCGGTTATTTTTAGTAATTTGCAATGCTTCCGGTTAATAAATTTTTACTTCATCTAATTTTAGTAAAATTAATCTGCATAATAATGCTATTTCGCATAATAATATGCACTGTGTAAATAAAAACGTAATAAATTTCATCGTCTCATTTAATAACGTTGTTCATAATATTCATTTCACTGCGCTATTACTGATGGAAAATTAGGTTATTCTTCCGGAGGAAAAGTACGTAGTCATTTGCATAGTTTACTTATGCATTTAATCAGAGCACTCCGTTTACATTTAGCTTTTCAGTTCAATGCTATGCCATCAGTCAGGCACGTGGTCACCTATAATTCCGCTCTCAACACTAACCATGAAATTTCGGTAAGTTGGATTTGATATTGTGGTGGTTGTATGCTATGCATGTCATTTGTATAACTTTACTAATATGGTGAATGGAAGCTAGCGGGTCTCTCTCTCTCTCTCTCTGATAGTATTATTATTGATGACTTTCAGTTACATCAGATCATTAAGCCGAAGAAGAAGGTATTTTTAGTTTTTATTTTGAGATGTCTGCACTAATATAACTCACTTTTAGAATTTACATTATTTTATATTCATATCAATCAGTATGAAAGAATCACATTATGAAAAGTAAGTGAATATGGTAACTATGCATCATAATTTTGCACTGCTTTTTATTTGAAATCATGTTAATTTCTGTGAAATTTAGATTGTAGCTCAGCCACGTCATTAGCACCACATTACTTTCATCCTAACTGCCGTCCTAACATTAAAACATAGGTAATATCATAGATTGGTTGCACTTGATTTCAATAACTTTACAATTTGAAAATTACATTGAAAATATGGTTTTTCAGATGTTTCAGAAATGTAGTTTTCCACCCATATTTAATACAATGGAATATCTTGAAAGACAAAGTACAAGTTGTTTCAATTTATGTAACAGTGTATTAATTGCTTTTCAGAGAACTTCAACGTTCATCATTCATTATCGCATTGCTCAATATTCTTCATTCATCCATAACAAGTAAGTATCTATACTGCTGTATTTATATGTTTGCTCACAATTTATGTGAACTGAAAATAGCAATTGTAATTTAACTTATAAGAAACAGCCATATTATAAAAAGTAATTGAAGACGAATAACAGTGCATCAGAACAATAATTTTTTAAATTCATGCCATTTTGAATTAACATGTTACTTCTTTTTAATAAAAAATTTTGTTTAGGTGATGGAAATTTTGGAAACATTTACAAGTATATGTGATGGGATGTGTAAGTAAATGTTTTCATCATTTGTTTATTTTGAAATTTTATATATTGTATTAATTATATTATT
>JYDO01000028.1:145143-226692 GCA_001447755.1 Trichinella papuae | reverse complement strand
GGTAAGAAGTTCAGTTTAATGTAAATTTTTAAAATAAGTAAACATTTACATTCTGATGCACTGTTATTCGTCTTCAATTACTTTTTATAATATGGCTGTTTCATATAATCTATTTTTCAAATATTGTATTTTAAGTATTTTATTCAGATAGTTCAGTGCGTGTACAAATACCCGCACTGAACTATCTCGCTATTCCAGGGATCAAAAATACTGTAAGTATATATTTTCACTTTTCGCAGTTTTTTTAACTGCTTTATTTTTTCATTTTCACATTTTACACTTCCAGTGTTTATTTTTTGATTTTCTACAACGTACAAGCAGCTGATACAGTGGTTCTTCTTATGCCCATGACGATTTATGATAAAGTTTGGAGTCTCGTCTGCCGTCACCCTGCCAGATCAAGTTTCAATGAAGGCTTGTCCCAACAGTCGCAGAGTGGTATTTTTTTCGATCCTTATCACCATGATATGGTAAGTTTTGGTCTACATTGCCACCGTGACAGTTCAAGTTGGTACCAAGTCGTGTAGCCCGCAGACTCAGTGGTAAGTAGTTTTAGGAAATGGAATACATTGAAGAATTTTCGTTTCGCTGAATCCTGAATCTTCAGCGGTTGCTCCTATGAAGTTACAGGTAAGTATACAAGCCCCAAAACGGTAAGTATCAGGTAAGTATATGAGGTAAGTATACCAGCCGTGGATCAGGTAAGTACGCCAGCCGTCGATCAGGTAAGTATATGAGGTAAGTATACCAGATGTGGATCAGGTAAGTATACCAGCTGTGGATCAGGTAAGTAAGCCAGCCGTTGATCAGGTAAGTATGAGGTAAGGATAGTATCAGGTAAGTATACTATCTGTTGATCAAGTAAGCCCAAAGCGTAAGTGAAAGATGAAAATAAAGGGAAGAGGGAGGAAAAACATTAAACAGTAATGGTTATTTGCAGGAAGAACCAAATTAATTATGCAAATTTTTATTAATTATGCAAATATTTAACGATTATGCAAATTTTTTTATTGCCAGAAGCGTAGCCTGGGGCTAGCCCTCGGGCTGACGATTTTCAAAAATTCGAAAATTTCAAAAATTTTAAAAATTTAGCCCCAGGCAACGCCCCCAGGCGTAGCCTGAGGGCATAAAAAAATTTGCATATGCAAAATTTTCATAGCCTGAGGGCAAATATTGTGCAATAAAATGCCGAGGGCGTAGCCTGAGGGGATATGCAAATTTTTATTTGCCCTCAGGCTACGCCCCAGGCTATGCCTCAGGCAATTTTTCAAAATTTTCGAATTTTTCGGAATTTTAGCCCCAGGCGTCGCCCCAGGCTACGCCTCAGGGCATAAAAAAATTTGCATATCCCCTCAGGCTACGCCCTCGGCATTTTATTGCACAATATTTGCCCCCAGGCTATGAAAATTTTGCATATGCAAATTTTTTTATGCCCTCAGGCTACGCCTGGGGCGTTGCCTGAGGCTAAATTTTTAAAATTTTTGAAATTTTCGAATTTTTGAAAATCGTCAGCCCGAGGGCTAGCCCCAGGCTATGCCTCTGGCAATAAAAAAATTTGCATAATCACTAAATATTTGCATAATCGATAAATATTTGCATAATCATTAAAAATTTGCATAATTGATTTGGTTCTGCTTGCATATCCCCTTTCCTGTTTTGAATTTGCATTCTCCCTTCCTCTTCCCTTTATTTTCGTCTGCCACTTACCTTTTTGGCTTACCTGATCCGCTGCTGGTACACTTACCTCATACTTACCTGATCCACTGCTGGTATACTTACCTCATATACTTACCTCATATACTTACCTGATACTTACCGTTTTTTGGCTTGTATACTTACCTTTCACGTGGTAGTAACAACCGCCAAGGATGAAGGATTCAGCGACACAACATCCATTTCCTAAAACACTACTTACCACTGAGTCTGCTAGCGACATCGTACCAACTTGAACTGTCACGGTGGCAGCAGTGTAGACCAAAAATTACCATATTATGGTGATAAAAATACTCTGCGACTGTTGGGACAAGCCTTCATAGAAACTTGATCTGGCAGGGTGGCGGCTGAGTAGACTCCAAACATTACAATGAATCAGCATGGACATAAGCAAAACCACTGTATCAGCTACTTGTACGTTCCAGAAAACCAAAAAAAACTGAAAATGAAAAAATAAAGCAGTTTGAAAAACTGCGGAAAGTGAAAATATATACTTACAGTATTTTTGATCTCTGGAATAGCTAGATAGTTCAGTGCGTGATATCTGAAAACTTAAACTTAAAATACAATATTTGAAAAAAGGATATAAAACAGCCATATTATAAAAAGTAATTGAAGACGAATAACAGTGCATCAGAACGTAAATTTTTACTTAGCATAAAAATTTGCATTAAACTTCTTACCCGCTCGTAGTGCGACCATAAACAATCTGCTGATTCGATGGCTGTCATTTCAGTCAACAGTCGATTTTACTCGTTCACCTGAAACGTTATGTATTAAATGCTTCTAATGAACATGAAAACATCTACTTTTACTTGTAGAAATTTTTCACCGTAAAAAACAAGTCGAGAATTCCATCACGAGAACGCATCGAACTGGCTTGTTTCTCTATCTCATTCGATTGGGTGCTTCAATTCAATTTCATAATAAATCATATTATGATAGTTCATACAAATTAAACGTAAAATTTGTAATATCGCACAGACGTACTTACATTACTTACATGTAATATCCATATGAACGATTTGAACAACTAAAATGACGATGGATATGAAGCCTTATAAAATAAAAATTAACATAAGTAATGCCTTTCTTATTTTTTAATAATATACCTAATATGCTTATATACTTTTACAATACGACAAAATGAATATTCAAATTTTTAAGATATTAAAATTGAAAACAATTACCTAGTTCTGACTTACATGATGTATATAATAACACTTGAAGCCCAGCGTTTCTGACTGCAGTTGACTTGCTGTTCAAAATAAATCTGTAATGATGAATTAAAATGTTATTTAAAGTTCATAAAAAAATTGCTGTATTCACTAAATTAATAAAAAGCATTCATACCATCATTTCTTTTCAGCAATATAACTCCATATTAGCTTCACATTCTAGAATTTGTGTATTAACATGTAATAAAATTTCAAAATAAACATTCACAAAAATTGCTGCATGCACTGAATAAATATAAACCATACATACCGTCATTCGTTTTCAGCACAAAACTCCACTTGCACATTCTAAGAATTGCATATTAATATAAAACGAAATTTTAAAATAAAATTCCGCAAAACTGCTGGAATCAACAAATTAATATAAAGAATACATACCAACATTCATTTTCTGCATCCAACGCCTTAATACTTTCACATTCTAAGATGTCAGTATTAATATAATAATATAATTAATACAATATATAAAATTTCAAAATAAACGAATTAATGATGAAAACATTTACTTACACATCCCATCACAAATACTTGTAAATATTTCCAAAACTTCCATCACCTAAACAAAATTTTTTATTAAAAAGAAGTAACATGTTAATTCAAAATGGCATGAATTTCAAAAATTATTGTCCTGATGCACTGTTATTCGTCTTCAATTACTTTTTATAATATGGCTGTTTCTTATAAGTTTCATTACAATTGCTATTTTCAGTTCATATAAATTGTACGCAAACATATAAATACAGCAGCATAGATACTTACTTGATATGGACGAATGAAGAAAACTGAGCAATGTGATTATAAATGATGATGCTTAGTGGTGCTAATGGCGTTGCTGACCCACAATCTGAATTTCACAGACATAAACATGATTTCAAATAAAAAGCAGCGCAAAATTATTATGATGCATAGTTACCATATTCACTTACTTTTCATAATCTGATTCTTTCATATTGATTGATATGAATATAAAATAATGTAAATTCTGAAAGTGAATTATATTAGTACAGTCATCTCAAAATAAAAAACACAAATACGTACTTATTCTTCTTCAGCATCTGATATATCTGAAAGTTAGCAATAATAATAGAAACAAAAAGAGAGACCGGTCAGTTTCCATTCACCATATTAGTAAACTAATACAAATGACATGCATAGCATACCACCACCACAATATCAAATCTAACTTACCGGTTATTCATGGATGGTGTTGAAGAGCGGAATTATAGCTGACCACGTACGTGCTTGACTGATAGAATGGCAATAAACGGAAGTGCTAAATGTAAACGCAGTGCTCTGATTAAATAGCTAAGTAAATTATGCAAATGACTACGTACTTTGCCTCCGGAAGAATAACCTAATTTTCCATCAGTAATAACGCAGTACAATGAATATTAGGAACAAAGTTACTAAATGAGACGCTGAAATTTATTACGTTTTTATTTACACAGTGCATATTATTATGCGAAATAGCATTATTATGCAGATTATTACTAAAATTAGATGAAATGAAAATTTATTAATCTGAAGCATTGCAAATTACTAAAAATAAACGGAATTGCTATTATTGCATTGATTGAATTTAGCTGCTTGAAAACAGGAGATGATACAATAATTTATATTTTACCAATGTTTTTCTTATAATCAAAATTAGATGGATAAATTAAGAAATGACTTCTGCTGAAAATACATTTTCAGATTTATAGAAAACTAAATAGCTTTAATAAAGGTTCATGATGATAACTGATACAAAAATTGTGATGTTATTTCAAATTAGAAACAAGCAGTTTCAATGAACAATGATATTCATTTTCAGTTTCAAAGAATAAACTGCTGCAGCAACAGATGACAATTACAATTAATTACATGCAATGCACATGTAGAAATGACAAAAGAATAGATGATTCAAACTATACAAATATAAAAACAATTAATGATTTATATTCATTCATCTATACAGAGGAATATCCATGAAAAGAAAAACCTATGAACCTGGCAGTCTGTACATCGCTGTCATTTTGTAAGATTAAGTAAAAGCTGTATATAAATGAGACATTATTTTTTGATAAAATGAATTGGAAGTTACAAAGAAATTGTTAAATTTGTTGATTTTTATATTGTGGTTATTATTCAAATTCTATTTGAATACTTTCGAAATTATTAACATTGCTATATGTTTGCTTTTGGAAACTGACTATTAAGATTGTGAGAAAATGAATCTGCATCTGAATCAGTTAGGGGGGGAGCTGTCTTCAACGCTTGACTGAGAACTTCAAGGGAAAAAAGTGAAGGCTGGAGAACGCTGGAGCACAACAGCATCTGCCTACGCACTTGTGAAAACGATGAATAAAAGAGAGTTAGAGTACTCTGCCATCTCAAGAAAAATGAAAGAAGACCAAAGAGTAAACAAAAGTTGGGGACATCTCCCTTATTGAAGATGTGTCTCCGGCCGATAGCAGTTTGGAGGAATCATAGGATTTATCCCAAGTCACCATGTCTGTGCGTTCTTCGTTCAGTTGAAAGTTTTGAACAGAGCAAAGCATAAACATCATCTATCAGGAATAAAGGGGTATGCCAGGAAGAAGAAAAGGAATAAGAAGGAATGGCAGGAAGGAGGAAAAGGAGGGGGCATAGCAGGATGGAGGAATGGAAGGAGGTGGTATGAAAGGAAGGCAAAGTATCAGGATGGTGGACGTGAAGGTTGTTAGAAAGTGAATCGCTTTCCTTCATTCAAGCTTCACGTTCATCAATTAGGTGCTGTATTTAATCTATTAATATTGCCAACTTTAAATAAAATGGGTTCGCAACAGGGAAAGTACTTTCAGAGTTCACTTTGATTTAAAAAATGTTCAATGATTAAAACCTTTTGATTACATGTGTACACAAATGCATTATATATTTTACATTTGTTTCACAGATTTTCTCTAAGTTTCTTATTTTCCATTTATATGAATGCCAAAGCTATAATAATAAAGGTATTTCTGAAACATGCTGAATATATACTATTACTGAAGATTTGGAATGTATCTAATAAAATGTCATTTGTTTGCTGAACATGATTACAGATACGGTTTCCCTTTCAATTACTTTAAAATTGAACTGCTGTAATAGGTGGAAAAAGTGACTACATTTAATGTAGAATGTGTGAAGAAAGAAAGACCGGAAGAAAGAAAACTGAAGAAAAAGCAACAAACATGTAAAACTCTCATACCTGGCAGCTGACACTTTGATGATGAGAGATGAAAGAAACGTGGAGCCGTAACATTGTCCAATTGATTTTCGTGGTTTGATCGTATTTTCATTCCAGCATTTAGAACGTGTTTGCAGAAGTGCGGCACTAATGATCGGCCATTTACCCAGCGTAGTGGAGATAGAGCGTTCTACGTTAGCGAATACTTATATAATAATCGCTTCCTCACTTATAAACACAGCTTAATATAGGAAATCGCTTCCGGATTTGAATGGCACAAAATGCAATTCGTAGATTGCCCTGGGCAGTGTTCACCAACAAATTAGCATAAAGTTACTTCACTGACCTGGAAATGGACATGTTTGCTGAGCGATAAATAAACATCCATCAAATGGTTTTCAAAAATTGAAAATCAGATCAATACAGTACATTTTACTGCAAGAGAAATTACATTTTATGTTGAAATATTTTTGGAATACCAAAAAAACCAAATGTTCTAGTTATTTTTCAAATTATGAGAAATGAAATTATCATTAAATATGTTTGTCTTATTGCACATATTGCACTTCAAGTTTCTCTTAAACCTTCCAATCAAACAAAGTGTATGAACAGCTTTTGATGAATATGTAGTAAAATGAAATTACACCGAATAACCTCAGACTACTGCAAAAGCTCATCTGTTTCTTTACAGACTTTACATGTTTTACAGTCTTTTTTATTAATCTTGCACTTGGAAAACTTAATACTGTTTTAAATTAATATACTTTCTTTCTTATAATTTCAGATAGAGCAGCAATGAATATGGTTCATTAGGAATGGATTAATTCCAAGAAAGTTGAGCTGTCAATCACTACCCAAGATTATTCAAAAGAGATAAAGCGATTTCGTTTATTAAAAATCTTATACATATCCAAACAAACGTAACTAAAGATAACTGCCAATAATACACAGTCTAGTAGGCCATTAATAATTAAAATTATATGTTAAGATGTGCCTGTATATTGCCTAGATTTCATAGCAAATAAAAACACACTTACAGCAATTAACAAATGAAGATATTGCTATGATTGAGAAGCACAACAAAACCCAATAACATATAAAACAGCAACGTATTATAAAATTCATTATTAAATACAACAAATTATACAATAATTTTAATCACGCAATATTATATTATAAAATTACACAAAAACTTTCAAACAAGGCATACGAATCAGCAACAGCATCGCAAAAACCTAAGAACCGCAGGAAAATAGGTAAGGAAACACTACTTATCCACACCTTAAAAACAGCTGGTGAATATCATATGAAGCTTCATATATACAAAAAGCAAATGTCTCAAAAATGAGATGAAAAAACCAGAAATGATTTCAAAAGAAAATGTATCAACAAGCTCGTATCGAGTACATATCACGAAATTCACTCACGTGGGACTTTAACAGAGATAAGTGCTCAAGAAAAAAATAATATGCTTTAATGAATATACAAATAGGCACATTTTGGAAATTCTCCTACGAGAATTAATAATTTCCTCGCCTAAAAAAAATTTCTTGCTATAGAAACAATTGTTCCTGAGTTTTGTTTTATCCTTACAGCAACCCTGAATTACAAAATTTTTAATTTAGGCAATTTAATTGATAAATAACCGTTAGAAAATAACAGCTGTTCAAAATGATGAATTTATTACAAATTTGATGCAGTTTTACTTTTGTTTTTGCTATAAATGTAAACTTTACAAACAAGCCATTTTGCTAAATTTCTCACGAAATCAACGGTTGCATGTTATCGAAAATTTATGTATATCTAAGCTGGAAAATATTGTTTTCACTGCTAAAGCATCTATTTACCAATTCAGTGACCGTACTGAAATACTTGACATTTCCTAAACTGAACTTTTCAACAGATATCTCAAAAGATTGGAATAAATACTGAGCATAATCATAATAAATGCACAGAAGGTGTCACGTTAATTGTTTCTATTTGCAATTTCGATATAAATCCCTCACAAACTGCTACAATTGTTATTCATTTCCGAACTGGCAACCAATTACTGTGAAGAAAAATGAAATTTAATCCAAACCGCCACCCGTTCGGTATGAATGAAAAGCAAAAAGAATGCTGCGAATTCTGAGAGTGAAATATTTCATGTAATAGCTGATTTTCAAACCAAGGAAAAACTCGCAATTAAGATTACAAAAGATTCAGGTATTAATGAATAATAAGTAACGATAGTTTTCGAAATTCATTTCAACTCATGTTCAAAAAATAATAAAATAACTAGAAATATATAAATTGAAAGCCTTCTTATCATTCAGATGAACTGTGAAGTAACAATTTCAGAAGGAAATTCAAATTGTCGTAAAATTAAGGAACAATTAGTTTTCAGACACTGAAAAATATTGCGAAATTGAACACAATTAGAAAGCGTACTGCATTTTAATGTAATAAGTCCTTCATTTTATAAAAAATTACGCATCCTAGTTGAGAACAAAGTATATTTTCCCCTGCTGCATTCTCGTTTTATATCAGAAGCAATGTAACAAACTGCGATGCCTTATATTCGAAAAGTACTAGAAAATGTTGGCGGAGATCGTGCATCTCACGCTGAAATAGCTTTATTTATCAATTAATATCAAAAAAATTTTAATTTTTGAGAAAACATTTTTTTACTGTTGATTCCTGAAAATCAGTAATACCATAACGCATAAAATTGCATAATTTTTGAAGAAAGGAATGTTTTGTGAAAATGAATTAATCAGGGACTACTTTAGGACAGATGTCTGAACATGTTCGTCGTAGTTTTCATAATATATTTGTCCAAAAATGAACAATTAAAACGCTACCAATATGGTATTTTAATAGAGATATCTGTTCCAGCAATAATTAAAAAGCGTTTGATAAACGTGGATAAATAGACATTCTCTTAAGTTTTATAATCAAATAATTGATTTCCTTGATTGAAACAAATTTCGCGTTTTAGCAACAATTGTTCCTGAGTTTTGTTTTATCCTTACAGCAACCCTGAATTGCAAAATTTTTAATTTACGCAATTTAATTGATAAATAACCGTTAGAAAATAACAACTGTTCAAAATGATGAATTTATTACAAATTTGATGCAGTTTTACTTTTGTTTTTGCTATAAATGTAAACTTTACAAACAAGCCATTTTGCTAAATTTCTCACGAAATCAACGGTTGCATGTTATCGAAAATTTATGTATATCTAAGCTGGACAATATTGTTTTCACTGCTAAAGCATCTATTTACCAATTCAGTGACCGTACTGAAATACTTGACATTTCCTAAACTGAACTTTTCAACAGATATCTCAAAAGATTGGAATAAATACTGAGCATAGTCATAATAAATGCACAGAAGGTGTCACGTTAATTGTTTCTATTTGCAATTTCGATATAAATCCCTCACAAACTGCTACATTTATTATTCATTTCCGAACTGGCAACCAATTATTGTGAAGAAAAATGAAATTTAATCCAAACCGCCACCCGTTCGGTATGAATGAAAAGCAAAAAGAATGCTGCGGATTCTGATGATTTCAAATTAATGCACGTAATGGTAAATCAAGTAAAAGTGGATAGATGAACCGTTTTTTACATTTTAGTTGGTTTTGAAATAATTTGTTTGAAAATTATCAGAATCTACATATGATGTAATAACCTTATGAAGCGTAACTATGTGAGAACTCAAGCTTGAATTACTTTTATTTCAGAATGCTCAATTATATGTTCAATTGGACAACGTTTGATTTTCATTTAACTAACTAGAAAAGAAAGCACAGTTAATGTAATTCTACTGTGTTGCGCCATGTCTGTTAACGCAATTGAAAGATTTTCATGAATTACCATTCTTTCTGAAAACTGATTTTGATTATAATCTCATCACTGTGATATGACAAGATGAAATTAAAATGTTCGCTCAATTGCAAAAACTATAGACACAGAAACGACTACTTATGCTAGTAAACAGTGAATTCATAAGCTCTATTTTAAGGAATACTTTTATGCAGATACAAATTAACTAAAAAACGTGCAACTTACTGGAAAGGATGTCTGCTTTTCCATGTAGATCACTTTGTTTGGGCGTTTTCTGAATTAAGTTGAAATATAAATACAATACAAAAAGTGTAAATATGATTATGGGCGGTCGTGCGGTTATCTAGTGGAAAGGCTACTGTTGCATCGCCGCACATCATTCGCATACAATTACTTGAAATGAAGCACAATATAAAACAAATAGCACTAGTATACAAATATTGATTTCTACTGATTATTAAGCAATGGGGTCATTCTTAATTTGCATATTAATATCATAACTGACGTACAGAGACTGAAAATTTAATTATATAATGAACGTCAGCAATTAGTACTCTGTTCAACGCAACGCATATTCTTTATTTATAAGAATTCGTCGTTCATCGGAACGCTGTTCATTTATAATGGCCGTTTCAAAAGCGGCTTTCAATTATTCTGAAAAAAATGCAAACAAATTTATATAGCCACATGTTTAGTATCACTGAAAACCAAAAAGAGAGATAAAAACAATAATGAGCATTTTATTCTGTGAAATTATTCGTTTTTAAAGCAAAGCAAAAAATCTGCATTGCATACGCTCTGCTAATAGTGTTCATTCTGCTATGTCGACTCAGATTCCTCCTACAAAAGCTACCTCGCAACATGCCATGCATTAATACTTCCTTTCTATGAACAGTTTTTAAAATGTTTCTTCATTTATCAGCAAATATGCGACGCCTGAGTTGAATTTCGTTTGAGCGAATTTTCCATCCAATTCTAGATTCACATATAATAATTTATGCTGTCCATTTTTCTTCCAATTTCAAAATATATTCATTCAGCTTAACAGGGTTCTTCACCAAGAAGTGGTGCGCCATATTTCCCGCCTTTCGGTCGCGGTCGGCAATCATCTTCAGCCTCAACTGTAGTCATTCATCTCCTTCTAAGGATTATACTGAAAACCAGCAAACACAGTTTTCTTCAATTCAAATAAAAAACATTAACTATACTATGGAATTCATTTTAGAATAAATGTGTTGCTAATAAAAGAACAACAAAATTTTGAGATGATTTTCAGAAAATTCACAACATTCTACTTTTAGTTAGACACTAAACAGCACGCTTTCTACTCTCTGCACAGACTAAGTAAACTAATAAATATTCATTGCTTGCAAAATGCACGAAATGCAATGAACGGTGATTGCAATACGGATAAAGTGACATTTAAATTAGCAGGTACTAATGCTGCAAAGCCAGATGTAAGCTTGCCCGATGCCAACGAAGCCTGACCCTCAACCACTAGAAGTATACTGCAAACTGTCAAGGAAAGAAGATTATATTCTCCAATGTGCTTTACCTGCACAAATTGTGTAATTTCAAATTTTGTTCTCCGTTTTTCAAAATTTCACTTACTTCAATTTTGTGAACACAAAATTCTTTCACAGGTGGATCGTAAATTGTTAGAAACAAATCTTCTGAATCAACTTTGCCAATCAGTTTAACTTTCTCCACTTCAACACTTCTATATGTCAGCATATTGCAAAGAGTTTGAATATCTTTGAATTTCGGTGTTAAACCTGCGCGTACAGTGTTATCTGAGCAGGCCATGCATTCTATGCAATCTATAAAATTAAATTAATAACAGTATGAAAAAAAATTAATGTCAAGCACAGTCAATCAAGCTTATCAGTACAAAATTAAACAGCATTCTTAATTTGCAGCCAAAAAAATAAAAAATAGTAATAAGCTGAAACACTTTTAATGCTGCGCATGCTGAGTTAAATCTTTTAAGAAATTAATTTCGAAAAAAGTATTCATTACCTCCATACAGATATGCATGTGGTTCACCAGGACCGAGAAAAACTGCTTCGCCTGGTTGCAAGGTGAAATGGTTGAAAAAAAATGGAGCCCAGCATCCCACATCACCAGGATAACTGCTGTTCAGCCGAGACAGCAAGCTAATGCTCACCGTACCCAGAACAGCTTCAGCATTGTTCACTAGCAACCCCTTCGCCTGAAATATAAATTCCATTGCAATGTAAGCTACTGATAATTCTAATAACACAAAAAACACTGCTGACTCGTTCCATCAATCGGTCAAACTGCTTCTGAACGCTGTCACTGGACTGATTCATCAAAGCTGTGAAACATGCTTTGAGAGAATTTTTAAGCATGTCTGTACAAACTCCACCTCTGAACTGTTCTTGAAATTTCTCCACATTGCTGCAATGACATAATTCAACCAATTCAGGTATATCTGAAATGAAAATCTGAATGAAAAAAGAATAAAAGAAAACGTTAATTGTGACTGAATTGAACCTTGAAAATTTTTCGAAATCTCTGCAAGCGGTCGAAAACTGCACAACAGCTCAAACGGAGTCAACGCAATCGCCATTTCTGGTTTATGATTCGGATCCGGATAATTTTTCGGATCAGCCTTGTGCAGCATTTTGGCTTCATTCTGCAGGTAGAAAGAAAATTAATCAAAATCTTATTCGAATAAAAGATAATCAACTTCTCTTACAGAGTGCGGGTGCACTTGAATAGACAATGCTTTGTTAACAGAAAGAACTTTGAATAAAAATGGCAAATTGAGTATGTTGTGATCGTGATCAATCAATGGAATCAAACTTTCTCCAGCCAAATCAGGATGTTCAGCCAACCAATTGGCCAGAGGCTGCTGATCATCTGAATCAATTGTTGAAGGTCCTTTTGCATGTGTACCCATCCACAGCTATAATTCAAAAGCAAATATTCCAAACAAAATTTACACAAGTTCATTTAAGACAAATCCATTTATTTAATAAAAAGTAAACATAACACTTTACATTGAGTACTTCTAATAGACATCTAATAATATACTTTTCATTTGCAAAATTAGAAACATATAACAATGAAATAATTTGCTTAAAATCTTCAGAATAATACTTTATTTCCCTACAGTATTATAGAAATATTCTTTCTAATAAAAAATTACTTATTTGTTTGTGACTAGTGGAAAAATGAAAATAAAAATGAATCAGAAATTTATAAAACTGAGCTAACATCAAGCAGAAAGGAAATATGAACATTTTATACGGTTTCTTTTAATTCTTTATTGATAACCGCGTGAAGCTGCTAAATAACCAACAATTGCTCGTCGTTTCCATTAAAATTTATATTCAATTTCCTTCAACAATAAATAACATGTTTTTTCTTTGTTTTTCTACTTTAGTGTTATTTTTATCAACAGATTCAGTGATGTCTTTAATTATACTGAATAATATACGAAATGGGTCAGTGCATACAATGTAAAAAGCATGAAAACGAACAAGTTCCGCGTTCTTATTGTCCAATAAAACCGCCTGTACTTAAAATGAACTATCTGTTTCTATTGTTCAAGAAAAGAAATACATAACCAATTTACATTTCTTTTTGACAAATAGTTTCAAATACCAAACAACTCAGTTCGAATTTGATTTGTATTTCAATGCGTAGATGAAAGCTTGAAAAGCTAAAAGCTAAATTATTGCACGATCAAATGAAACACTGATGACGCATAATCTCTCAGGAAAACAACTTAAATCAATTCTCAAACTGAAATTCATCACTACTTCATTCATCTCACTGCATGTGCCAAAAGTGCATGTGAAAAGCTTAGCAAAACTAGCAATAGCTGTTTAAAGCTAATCAACGAAAATACTTTAATAAAATTGGTAAACAATTTTACCTCGGCATATGGCTGATCACGTGGCAAAGCTTTTTCGGGATGAATATTGGAGATCAAAGTGAAAACTCTGCTGGCAGGTCCTTGCTTTCCCCATTCATAATTTTGATAAGAACAGCGTAATTTGATCATCGATGAAGCCTAAAATGCTCAACTGAATTCAACAAAAATTTATATTTCACAAGAGCCAATTTATCTAAAGTTGTAATCAGTTGACTTTAAAATATCAATTTTTCAAACATTTTACAAACCTTACTTTATTTTCAAACCTTTCGCCAAGTAAATATCAACGCTTCATCAACGCAAAAGCATAGCTCATGTTACAGTATGCAAAGCAACTTATTGACGGCAGGAATGAGTATGTTATTGTTTTAAATAGCAATATGTGTAAAACATATTTTTGCAAAAATAATAAACGTTTAAATTCCATCCTCTGGCAATTTTTTATAAATAAAGCGCTTGATGCTTAATAAAACTTGTTGACAAACTCGTCGTAGAATTTGTAAATAAATGCAGTTTTTCCTTCAAATAATAGCATTTACAGGTAGGTAAATGTAATAATCTGCTACGTCATAGGTGAAATGTTGAGACATATTCAAAATAAATGACCGCTTTAAAGCCCGTTGAAGTGAAGCTGTAAAGCCTGCAACAGTTTAACGTTTTTGTCTCTCTTGTTCACATTTGCAAAAAACAAATTTTCTAATGTTTACTGAAATTCATGAAAAGAAAGCATGCTTGTGCAACATTGAACATTTCATACAATTATTTTTCCTTCTGTTTAGTTACTTTTTAAATAATAATAAAATCATAATCTTAAAATTCTTATGCAGATTTACAACCTGCTTATTTTTACTATTTATTGACGTTTCGACGTTGAAGAAATTACTAATCTTTGTGCGTCATAACAGAATATGTGCAACAGCAAGCGCAATTTGAACAGCATCAGTTGTTCAGATTTGAATTTCATTTTATTTGCATTCAACATTGTGAAAATTTAAGTTTATATATGAAAATTCTTATATTTGAATAAAGCGTAAGCTTGTAAAACAAATTTGTAAAGCATTAGGAGCATGGATGAGTGTTATAATTAATGCTTTGAATAGTTTTGCTTATTTTTTAAAAAAAATCTTACAGTTATAAAATAAGACAAGAAGTAAAGTGACATGAAAACATAACTTTTCAAAAATAAGTTAAGCATGTCATCCAAAATAATAAAATATGACCGTGACAGAGAGAAATTCTGTCTGTCGCCAGAATGACCTGTAAAATTTTTTTTTTATTTTGAAATTAAGACCAATACAAGATGTAAACAACTTTAATTAATTAAACTTTTTCAATTGTACAAATTTGAGAAGATACATGTTTATAATGCAACTGAAGAACCCTCAAGTATTATTAATTTTATGCAAATTGAATATCAAGTTATTCAATAAATATTTGATAGCAGAACAAAAATTGTATTTTGCTTGAATGAAAATTTTCTCAACTTAATTTTTAATATCATACAGTCGATACAAATTGTCGAAATAAAGCATTTTTGCTTTACAAAAAATATTTATGCTACATTGTTCGAAATAAAGATTAATTGTAAATTTTTTCTCTCTGTATGTTTGCTTATTATTAATTTTTTAAACTGAATTTTTAATTAAAAAAATATGCAAATATTTTCAACTTTAATGTGATTAATTGTTTGTCTTCTACCGCTAACTGAAATGCTATTAATTGAAATAGCTAAACGGCATTTCAGTTGCTGCCTGAATTACCGCGCATGAATTTTATTTCCGCTATCATTTATTAATTTTAAACTGCATGGTGGATCATGAAAAATAGCGTCAATTTTGACACCCATCGGTTCTAGGTCAAGCGGCATCTATGTTTTACAAAACTTGTCTTTAAAAACGGCTTGTTTGTTATGTCATAGCAATTAGGAGTGACGTGGGAAACGTGCGGTCCGTTTTCAGGCTGAGAACCTTCGTCAACAACGGCCCCGCCCAACGAGTGCAATTGTTGAGAAAAAGAAAAGCTGGCTGCAAAATTACACGATGAATTACAAAATCGCAGCGTGGCCCTTGTCGTGACAGTAACCTAGCTAGGACGAGGCCTTTGAATTAATTTGTCTTTGGTCGACTTTAGGTATTCAGTGTTCCTATCAGTGCCGTCCCAATGTCACCTAATTTCCACTTCAACCAACTACATAAACCAGACAACAAGCTTGCCACAGGATAATCAAATTGTATAGACGTTTGCTGTACAGGATGCATCCGATAAGCTATGCAATATTTGCAACCGTTTTGCTTACAAGCATCTCATGCCGTAGAGCGCCTGCGGTTTTTGATCTCTTTTCCACAACAACTACAAATCCCAAGAAGCCCAGCAAACTGAAAACAGGCCCAAATATGGTATACAACAGAGTTTGCTTGCAAAACATTAACATCTTTTCGTTGCTTTATTTTAGCCAGCTGTGCCTGAAATTCGTCGAGCTGTCAGTCAACTTTCATATCCAGCTAATTTAGAAATACGTGATAATTTTTTCCCTTCCCTTTTGCAAGATAAAGCAGCTAACTGCTATTGGAAAGATAATGTTGGAAAGATGATCAGCGAATCTACTGTAAACGATATTGGAGTACCACTTTTAGCGCATGTTTGTTCAAAACCAACACAGTGCAAAAATCAATGTCTTGAAATGCACGAAGATGGAGATATAGAAGTGTGCAATTATTTTACATGGTATCAAGAAAGCAGCACTGCAATGTTTTACTCACTTGAACCAAATAACGACTGGAAGCTTTACAAAAATGGAGAAGTCAACTCTTATGAATGGCACTGCGTTGGTAAATTTGACAATATTTTTAAAAAATTATATTTTCAAATGTATTTATTTTAAAAATATTACAATCTAATGATAAAACTTATGTTTATTTTAAATTTTTATAATTGAGACATTAATCTGCATATATTTTCTGTTTAATTTCTTGAATCTAGTCCAAGTAATCAAGTTGATTAAGTTTGAGCAATTTTTTCTATACATAATGCAGAAAAAACATTTTTTAATTTTGCATTAAAAAGATTTTTTTGCAAAATGCAAAACAAAATACTATATACATATTTTAAAACATTTCTAATAGACTATGCAATTAATATATAAGTGTATATATGTAAAGAAAAAGTTATGATAGTAAAATTATTAATAATGAGTGAAAATTTTAAAAATTCACATCGTTTGAACTTTTGTAATTTATTTTACATGGAAAATTGTAAACAGAGAATGGCTGCTCGTGGCATTGGAGACCGCAGCAAGTTATGAAAAATATTGAGAATTGCACACAATGTACCCTTCTGACTACAGTATTTTGCCGTGACTTTGGCCACTGCCAACGCCTATGTGAAACTCTTTTCGAAGTGAGCAATAGCATTATATACTTTAATAATCGGATTTTTTAAAAAAATAATAATTTTTTAATTATGAAATACAATTTTTAGTGCAACTATTTCATGATGTCCGCAAATGGAACTGAAGGTTACGGTCAAATGTACACTGTTCCGGAAGATTTAATGAAATCTAAAAATTACATGCATTCCAGAAGAAAAGACTCTTTTGAAATGAGATGCAAGAAAGGTTAAGTAGATTCTTTATTTGCATGATCAAATTAATAAATAATAAAATGTTAATATAAATATTCATTCTTTATCTATTTAGCAAGCATAAATCCGACTGATAAATTTGCAAAGCCAAATGATATGCAGAAATTGAAAGAAAACTCAATTTTTGGTTCATTGGATTCGAGACGTCAGCTTGTTAACGTTATTCCAAGAGCATAACTGTGACAAAGTAGAGAGCTGCAATTCAATATGATGCATTTCATTGAAATAAAACGATCTCCACTGTTGCATACAATTTTGTAAACCAGATCAATCATTTGATTTGCTTTATCATCATTTAATTCTATCAAAGTTAATTTTATATATTAATGTTTGTTTTAAAATTATGACAAAATAAAATGTTACAAAAAATTGACTAGCCTCTATTCTAAAGAATGATGAAAACAATCGACAGGATTAAGACATGCTAATTACGTGTAAGTCTTATAAAAATTACAATACATTTTCATCTTTAGATTCTCTTTAAAATTTCAAGATATTTCATCTGCGCTCATCGGCTAAATACTGTGAAGTACAAGTTCACTTTTCATGTATAATTAAAAAAAGTATACGAACAATATTACCATTTGTACAAGAATACAGCATTACACAAATGAGTAAAAAGAGTAAAATAAAAAAATTACTTATATTTAAAATTCTAAAAACATTCTTTCTTTTATTTGAACAATCACATCTGATTGTAAATTTATAAAACTGGGCTCTACGTTGGCGGTGAAAACGCATTTAATGTGTAATTCATATTTTATTCAATGAAAAGCGTTGAGAGGATCGACCTAAAAACATCTCACAAATTTCTACTATCGATCAGGGGCGTTAGCATTGTTTAATACAAATGATGTTTTTAAATTATTTGCACAGCCCGGACAAAAATAAGGGTCAAGTGTTTCATCTTTTTCAGCTTCTTCCCTCAATCGTATCTCACCTACGCATGCAATTATGCCGCTGGTATCACTTTGAACAAAACAAGTGAGTGATGTTCTGGGTTCTATTTTAAAAGCAAAACAACATCAAATTTCATTCTATTTCAACCTCTGCTTGCTCGCGTACCTATCACTGCTGATAAATGCCAATCTGCTACTGATTGTGCCAATACGCTGACATGGGCAAAATTGTGAAAATTTCTTCTGCATTTTCACTGTGTGTCACTGTTCTGTTCATTATAATAAAAGCTATTTCCTCTGAACAATCGCATAGTAAGAATTTTCATCACTGTTTATACACAATATGACTTCTATTTTTCTTAGTTTATGCAGTATTTTATTAAAATACCTACTTGTTACCTAACTTTGGAATATCTGACATATTATTACGTTTTACAAATCTTCCAGCTAATTAGCAAACTTTATAAATGGCATTGTAATGGCTAAATTTACACAGATAATCATTATTTTGCAAACTGGTAACCAGTATTTTGAGTTTGATCCATGAAAATGAGTTAAATTAATAATACGAATCATTTTTAGATTATTCGATGATTTTGGGTCTTTGCAATACAGACCAGCTTAAAAGATCTCACTACAATGACTCTACGAAATATTTTGAATGCGAACCGTATTCTAAAGAAAATCAAGAAGCATGGTTTGTTATTATATATATATATCAGTTTTGTGTTGTTGCTGTTGTTAATTATCATATGCTAATTTAATGTTTATATATTTAAAGGAAGATACCAGATTTAGGACAATGGGTAGAGAAGCCATGCCGAGGCGATCACGAAGAGTTCGTCGAAAATGAACAACGCTGCGTAAAAGCACCAAAGCGTAAAAAGACAGGACGAGGACGTTGCTATCCACTGCCGAGTACTTAAAATTTTATAATTAGAAATTTAAATTAATATTTAATTATTTATGCTTAATCTTCAGATGAAAAATTTAGCCAAGAAGAGAATGGATTGTGTGATCTCAGTAGGGCTGCTCTTCGAGAAAACCCAAATTCAGTGTCAACTTATTTCAAATGCATGCCATCATCGCGCAGGTAAAAGAACTTTTCAATTGTATTCGCGTTATCTTACTTATTAAACTAAGCATGTGCATAATGCAAATGAAAGCCATTAAATGAAACAATGAAATAAGCCTGACAAGTAAGAAACGGATGGAAAAGTTTTTAAGCAATGTTTTGAAATATGATAATAGCGTTACAAAGTAGGAGAAGGTAAATTTTAAAAAGTCAATATTTTAATTTTTGCACAAGTAAAATGCTTCTAAAATCAAAATTTTTTTCGTTATGAAATTATTTGCACGTTGCTTACCTTACAAAGCAGTAAAGCAGAAGACTTTAGAAGAAAATAAAAGGCAAAACCAAGCAAAACATTTGTAGTTGCTATCAACTTTTAAAACAACTCTTGCATAAAGAATTTGAGCTTAATATTTTGTCTCAATCCACTATATGAATAGGGTAAAATGAGCAAAAACTGCTTACTACTAGCTAGCTAATAATGCAAACTCATATGACAGTGTTGCTAGGTAGTTCAAGATGAGTCTTCATTTATGAGTATTAAAAAAAAATTTTTTTAGGCGCCATTGTGGGTCTTGGGGCCGCAGGCCATGCTTTTCTGGTGGTCTTTTCAATATACTTCTTCAGCTTTGCATTAGCCCAACAGGTGTCTTTTCTAATTTTACAACTAATCCAATGCTATTTTACAAAGCAAAAACTTTTTTAGAAACGCAGTACTGTCCATCCCCATTTGTAACTCTCAGTCCGTGTGCATCAATGGGTGGAGGCTGCCCATCAGTGTCAGTCTGCATTCAAGGGCACTGTTGCATGCAACCAACGTATCCTATAGCCCCAATGTTTGGAGGACCTATCGGAGCGCCTTACAATCCAATGCCACCGTTTGGCTATCCACCATATTCAAACATCCCTCCTTCTGTGCCGTCGGTTAATCTTGTTACAAGCATTAGCACAGGTGAAAAATAATTTTTCAGTAGCAAAATATATGTGCAAAACTTGTATCTTCAGGAACTTCTGGCATTTACGGTTGCCCTAATCAGATGATGTACATGGGTCCGTGTTCTCAGTCTTGTGGTGGTGGTTCAGTATGCATATCTGGATCATGCTGCATAGACAGAAATCCCATGATTGGTGGAATGATTCGTAAGTAAATGAACGTTTTATTGCTTTCATAAATACCGTTTTCTTTGATCAGCTCCATATTATGCCAATAACCTGGCAGCATGCAATCCTCAACTTCCGTGTTGGAAAGGTTGTCCCCCAGGAATGACGTGCCAGGCGGGATTGTGCTGTGGTATTACCTTACCTGCTGGTGGTATTTCTGGAATGCCGTACTTTCCGCCGAGTACTTATTTTCCAAGCATGGGTCAGCCGTTTGGAAGCGTTCCCTACAACCTGCCTCCCATTAATCCACTAAGTGCTACTGCAACTGCATCTGGATTAAGTCCATCTGGCATTCCTACATTCCCGTTTCTGCCTCGCTTTAATCAGCGCACTCGCCTTCAACAACCACGTAATTAACATTTACAACCACAAACAAAGTATTTTAAGATTTCATTTTCGTAGCCATTGATTGAGACAACTAATTTTTATTTTCAAAAAATCACTGCCATAGTTAAAAATGCAAATTAATTTCAATTTTTTTGTTAATAAACAAAAAGCGTTTCACTTATTATAATCATTATGTTGCAATACATTACATTCTGATATTATCATGTCAAATCATATCTTTGATGATAGTTATTGATAACAAAGCTGATAATCTAATAATTGATAATAATCAGATTATTAAATACTGAAAAATGTATAAAAACAGCAATTCAGGCAAAGTTTACCTGTAAACGTATTTAAGTTTAATATATGTAACTTTGAACAAGGCTTAAAATGAAACATTAAATCTTGTTTCTACAAGAACGCTGAGCTAAAAGTTACATTTTTCATGTTATGAGCATGAAAGAACGAGTATAACTTAATAATTTCATTTCTTAATATTGACAGATTAATCCAGACAGATAAATAAAAAAAAATCAAAATACCGCAGCTCATAGGGCACTTTAATTTTCATGATATGTATGTTAATTTAATAAGGGAAAAATACAAAAGCACTTTTCAAATAAACATATTCGATAGTGAATCGAAATAAAGATATCTTGAAAATACCCATTAAGCAATTGTTATTTCGAAAATTATTTTGAGAAAGCATTGATTTATTATAATAATGAAAGAAAGTAAACATTTTATTTATCTATAAATCATTAGAAATATAAATTATTTTTTTCAACAGTTTTTTAAAATATTATTTTGCATGCAAACTATATGAAAATTAAGTTCTACTTATATCTTCCAAAGAAATAACTTTTTACTTTTTTCGAGCCTTACTATCAAAACTTCATAACTGTAAAAATTTCTTTTTTTTTCTAAATTTAAATTACTCGTCTGCTATATGATTATCGATTAAATATAAGCTTAAAATAATCATCAGTTAAATTGTTTAGCTCAATTATTAAAAATGTGTGGTTAATTAATATCTAAATTCCAATATACTTCTGACAGAACAACTCAGTAACATGAATAAAAATGTTGAAGTTTATAGAATTATTATTTTACCACTGAAGATTTTAGGAACAGAATAAAAACGCTGTTGCGTATATTGCTTGTAAATAGTGTGCTTTGAAAATAATGACAAATTGTTTTTTTTAATTTAACTGTCACCAGCCATTTCACGTTTTCGAGCGCTAAATGCAGTTGCATAACGAATAATGGTTGTAATGTTCGCTCAACAGGAAATGATAAAGATTTATAATTGTAATATATACAGTAGCGTTGATAAGGGTGGAAGCGACTTGGGCGGCCGCCCCCCCATTGGGAAAAATTTTATGCAACTCTCACTAATCCCCGGGGATTAGTGTCCCGGGGGGGGGGAGTGGCTAGCGTACTAATGATAAATCTTCTGGATACTATATCCGCCCCCCTTCTATAAATTAGACGTATTAACGCCTCTGAATATATATATATGTTTATTTAAATTTTAATTTAAATCATTGTGGATTAATTTGCTAGTGAACAAATATATAAATCAGCAAAAAGCGCATATTTATTTTAAAATTTCTTTCTTAGAAAGATATTAAATAGTAAAAGACCTGTTGAAAATGTTCTTATTGAATAAGCATGATCTCAATTTTTAACTTTTTTTTAAATTTATAAATGAATACTTTTGCTATAAAGTGGTTCGTTTATAAAAAAAAAAGTAATAATATCCTCTGATAAAACATTGTAAAATGATAGAATTTTTGGTTATATCAAGTATTTTGCCGTTATTGCATGATTAAATAGCCAGTTTAATGAAAGAATCATCTGATAAATTTGTAACTCATGAAAGAAGATGAAATATTTGAACACTATGCAATTTTCAGTGGATATTGTTTTCCGTACAAAGAACAACTATCATCATTTATGACAGTAAATTTGGAAATGTATATTTCACATACATTTTGAATTACTATTGCACAACTATTTTTTTCTTTCAAATATTCAAACTGAGTATAAAATTTGAAATTGCGCAACATTCTCTTTTTAGACCTGTGTTCTAGTGGTGAGTTCTCAATGCGAGCATGCTCTGAGGTAAGTTTTCTTTTGAAATTTCACAAATTATTTTTGTTTAAATAAATACTTTTTTTATTTCTTCGTTTGAGGGCTGTTCAGATAATCAACAGTGTGAAAATGGTTACTGTTGTCCAGTTCAGTTGCCCGTATGTCCACACGGAGGCTTGGCATTAACGGATTGCAAGAGTGGGTGCAAGGCGAACTACGCTTGCTTTAAAAATGGCTGTTGCCCATTACCAAATTGCCCCAACGGACAGTTGCCAATTGATTGGTGCAGTGAAGATGGAAAATGCCCGGTAAATTATGTTTGCGTGAACAGAGTTTGCTGTCCAACGGTTGCACAGTTAGATTCTTCTTCAACTGATGCTATATCTTATTTTCTGAATCGTGTACGCGCGTTGACTTCATAGAGGAAATTGAAACTTTTGACCATTCCACTCACAACAAATGACAATTCATCTCAGTGGTATGTTTTCCAATTTTTGAACAAGCATATTACAAATTTAAATAAAGAAAATGGTGCATTTTAATTAAATATAATACTTTTTTTAAATATATTTTCCATTTAATGAAATTGTAATATTTTCCAATGCCTAAGGTCAATGTGCCAGCGGCATGCTTGTGATCGATGTCTTTACCAATAACGACCCTGTCATTCTGTCGCTTTTGTTCAGCTTGTACTAATTTCTTTTTGACAATCCAGTGTCAAGGTCTGTCGTATATTTTTCTCCTGGTCCGCTATTTGCTTCCTCAGCTGACAGCTGTCCATTTGTTGAACGTTGCGCCTATTTGTGTTTGCAAAGTGCGAAACTGATTGACATTCACCACCAACTGCAAAATGGGATTCACATTTTTTTTCCAACCAGTTCTTTTTGTGAAAGCATGATTTTTATTACCGTTGCAAAAGGTCGCTTTGGACATTTCAATTATCGCCTTATAACATTACTAACTTGCGGTGTATATTGTTCTGCAAAATTTTCACTCAGGCGCACATTTTCAAAGACCCAGAAAATAAAGGAAAAAAAAGTATTCTATTGACAACCCTTTTCTCTTGATATCAATATTGCACACTATCTACTTGCAATATTCACCAATAGTGTCAAATATGCAAGCAAAAAATTTGAGTGATGTCAATTTCCTTCTATTTACAGTTAAATAAATAGATAAATTTGAAAAATTACTTTATATAAAAATTGTTGTCTGTTGTTTCAATATAATTTCCTTCGCTGAACAACAACAAAAGCTACAATCACGCTAAAGTGTAAAAGCTATTGTATCTGTTTAATCAACTGTGAAAGGAAACAGTTGGATGATATCTGCTAAAGGTTATATTTAAAATTTCCGCAAAAAATTGACTTCCTTTGTTTGTTCTAATGTTTTATTAGAAAAATTAATTAATCATACCAATAAGTGAAAATAATGCAGCGTTAATTTTTTTTAAATTATGCTTTATTCAATTTCCAAAATGAGATGTCATTAATTTAAAAAAGAATACACAATTACTAGCACTTATAAAATTGATTGTTCAGCACTGAATAATTAATATCTGAAACATCAAATTAAATCAAATCAGTTCAAATAAAAAATTAAATGCAAAATCAAATACAGTACAAGAACCAATAATCACGTGATCGAAGAGTAATCAAATCAGAACGCAGATCCCTAATTGCACAAAGTGATTAATAAAGATACAAGTAGGGGGCATACAATTGCTCATCATATATTAATTAAAAGTTCAAAATGCTTTATGTATCATATAATTTTCAATTCAAATGAATAAATTTTATTATTTTATTATTATATTCATTATTTATCATTATATCATAAATTTATATCATTATTTATTATATTTTTTTTATCATTTGATCTATAAGATATCTGTTTCAGAAAGAAAAATAAGACTATATAAAGTAAATTCTTTATAATGCAAGAATATGTCAGTGCATGTAGTGATAAACTTAATTTTCGTTAAAACATTGAATTTCACATGAATAACAATTTCACTTCCAAATTTAAAAGATGAAAGAAGTTCTAAAATGAACAAAATAGCCAAAGTCATGTTGTTAAAAACAAACATTTATAATGTAAAAGAAATGCACGCAATCATCAAATTCTGCATGACTTTGCAATAGTTCCGCTAGAATGACTTTGCAATAACTGATATTGCACGACTGCTGAAACACTACATCAGCTCACCTCCACAAAAGCGTTCATTCGCGCAAATCATCATCTTAGCTGACCAGATGTTGCATCATCCGGTCCGGCAGCTTCTAAAGATGGTGACCACCGTAGGGTGTCGGCAAGTTAAACAATGCTTAGCGGACTGACGCAAAGGGAAGATCATGAAAAAAAGCTTTTGTGGTTTCGAAGGTCAGCACCAAAACGCAACCAATCTAATGATGACGAACGTCAATGGCTATTGTAGTCAGATAATCTGGGTTAAGCGCTCGTTTAGCACTCGAGGCGTCAACAGCAATAGCTTTTTATGCTTGTACAATGGACCCTAGAATTTCCGAGTCACTTAATTGGCTGTCTTAGATAGCTGCAGAAAAACTGCTCGACCACAATGATGGCCAGCTGGCCGAACTGGCACCAGGCAGGTGTTCGTTTTCAGCTTTTCGACCCTGATCTATTTAATGAAATTAAAACCTAGGCACGAAATCTCCACCAACCCTGTTATTACATGCTCAACGGGACGCCAAGCTGCTCTAAATCTGACGCAACCCGAAAAATCAAAATATTGCAAAAAGATCCCTAATTGATTTCACTGAAAGTCTTATTATTGCATGCTGCTGTTACTAGAAGACATACGGCTTAAATCAGCCTCATTTTTATTAAAAGATTATCCGGATAGAGTTTAGATAAAATTCAGTCCAGTTCAAGTTGAATTGTTGTTTAGATGTTGCCTGTGTTGCTGTTTAGCATGGACGTAATTGAGAAAACAAGGAGAACAAGGAAATAGTCGAATCGAATTCAAAACCACACAGCAAATAAACACGCAAGCTGGGGACATCGATAATCAACGCTGTTAACGGTAAAATGGAAAATTTACAATTTTTATTCCCAACCAAGTAAAATTTGCCCAACGGCGACTTGCATACAAGCAGGACCTGATTCCTTGCAAATCTTGACATCAAAACAATAGAATCCGTGGCAGAAAAAACAGGACTAAATTGAACACCAGAACTGATCGCTTGGTGAAGACACCAAATCTCAGCGGGATGCTTCCATTCTATAGTTACAGTGCCAATTGCGTGGCCCACTTGCAAACTGGCTCACATTTGGATCCGCTTTTGCACCTTGCAAGTGACAGCCAGTCTCACAGCATGGCCGCTCCTGTCTTACTGTAAATTGTGCCCAAAAACAGTTTGTTTGACGACGGGGATTCCTTTTCAATTACTTTGAAAATACCGACTGAACCAACAATTTGGTGATGAATTTGTTCAATCATTTCAAATAATTTCCTTCAAATACAAATTATTGCTGAACTACGTATAGCTTTAAAATATGGTACACTAACTTGCTGAATAAAATTGAACAGCTAAGATCCCAACACCATTACCAAGTTGGAAAAGCATAAAAAATGATGAAAGCGATTCAAAAAATATAATTCTATACGTGAGGCAATAAGCAAATTATCAAAATCACTAATGTCAATAGATATTTCATAAAAAATTATTAAAATTGCTATTAACTAGATATTTTATCTATTTGCTTGCTTTGCTTTTTTTTATTTTTCTGATAAAGTGAATTTACAATAAAACAAAATGCATAAAATAATCGTTTGAATTTCACATGAAACATGATAAAACGCAAAAAAAAGATACCATTGGTTGGTGTTTCTTAAGTAAAACAAATGAGTATTTAGAGGCTGTTTCACTACAAAATGTTAACAAGCTGGTGCCAAATGCTAAGAAAAGAAAACAAAACAGTCTATTAATTTTTTGGAATGGAGTCGAATTAAAGCTCGCCAGGGAACTACGCCTTGATCAGTGATGATTCGTTTTGTCTGGCCACCAACCGTGATTGTTAACAGAACTCAGTCAGCGGGTGGCTTTCAGCCATGGTCCGACTTCGCAGATGGTCAATCTACTGAGCAACTGGCAAGAAAAGATGTCCAAGTAGCTTTGATTGTATACTTGTACAATGAACATAAAAGAAGCCCTATGAATGTCGGAAATGCTTGGCCTGTTATGCTTTTGATGCGGCATGTCAGTTTAGATTTATGAACGGAAAATTTCAATAGAAATTCAGTGGAATTTATGATTCACATTACTTCCAAAATTGCAGTATTATGATTTTCACATTACGTTTTCTAATTGTACACAGTGAAAAATAAACAATTTGTTTATCACTCATCAACAAGAAAATAATAATACATGCATATTAGTATATTAAAAATCTATGTTATTAATTTGGTGTTAATTGGTCGATATGTTTTTGATAATTTTATCAGCAACAACAGTCATTCATCAATTATAAATTCAATTTTCAAGTTTCAGATACAAAATAAAATATTCAAAGGATTGTTATTAAAACAGCTAAAATTCAGTGAACTGAAAATAAAATTGCATAATGAAAAGAATATGATATACTGTTATCAGAAAACATTAATGTAAATAAGCAATGCTAAGCAAAGTAAATAAGCAGGGAATGATAATAAGATTGCCTAAGTGTAAAATCAGGCAGCAAGGAGCAAATAAAATTCATCAGAAAGGCAGAATGCTTATTCCCACAATATTTTACGTAATAGAGCAAATGCATCAACAAATTGCAGTAAACAAAAAACATATATTCGGAGGAAAATAAATAATTGCGTTGTTAATGACTTCTTTTCACATGTTAAATGAATAATTGCAAAGTACATTGAGTCTTGCGATTAAGCAGTTGAAACATATTTTGCAATACTGTCATCAATGACACTTTGCAAAGATTCATGATTTGCATCATGCATTTTATCATCACAATTTGTAAGTATGAAAGTACTGTTATAAAATGGGATGAGAAATTATTTTTCTCATTTGGCTAAAATTTAAATGAAAGCACATACATGATGAAGTAAAAGTTTCTTTCACATATGACAAGTAAGAACTGAGGTAAAAATTGTATATTGATTTTGGCTTTAATTTCAATTATTCAACTTTAATCTAAATATGAACATAAAGAAATGGATTACTGCTTTTAGTTCTTGTTGACTTATAGTTGAACACTTTGAAATTTTACAAATTATTTGACAGTTCTTATCTTTTTTAGCGTTTTAAATTGTTATATGAGTATTTTGTGTAATCATTTCTCCCCGTCACTTTAGAATCATTTTCAAATAGTATGCATCTTTGCAATTGTATATAAAAAATGAAAGTTTTTAAATAAATTGATATGAACATTGAAGTTGAAGTCTGTTAAACTGCATTTAAAGGAAAAAAACAGAATGCTTCATTATGCAAAGATTCGTTAAAAAAGCATAATGCATGTACATAGCATGTATGCAATTTCAGTAACATTGTGCAATAGTGAATAATAGTTATAGGAAAATGCAGCACACATTGCGTGTTTGATAATCTTTCTCGTACTCAGGTTGCTAAGACGCAAATAAGTAAATGTAAATCGGAAATGAAGCTTAGCATGGGGTCACTGTTCCTGCCCGTCAATCGGAACCGCCTACCGCTATCAGCTAATGAATCTGATTGACTAGAAACTAAGTAGTATAAATCTGTGGCACCTGCTGAAATCAGTAGAAAACTTGCTCCTGCAAATAAAATGGACGACCAGTCGCTTTCCCAAAGCTGTCGCGTTCCCATAGGTATTTACGCAACTGAGACTTGAGTACGTCTTGTTGCGCAGTGGAATCTGATTTTGTACTGTGCCCAAAATCAGATTGACCTATGTTGAAACAAAAGCTAATTGAACGCTGTATTCTTTTTGCTAAACGGGCAGGTGCCGTGCGGGGTCACAGAAACACAATGCATGCAGTAATATTGGCTAATGCGACCAATCTATGTCGGAAAGGCATTTTAATCTATTGTGTGCAGCAAGCATCCGACCACAGTCAACACCTCTTGTGCTAAAGCATCATTTAGCCTCGACTCGGTGGATAACAATGCACGCTGTAAGATTACTTACCCGCGCCCAAATGAACGACAAAGCACTGGAGCGCCGCCGAGTCTACGTAAAACTAACATCCACAATGGGTGAGCATGTCGACTATTGTAGTCAAAGAATGGACAGTCACTGGTATGCTGACTGACCCCGACCCTCAACTTTTGCCGCTTGTGAACCACTACTATTACTACTACTGCTACTACTTCATTATTTCTGAAAAAATGACACTGCACAAGAATTTGATATCAGCTCAAACCACCTGCAAGTTAGTCACTATGGAGCCATAACAAATGAACGAAAGAAAAAAACTAAAGAATTACAACCACCATATCTCATGATAAAACGAGCCTGCCTATGATGCACAGTAGAATATTACCTACAATTACAATATTTTTTTATTAATAAATTATTTTTATATTATCTTCAAAAAATTTTTTCATAAAATTAAACATTTTTCAGTCACTTATTAAGTTCATTCAAAGCAAACGTGAAACATGCTTATACTTGATCAATAATGTTCATTGATATTTCAGTTCAAGTAAAACCAGTGTTAAGCAAACGGTATAAAGTGACTTTTTCTTGACTTTTGCCTCTTGCGGTTGACTTCTGCATTGCGGCTTTGATTATGATCGCACTGACCTCTTGACTTTTCCTTGTCAAGCTAGTTAGCCAGGAGAAGCGCATTATGCAAGCGCGCTAAATTCGAAAAGGCTAGGTCACCAGCAGAAACATTGCACGTAATGCATACTGATTTCAATTAATTTAGCTACTGTGAATATTATCCAACCTGAAGAAAGTGACATATTTGTTATCATTTTTATCATAAGTCAAATCTTAGAATATTTCAGTATCACTCGCTTCAGAAAAATAAATACGCCGTATTTTGAAATGAGCCGTGGTGCATTGAAAAGAGCAATTTGCAATATATTATGAACGGAACAATTATTACAGTGAATACGATTTGTGAGTTCAGTAGTTTAAAACATTAAACTAATGTCTGGTTCAGCATTAAATAGTTTTTTCAACTTTAATTACAAATAAAAATACATTTAAAAACCATGTAACCAGCTTATATGATTGATGTGTTTGTTCAAACAGTGAATTTTTTAGTTATTCAAATTTGACCTGTAAATTGTAATATAACAATGCCTCCGCCCTCTTCCGACAAATCATAGTTTTCAAAGTCATTATATTTAAATATTCAATTGCTGATGGTTGAGAAAAAAAAACATAAACATAATATACTGAGTCAGGAACTTCCAAGTAAGTTTGAACAGAACAAAACAAAGTAAAAGTAAAAGTGACTTCTATCTAAATGTGACGAAATTCCTGTATTGATTTAATTCAACCTTTTCCCCCCATTTTTCTTTCCTGCACTTTAAAATAAGAGCAGTGAATTGAAAAACAAGCACGTATTTGTGGATAGTTTTTCCGCATGGCGAAAGCCGTTTCCAGGCGATTCGCTGCTACAGTAAATGAACGACAGTGATTGGACAACAATGTCAGAAACTACCAATGGCCGTTAGCGTATCCGTGAGCCGTGAAAATAAACCTAGCGGGGAGTTTATTCTTGTCTGTCAGGACTCAGCAGGTCGACGAGCGCTAGCCGCTATCGCATCGTTCGACTCGGACCGGAAATTCCATGTTGAACCCTTTCGACTCATTGCCACCGGCACCGGCAGCTTTCCAAGCTTTGTCCGGTACTGCGCCAGGAGCAGCTGCCAATTTCTGCACCACTTTTCAAGCTGCCGAAGCTTCGACGCCATTTGCGGCCGCCGCTGTTTATTACGGTGGCGGTGGCAATGAACAACTGCAGGGCGCCAATGCACACGGATTTTTGAAACGCGACCCGAATGCTGTTGGTCAATATTCAGCAAGCTTTGCGCCAACAGAACGTCACGCATTTTTACAAAGTACCAGCGCTGATCCTCTAACCAGTGCGGTTCAGTTCCACGCTGAGCCAAGTAATCAAGCTCGACTTCCTTATTTAAACCCGCACGTTATTAGCTCTGAATCAGGAGCGCCCGCATCACCGCCATGTCAGTTTGGTCAGTGGTCCACATGCCTGAAACTATCCTCAGATCCACGAGCACATTCGTTCATGTCAGCTGCAAGCAGCGCTTTTACAGGTCTGCAAAATTCTGCACCTGCAACAGTGCAGTTTCAACATCCGTACTGTCAAACTGGAGCCTTTTTACGCTATCTCAAACATCAACAACAACAACACCAGCATCAACAGCAGCAACAAATGATGCCTTGTATGGAAAAACCGGTGAAATGCATGTGGACTGATGCGACCACGGGCAGTCCCTGTTGTGAACGCATCTTTTCCAACATGTATGATATAGTCAGCCACTTGACAGTGGAACACGTTGGAACGCAAGATAGTAATTATCATGTTTGTTTTTGGAAAAACTGTTCTCGTGCTGGCAAGCCATTCAAAGCTAAGTACAAGCTTGTCAATCACATACGGGTTCACACTGGAGAAAAGCCATTCGCTTGTCCATTTCCTAATTGTGGAAAGGTATTTGCCCGTAGCGAAAATTTAAAAATTCATAAGCGCACTCATACAGGCAAGTTAAACAATGAATTGTTCATTTGAAAAGATAATTTTTTTTAAATTTTATTTACAGGTGAAAAGCCGTTCAGATGTGAGTTTGCAGGATGTGACAGGCGGTTTGCAAATAGCAGTGATCGCAAAAAACATTCACACGTGCACACCACTGATAAACCTTATTATTGTCGAGCTGATGGTTGTGGAAAAAGTTATACTCATCCGTCATCACTTCGCAAACACATGAAAGTAAGTGATAAACAGTTCAGAAATAATTTATAATTATTGTAAAATGTATAGTTTAAAAATAATATTCTTTGAATATAACTGTAAGAAAGGAATATGTATTAAATATTTAAGGTTCATGGAAAATTTGTTCCTATCAGTTGCAACAAAGATCCGGTGGGTAGTAGTGGATCTTCACCAGTAGGTAGCGACGGTGAGTCGACTACTCCCAGCGTTCATAAAGAAGAGCAGTCTCATCAGTTGGAACCACAAGTCCAGGATACTAATGACAGTCAACAACAACAACAACATCAGCAACAACAACATCAGCAGCAGCAGCAGCAGCAGCAGCAGCAACAACAACAACAACAACTGCATCATCATCATCAAGCCGTACAACATCTTGGATTAAATTCACAAAATCCCAACCTGGGCGAGTGGTACGTTTGTCATTCGGGCGTGCCTCCCTTATTCAACTATGTAAATGGTGAGCAGCTGCGAAAAATTCAATCCATATGCTAAGCAACATCTTTACCAGTCGACATGTACATTTAGCGTTGACCGGTAATTATTAAACACTGTCCAGTTCCAAGCCTCGAAGACTACGCATCCGCGAGAGCAGGTAAAAAATGCCACACAACCACGGACAATTGCATTGGACAATGAACACACCTCATCAAAGGCAGCTTATTGACATTGCGTTTTTGCATCAATTAATTTAATTTATATATAATTTATATCCAGTGACAAAGTTCTTCACTTTTAAATTTATTTGTTACAAAAATCTATGTGAAAAATGTTTTCACAAATAAAATTTAAACAACTGCCATTTTTTTTAAATAATAAAATATTTTAGTGTTAAGTATTGGTATTAAGAAAAAGAAAAAGGCATGGCATGAAGAATTGATATCCATTAAGGTTTTATTTATTGCTATTTTAAATATGCACTAAAATGTTAAACAAGTTTCACAGTTAAAATAACAACGAGAAGATTGGCTTGAATAGTTTATCCATTGAACATTATATTATAATACTAATGAATGCTATTTTCATTGTAAGAAACGAAGAATCATTATATTATAAAATTAGTGTATGCTATAAGTGACGGTTTCCAAAAGAACTGTTTTAGATGTCTTCATGTTTTCAAATTAAACTTCTTAAAATGAAATTTTATTCAGGCTACATTGTTAGGATCAAAATCTTCCATTCCAGCACATTTTTCATGCATTATACTTTATAGAACAAAAAATATTTCATTTAGAATACTGTAAGATTGGTGAACTAAACAAAAAATTGCATTGTCATTTGAAAAGAAAGAAACTTAAGATAAATAGCTGTATTTATAATTTCTCAAAAGAAAGTTCAACAAACAACGTCATTGGCCTTGTCAGATGTTTCATTTATTAAAAAAAATAATTTCATGTTATTTCAATTAAAGAAAAAAAGCACAAAAATGGTAGTTTTCAAAATGGAATATAAACTTGTTATTTAAATTAAAAATGACTTTTCTTGATTGATTGATAATTTAAAAATTCAAATAGTTGAACATTATCAAAATTTTAATTATTTATTATCATCAATGGCAGTACTTTCTTCGCAAAATATTGTTCACCTTTTGCACAAATGTAATAAAATCTAGGTAAACTTTTGTCCAGCAACATCAACGCAATTGATTACCTATATTTATGTAATGATGAAACAAATATAGGTCAAATCAAAAACGGTCACAATAAATAGTACGTTTTTTCTTTAAATCTTATTGTAATTAGAGAATAGAAATTTAAATCAAGTTCAAAATTTTATACTTTTCAAATCGTGAAGTGCATTATTTGATAGTATGTTTTTTTTTAATTTTACAATCACGCAGCTGAACAATTTTCCCTTTTTGCAAAATTGATCGTTTGCTTGTTAGCCGATTAGGCGGAAGCTAAATGATAATCAATAATCGTTTAATAATTATTCATTGTATAATTTTCTTTTGGCAATTTGATCCATGATTGAAGTTATTATTATTAGTGGGATCGTTTTTACTTGACCAATACAATCCGCATAGAATAAAAGCAATGCGCTTACAAAAGATAAAAAATAATATTAGTAAAAAAATATTTAAATGTCATTTTAAAATATTCATTCAACAAGTTGTAAAAGAGAAAATTATCGTCGGCTCTTTTGAAGCATGTTGATGATTAAAAAAAATCATGTTCAACATATTTGAGTTTGTATGACTTTATTGTCATTGTAATGTTCAAAAAACGGTAGGACGTTGGAAGATGAAGAAAAGTTTGATGAACATTTGACGGTCATTGCAAGTGCTCTCTTAACAAAAAAAGCAATGTTTGCCAACATCCCACCTTGACCGACCATGTTACAGTATGCTAAGTGTGCACTGGTTCAATTTTCTAGCAGATTAAGCGCATCAATTGAAGAACAAGAGCAGAATTTAGATAGTTTGCCTGACTGTGAACATAAGAAAGGGCAATAAGAAAGCAAGAAACAAAGAAAACAAATTCTTATCTGACACACCCAGCGCATAACAATTGTGATGTCATCAGTTGATCAGAGTGCATATATTTCTATATATACACAGACACACATATATCTATATAGAAGGTGTTTTTAGATATGATTTGCATGCTGAGTGAAAGCAGAACACTTAGCCACCTGCGGTGAGCCGCTGATAATAACAAGTCGAAAAGTCATTGTTTGACCGTGGACCGCGTAATTATTAGCCGAATGCCAAGTCACTTGTTGCAGCAGGCAGGCTAATCGGCCTGCAATCGATTTGTGAATGATTTATTCTCTGAAAAGCCGAGTAACGATGCAACAGTGATTCAAATTTCAAAACACGTGAAATCAATTCAGCGGGTCATTTCTCCAGGGAACCACCCTTTGCAAGCTTCACCGATAAAAGGGCAACAGTCTGGTCAAACGGCCTGACCTGAACTGGACACGGCCGACAAGCAATGCTCAATTGACATCGGATAATTAAAAAATTATGTTCAACTATCTTTTCCGCCCCGCTAGCTTTTCTTCTTATCCGCTAATCCAGCCCGTTTGTATTTCTGTATTTATTCAATCAATCAATCAATTATTATTATTGTAAAACAATTATTGTTCACCTATTACTCACAAATTTGTAAGTTATAATAAATACAATGCATACAAATCGATATACAAAATGATACAATGACAGAAAACATTTCTAACAGAACAAAAATTAACACTTCGAAAAACAAATTACTTACCGAAATAATTGGTAATAATTGGATTGCTGAAAAGAAGAATAAATTGCCAAAAAGAAAATGCGCAAGCGAGAAACTTCAAAAGCGACCTTGCGATTAGTAGAATAAATTCACTTTCCAATGAAAGATTGATAAATAGCAATTCTTTAAAGCGTATTATGTAAATATCGTTGTATGCAAATTTTTAAACTTAATATATTTACTCAGTGAACGGTCTTGTTAATGTTCCGTGTTGTGTTATCTATTTCAACATGCATGCAAACGTGATCTTCATCTTTGTATGTTACGCCGCAAAGATTTTATCATGCAAAAGTGAAAATCAAAACGGTGATGCAGTTGGATAATTTTCAAAACCGAAGAAAATTAATCATAATTTTTACATATTCAGGAAGTGATCCAATTTGCCCAGTTGGAGAATGGCATGCGTGGCAGCGGTGCTCTTACATAGAATGTACACAAGTTCGTATCCGGCAAGGTTTAACTGATGACGTATACCGCCGTGATGAGTGCGTTCTATTCGAACGGCGAAGATGCGCTGACGTCTTTTCTTGTGTGGCTCATTTTTTGGCAAAAATTAGAAAAGAAATTTTGAATTATGAACAACTACAAAATCAACAACTACAAAATGACACTAAAGAAACAGGTAAATTCTTGTTTTTTTTTAAAAACTAATTAATTAATTAAGAATTATAAATATAAATGTTATGAGCTTTTTACATGATTACATTGCAATTTTATCATAGCTTATTACATAACATTTTAAATGATTTTATAAAATATAAAAAGAATTAAATAAATAAATTTGCTTTACAGCACCCTTCAACTGTAAAAATATGGAAAATGGTCTTTACGGAAAACCCTGCAGTTCAGATTATTACACTTGTTGGAATGGCAGAACGATAAAACATACCTGCCCGGCGAATTTCTCTTTCAATCAAAATTTATTGCAATGTAGACCGTATGCAGAAACAACAAGCTGTTTTGAAAGGCATACTGATACCCCAAGCAGCAACAACAGTACAGGTAAGTTGCATTTAATCCAAAAAATAATAATTAAAAAAATATTAAACGAAAAAGTAAAAAAAATCAGTTAATTTTTTTTTAATTCATTACAATTTTCATTTAGAAAAGCCAATTTATGATTGCAAAAAAATTGGAGGAGGTAGTTATGCAAATCCCAGAAGCTACCCGATCAATTGTTCAGAAACGTATTACACATGCCATTTTGGAATGCAGCTGACACGTCACTGTCCTGATAAGTTAGTTTTCGACCCTGAATACAAAATATGCCGCTACAGAAGTGAGGTGTTTGAATGTACTGGCAAACGCAGCATTTCACCAATCTCAGAACAAAATTACACATCCACCATGCAGCCTACACTGCCTCCAGTAGACTTTGATTGCAAATCAAAGCCAGACGGCTTTTATGCCGATCCAAAATACAGTTACAGTCAAGTTTTCTACTCTTGCAGTGGTGGCTTAGCGAGGGAAATGCACTGCCAGCAGAAACTTGTATATGACAGCAGAAGTAAAACATGCCAGTCACTAGGAAATCTATTCACTACCACTGATCAATCACTGACCACAACAGTACAAAGAAGCACGGGCACAACTAATGTTCCTACAACAGAAGGTAACTAAATTTTGAAAAAAAAACTGTATTCTGTTTATTATCCGATGTTTGTCGTGCAGAATTGCCGTTAGACTGCGGAACGTTAGTTAATGGATTGTACCCAGATCCTAAACAAAGCTGCAGTCACCTGTTTTATTCATGTGCGAACGGCTTCTTGAGAATGTTCATTTGTCCTGAGCAACTGTATTATGATCCAGTTACTCAAATTTGCGACGACTTTTGGAACGTACCTGAGTGCCATGAAACGAGCAGGAACAATATGACAACGCAAAATACTGAAAATGAAAATGTCGATCAAATCCAAGGTAAAATTTCATGAAAACACTCTTTTCGTTAACTATATACCTGTTTCTTATAAAAATAGAATTGACAGATGAAGACTGTGTCGGTTTTCCTGATGGTAGATATCCATATCCAAAAGCGACTTGTTCAAATCTATTCACAACATGTAGCAATGGTTTACTGAAAACAGAACAGTGTCCAGTCGATCTTTTCTACGACGTCAATAGCAAAAACTGCTTGCAGTATGATCTAGTTGAAGCATGTATTGGATCACATGATCTATTAAATCAGAAAGCGGATCAAGTATAAACCACTTACACAATATCGGTGAATTAATTAATTTTATCAAAATTTCAACTTCAATATGTTTGGGTAAATTAAAATTGAAAAAAAAAACAGTAAATTCGTTCATTAACAAACAATTTAATAACAACTGCAAGCAAAAATCAGCATATAAACAAACCCAACATACTTATCACATACTGTATTTTCGATTGCATACATATTCTTTAAACAACAGATGCCGCATTTAACAAGAAAGTGAAACATCTGAAAAATGTGAAGCAAACAACTGCATAACTTGTTTAAAATAACATCACAATTGGCACAAGGGCATTAGTTGTCGAAATAAATTTTAAATTATTCGCAAAACAATAGTAAACAATAGAAAACATGTTTTCTTAAATTGAAAAATGTAGCAAATGCATCACAAAGGAATTGCAGCTGCAGCATCGGGAAGCGGTAATTCTGGAAAGATCATACTGCGTACTTCAGACATCAATCTTTCAACTTCCTTATCTTCACCAGAAAGAGCATAAATTTCATGCATATATTTCGACAATCCTGTAAAAATTCTGTTCGAAAATTAGCTTTCATTAATAAGCAAAAATATACCGGCAAACGATGCAGTAAAGCCATAGTCAGTAACAGCATTCATCTCAGCTCTTATAACTAACGGGTAAATAAGTTGCACTCTTTTTAGCATATCGTTACCGCACTGACTTTCCGCTTCTTGATAAGCTGCCGACTTTTGAAGTTGGCGTAATTTTTTCAAAATATGTAGCAAGGAAGCTAAATTTTCACACATTTAAATAAATCATATGTAACGTTTTTAAACATTTATTTCCAGCATTAGTTTTACTTAAACACTACATTAAAAGTGATCTGACAAAAGACCAATTTGTTTGCATTATATAATTCATTTAAATAACATTTAATTCAGATAAGAGTAGTATAACATACCTCTTCCTTCGGCTTTAGTCAACATTTCTACTCGTTGCAAAAATGACAAATGGAAAAAATATTCTTTTTTAACGCGTACCGGGATTACACGAGTGAAGCTAAATTCCTTACAGTAAAATAGAAAATTAAGTTGTAATCTTTATAAACTGAAGTTCAGTTGAAAAGTGATTTCATTATATTAACTTTGAAAATCAAGAAAAATGTACATCTCACTCAAACAGAGTACAGCACTAAAGCAAAAGCTTTTCAGCTGTCCCGTTTTTACTAATTCAGGCAAAAACGTTACGTAACGAACTCTTTGAATAACACTAACTTCGCTTCTGCAGTGATACTAGTTTGGTTGTATAAACGTGAAAAAATAAAAGCAAAAATTAATAGCAAAATAAGTTTCCAACAGCAATTCTTTACGATACATTCAAGACAGTTTATTACTGCAATTAAAATAAAACCTACTTTTCCATATTACTGTATAAAATGCATATTCAACTATAAAATGTCTATATTGTTAATATTAATACAATCGAAATGAGTTTTCATTATGGAATATTATTCTTTATAAATACTATTCTTCCAGGGAACTTGACAGAGCAGATAGCTAAACAATGGCTAAATTTAATCCAAATTCTACAGTATTCTTATTGATTATTGCATTAAAATTAGTTTTACTATTTGAAATGCAAACAAGCAATAGATGAACCATAATTCAAATGAAAAGAAAATTAAAAAAGAGCTGATAAAAATCTTTAAGTTACTTGAAACATGATTTTACTGTGACTGCATCTGTAATATTAAACCAAAAAAAACAGTCAACACATTCATTCGGTTTCAAATTCAATTTATTGACTTTGAAAATGACAAATAGAAAATGTTCATTTGATCTTTTTCAAGCTGCGGTCTTCTTCTTCTTCTTACTTGATTGCTTTTCTTTCTTTTCGGCTCGTTTACTTCTTTTGTGAAGTATTTTCACACGTTCCAATTCACGTTTCAAGATACGGTTTCGCTGAAAAGCAGAAAATTCCACAATAAATTAAAACAACAGCAACAGTGAAACGATTACAGCTTGCTTTGCTTTCATCAGCTTGAAACGATCGAAATCACTCATTTTTGCACGCTAAACAATCATTGATTCTTCAAATTATTAATTAACAAAAAATAATTCATACCAGAGCACTTCTTCTTCTACTTTGGGCCATTTTAGTCTTGGACCAAAGTTCATTTATGTTCGCTTTTTCCCATGCTGCAATGATGGCTTTGGTTTTGTCATAATGTGTAATTTTCAACGTCATCTTAGTCAACAACATGTTTTTAAAATTAATCATTTGCCTTTTCAATCCGGGACCATCAACGAGTGCCTAGAGTTTAAAAATGAAAAACCTCTACTCCGACAAAGCAAAAATGCGTACTCGATTTCCATCAACTACATTGACAATAACCGCCAATTTTCCTCTTTCTCTTCCTCTTGCTATGTAAATCACTCGGCCAATCTGGACGAGCACATCGAAGATACCCTATTGGAATTAAAAAAATGAAACGACTCAAAAGTCAACAAAAATGTTTTTGCATATATAAACGTATATAAATCAATTTACATTATTATTAAATTATTACTGTTATATGTACATACTAAAACTGAGTTTATCACAATGATAATCATTTTACGAAGTGTCATTAGTATTATTATATTGTCAGAGTTATGATAATCCGCTGTCTTTTTTGTCGATGATGTTAAGTAGTAAAGCGTTTTAAAATAAACTTACCATGTCAACAGAAGAAGAATATCAAATTTCCAGTTATTTGAATCTTTTCTGAAAATAAAAAATATACTACACATAAAGTAACCGTAGAAAGGCCATTTCAAACAGCCAACATTTTTAATTTCAAAACATATCTGGGTGTCGCGAACGAATGTAGATTTCGATGAAAGCATAGAATATAAAATGTTTTCATTCATCTCAGCAACATTCATAAACAGCAAAACTTAAATTGCCAACGAAAACAAGTAAAATATTGAAACAAATCTAAATTTGAACATCATAAATAGAAAATCATCATTCTGATGCAGCAGTATGATAAAATTCGATAATAACTTCAGCAGAATAATATGTTCTTAAACGAACAACATATGAACTATTGATGATTTCTGACCAATTACATATCATCAAGATACCATCAAGTAAAAAAAATATTTAGAATAATTTCTGTCCCTCCAAGTCACTATATTTCATTGCTACCGTAAACTTGCAAAAAGTACAAATTAATATTTATTCATTCTACAAAAATATATTACATTCAAAATATAAAATAAATATTGTAATTATTTGATTTAAATGTTTTATTTTATTTATGATTTATTTTAAACGCAATTTTATTTCATTGAAATAAAATGCAAAACTTTTTCTTCATATCTGAGAGTGCAAAACAATGTGAAAAGATAAAATCATCTATGTCGTATAAAATTAAAAAAAATATTGAAGTGATACATTATTGACGCAATTAAATACTTTGAAATGATGTAAAATCGAATTATTTTAGTTTTATTGTCAGATAATGATTGTAAATGGTGCAAATTTTCAAAGTCGTAATTCTTCCCTATTTTCCAAATGCTTCATGCATTAGTAATGCATAGCAACAGAATAAAATAGTTTAAATAGTTTTTTCATAAAATTGAGTAAAACAGTAATTGAGTAGAATAAAATTTGAAAAGCAAGAGATAATTTCCAATCTGAACTTTGTTAATATTTTAATTATAATTTGCTCATATAATAAATTTTTACTTGATTTTCACAATGAATAAATTGTAACGCAAAATTCTTTTGTACGTATACTTATTAATTTATTTATTTATATTTTTGCATATATGTATCTGTGTATGTATTTGTATGCATACATAAATACGGCTAAGGATACATATTTGCTTATGTATATATATATATTCATGCATACATAGATATATATACACATAGATGTATTTTGATTGTTTATTTATTTATAAAATATTGTTGTGTTATTAAGTGATGTGTATTATCGACTAAAAGATGCAAAGTTTGAAAGAAGTTTGTCATTTCCAGTGGTTAAAAGTGATCATTGCTACGTTGCGACCTTGCAAAAATTAGGCCGTAGAGTTTTTAACATTCTTGGACATTTGCAAACGTTGCTATTATGTTCTCCTGAACTTATGGCATTCAGATAAATTCACAAGTTTCACAAACAACAACGCCACTTGTGCAATATCTCTGCAAGGTGATCAATTGCAACAATATAGGTAAAATAGATGATTTATGCTTGCAGTTTTTTTTTCTCAATTGATATTGCAAGGCTGATATATTAAATTTGAATTGAAATTTATGATATTTGCAATGAATAAGAAGAGCGTTCTTTTCGTGCTGACGATGCAACTGATTTATTTATTATTACTTGTCTACCAACGTTTCAATTCGGCTAACGTGAATGCTACTAATGGTGGTGTGCAAAGCGTGTTTATGGCTTTTTTGGCTTTCGTTGAAAAAATGCGATTGCAGATTGCAAATTGTACAATTTTATCAGCATCAGCAGCAACCAAAACTTGTTTCACTCCTGTGGCCCCTTTCGCGTTGCATATTTATCGAATGATCTTTGTGTGGCACAAATTTCTGCACAGCATAATGTGTGCGTTGGTTTTTTGTTTGTTTGTTTGTTTGCACAAATACAATGCAATATTATATGCAAACGCAGATGTGTTCACCAGCAGCTAAGTGATGTGAGAAAAGATTAGAGAGTTTGGAAAAGGAAAGATTTTTAAAAAGTTTTCTATATTTTACACGTTTCACTTTTTATTTGCTTTTGGCAACAGCTTTTAATGAGCAAAAATTTTGTACATACATTAATTACTAATACAGAATGATTTTTACCTTCACTTCAACATTCTCGAGTAACAACAGTATTATTATTATTATTCAATGCCAAGTTTTTTCGTACCAGCAGGTCCGATCTGTTGCAACACTTTTCTAGAAAGCCGCATCTGACCAGTGACTGGATCCCGGCCGAAATACTTGACCAACAACGGTTGGCCAACTTGGAAGCCCAACGTGGCGGGATGGGCAACGCGACGGCTGTCGAGTTGTGAATTTGGTACGAAAACCGGCGCCAAAGACGGATGCAACTCCACCATCAGACCAGTGTCTTTCAGTTCGACAATTTTGGTCTCGTATATGGCGCCAAATTCAAGCTTCTCCTCTTCGACGTTGTCGGCAAGAAGCTCGTCCAAACTTTGCCTAGCCTGTTGCATGGCCTGCTTGTTCGGCGCGAATACCGAATAAATCGTCTCATCCAGTTGGGATATTTGCACACCGGTACGGGCTTCAATCCGTTTCAAGTTCAAACCACCCGCGCCGAGCAGGCGGCTACGTTTCGAAGCCACAACTACGAGCTGCTCTTCCACCGGTCCATTGGGCTTGATCGTCGCCCTGGGTTTTTGCAAGCAGGCTTCCATTTTGCGCTGCACCTTCAGATTGGCTTGCAAACCTCGTTCACAAGCTTGACGAAATATGCGCTGATCGATGCCTCCTAGAAGTTTTGTGTCCAATTGAATGGCCGTTACTTCACTGTTGGACGTGAAAGCAATTTTGAAATCCATGTCACCGAAAAAGTCTTCAATACCAGCAATATCTGTTAACAGACGATAATCTGAAATGTTTCCATTTTCGTCTAAAATACAAACAAATGATCATGAGCTGTGCCAACATCTCGCCAAGAATTAAAAAATAAATTTCAATAAATAAATAATAATAATAATAACAAATTATTTATATTCACCACCTTGTTTGCTCATCAAACCGATCGCTACACCGGAGACGGAGCTCTTTGTTGGAACACCTGCATCCATCAGTGCTAAAGAGCCAGCACAGACGGATGCCATCGATGAGCTGCCATTACTTTCGAGCACATCAGCCGCCAGACGTATGGTGAATGGGAAATCTGAAGGCACCACAGGACGTAAAGCTTTTTCAGCCAACGCGCCGTGGCCCAACTCCCGACGACCAATGCCACGTGCTGATGACAGTTCGTTGGTAGCAAATGAGGCAAAGCTGTAGTGGAACATGAATTTCTTCTCTTTCACCAGTCCACCACTGTTGAGTAGAGAGAACATGTCGCCTCGAAAAGCCGCTTGTCGAGAATCGAATGTCAACGAGCACATCACCTGTGTTTGTCCTCTGTTCAGCAATAAGTAAATAAATAAACAAATAAACAAACAAACGGATAAATAATGATCCTAACCTCTGAAAGAGTGCAGAACCATGCAGTGACGGGTACAGATCCACTGAACAATCGATTGGTCTGAGTTCGTCCAACGTACGACCGTCACGCCTGCGACCAGTGTTGAACACTTGATCGCGTAGAGCTTTCTTCAACATATCGTTGAACGCAACGTCGAAAAGGCGCAACTGATCCTCTTGGAAGCAGTGAGCTTGACGTAAATTGTCCACAGTTTCGTGGCGCAAATTTGCCACCCGTTCGTCGAAAGCCATCTTGTCCAAATCTTTGTCCAACAACAGCTCGCCCAGCGTGGCCGAAGCGTAAAGCTGAATGGCGCCTGTAAGCTCGTCGTCAATAACCGACGGCTTGTCAACCTGCTGACCAGCGATCGTTTGCAAAGGCTTCTTCGGCTTTCCAGCTCTGGCTGACAATTGCTTGATGGCGACCAACGTCCGCTGGGCACTGTCGACGGCCAAGTCGCAACAAGCATACAGCTGCTCCAAGGAGCAAGAGCCGTTGCCGCCACCGCCCGCTTCAACCATCACTATCCGACGATTCTCGCCGACCGACAACACCAAATTCATGGTGCTCATTTCCAACTGCTGTCGACTGGGATTCAAAACTGGCCTCGAATCAACCAAACAGACCCTGGCACAAGCCACCGGGCCATTCCAGACCACGTTCGAACAAGCCAGAGCTGCCGAAGCTGCATTCACTGCTAGCACATCTGCCACGGTGCCGTCCGCTTCCATAGACAACAAACTGCAACTGACTTGACAATCGACGTAACAATCTCGCTTGAAAGCCGGCCTCAGTGAACGGTCGATCATCCTGGCGGTCAGTATTTCGCTGTCCGAGGCGCCGATTTCGCGTCTCAAAAAATTGGTCGGTATGCGACCGACGGCCGCCGCCCGGCTACGGTAGTCGACCGTCAAAGGCATGAACATCATCGGCTGCACCACGGAACGGCTCTTGGCCACCACGGTCGCCATGACCGCCGTGGCGCCTAGTTTCGCCACGGCCGAACCGTCGGCCATTCTGGCCAATTGGCCAGTTTCCAGAATCATTGGCACTGTCGAGTCGACATCAACTTGGACACTGACCACTGGACGAGAAGAAGTTAAGAACGAGGAAAATGGCGCCAATTTCACGGCCAAACGACGAGTAACAACGTAGAAAAATCCCATTCAAGAAAAAAAAATTAACAAGAAAAATAAAAAACAAATCGGTCAAATTGGATATGTATTCAATTTAAATCGTCTTCATCACAGAGATCTTCAAATTCTGAAAATCAAAAAAAAAATTAATTAATTAAGCTACATCTCAACTCAACAAATGGCTTATTTAACGTACCATTGAAAAAATCTCTGAAACTTTCGACGCTTGTACTTTCATCATTATTCACTTGACTTCGTGATGACATATTTGTCTGATATTTGAAACAAAAATATTAATATCGCTTACAAAAACTGCAATAAATTAACAGCAACTGAAAACAGTGCAGATAATTTTTAAAACTTTAATTCATGACGACAATTTTGCACAATTCGTTGACGAAAATATCTAATCTCACTCACCTCTTTGTTTGCAAAAACGTCCAACATTTCCGCATCTGCATTGTTCCAATCTTCACTTCGACCTGCTGCTGCTGGATTCATGATGTGTAAAGCCAAAATAAGAAACAGAAAAGAAAAACAAAACTAAAAAATAATTAATGCAAAAAAAAGAATATACAACTCATTTTCAATGGATCATTTTTTTGATTTATCCAACAACAATATGAGAAATGTAAAAATCCAGCGTTTTTACACGCTTGGGCAGCAGTGTAATTGTGGCAAAAAAAATCACAACATTTTTACTCAATTTCTTTCTTTCTCTACTAAACATATTCCACACGGTTGACAGAAATTATGCAAAAATAGATGTACAAAATATAATTTGTACAACAAATCAAACATTTAGAAGCAAAATTTTCCAATAAATTATTGTGCATAATTATATGAATTTTATATTCCATCAGAGAGCGCGAAATTAATGATCACAAAAATGTTATCAATTTCACGCATAAATTGCGAATTGATCAGATATTTGAGAAAGAAGTATCGTCAAATATATATATATAACATATAACACATACAATCAACCGCTAGTTCACTCATGTGAAAATAAATAAATATGTATATAATATATACATACATAACTAGTTAAGTTAACATAATTTTATGCATGTATATTAGATTTTTTTTAAAAAAAATCACACAATCGAAAAAAATTTTTGATCAAGGCATTCTTACCAGATAATGTAGATTTTTAAAAAGAAAAGCATGAAGAATAAATAATAATAAAAAATAAAGAAACTATAGAGATAGTAATGTAAAATTTCAAAGAAGAGAATAAAGAAAAAAAAAATATATATAGAAAAGAGAGTAAACTGTTCAGATGTTTTCATATGTTTGTCGGCGAGTACGAGCCCGGCCAATCAGATATGCTACCAGAACGATTACAACAAGAATCGCCAAAGCTGCACCAATAATGATCGGTATCAAATCACTGGTCATCAAATCTGCGGAACATTTTTCTTCTAAAAATAAAAAAAAAATTAAAAACAAATCAAAATAAACTGAACAAGTAAAAAACAAACAAACAAACAAATTACCTGCAAAAAATTGTGGTGAAAGCATAAAAGGTTGAACACGCATGTGTGACAAATGTGCAACAATGTCCTTGTCCACTTGAACTATCTGGTCTGATATGCAACCGTATGAACGGTCATTCATCGTGTACAACAACTTTACGTTTTTCAATTCATCGGTTTCAATTTTCTCTTAAAAAAATATTAAACAATTATTAAACAAATGCTGCAGATATTGTTGAAGAAAAAAAAAGGAAAATCAATAAAAAAAACCTGGATTCAAACAATTCGGAGTTAATACGTTCATCATTTTACGCTTCAAAGTCACCGCATGCAGTATCCAATGGTCGCCTCTTTTGTCACCAGTAATATTTGCATCACGAGTGAAAACATAACTCAAACTCCAGTCGTCATAAAAGCCAAGAGTCAAACGTTGTTCTGTTGTTTCGTTGACACTTGTATCAGCAGTGGCACAATAACTTTCTGATGGAATAATATATGCAGAACTTGGAACATTCAGTAAAACACTTTCCATTGCATGCTATAAAAGTTAAATTTTATTTTTGTTTATTGTTTTTTTAAACATTTAAACAATACAAATTACATTCACAGCTTCATATGTGACGTTCAACTTTATTGCCCCATCAAATCGCAAGCAAATTTCAGATTTATCATTGGTCAAGTTCCAATGACCCACGTCAGGTGCAGAAAGATCCGCCGGACAAGTTGTTACATCTTCAAATATCAAAAATGTAAAATTAAACAACTTTCGTATTATTATTTTAAATTAAAAACCTTCTGAAAAATTCTTCATGAAATTGAACACCTGAATCTTATTGCTCTGCATTATCATTCGAGGAAGTTTTTCGGGTAAATCGGAATTAGCTGCGGTTGCAACAAATTTGCAAGAATAAGCATGAGTCCAATTTCCAAAATTAATCATTGGTTTAAAAATTTGTATATTTGCTAAATTAATAATAAAAAATAATAATAACCTAAAATAAAACTACCAACATGCATTACTTCTGTTTTGTTTCAATGTTGTACTTTCGAAAATTACGTTTTCATTTTTCAATTTGAAATTCAAATCCCATTCATACAAGATGTTTGATGCAGTCCACGTGAAACGTACCCAAACTTCATCTTTTGGACTGGCCTTGTCCTTCGTTACTTTAGCGTCTCCAGGTACCTTAACCACTGTATCAATGCCATTCTAAAAATTAATCTTTATGCAGCTATAGTTCACATAAACAGTATATACATTCAACACCAATAATTACTAAACTAATTATAAAATATGTTATAATACATTGTTTAAATTATTATAATAAAATCAATAAAATATAAAAGCCAAATGTAGAACTTTATCATCACATGAACTGCTACTGTGTTATATTGCATTATTTTTCAATTTTAATCACTTTTATGAATTTTCACGAATGCAACTTATTATTACTAAAGTGAAATTACAAAATTAGCAAATAAAAATGCTCAATGCTATTTATAAAACAAAGTTATAAAATTACTTCTAAAAATTGTGCGTTACATTTCAAAATGTTCGAAGCTTTTCAAAGTTAGTAAAAACAAAAACTTTAATTTTTACACTTCAAATATTACATTTTCAAACATGTTAATAATGCTATTAATTTACGCTAATATTTTTATAAGAAATAGAAACAACTGAAATTATGCCAAACGTCACCAACAAGGTTTGCCCTTAGTTTGACGAAAACTAGAAGTAAAATCGGTGTCAAGATAGAAAACAGAAATCTGATAATAAAAACAAAACTTCCTGTCAAAATGTCTGCTTATTAACCCCTGTCCGGAATCATTTAAAATGCCACTATTCAATATCATAAACTATGACAGGAAACTGTCTTTTTTTAACAAAGTAATTGCGGGAAAATTCACATTAAAAATGGTTCATCATGAAAACGTAAAATATATTAATCATTTTCTGACATGAGTTGGGCATTCAACAATAAATTTTACGGATGGATGACGCAACTTTTGCTAAAATTGCAACCGGAGCAATTGCTCGCAATTCAAAATTTTTAGTGCAACCAGTCTTCAACAAATAAACAGAAAATACAATTATTAAAACAATTAAATAAGTTCAAAATCACCTTGAAATATTTTCCTTTTACTGGATTAATTAATTACTTAATTAACTTATTCATTCATATTAAAGAAAAATGGCAAACCATTAGAGTGTTCAAAAAATGTGCTTTCGTCTGAATTCGTCCAACTATCTTGTCGCCGTCGTTCACATCATACACAGGTATTGCATCTTCACATGTGATAACTGAAATGATAAAAATGGAAGTTAAAAAAAAAAATTTACGCTTAAGCGGAAGCAACTGAGTCAACAGAATTAGCAATCGACGCTTCTGTCATGTGACAAAAATGAATCAGCCAGCTACACTAGGCGAACAAAGCAACAAACAAATAAAATAAGCAATCATATCAACATATATGAAAAATATAAAATAAAAAATGTTCAGCTTCAGAAACAGAAAATAAATTCTAATTATAATATGCATACATAACAATTAACAATACTAACAATAACAATTCTTAAAACAAAACAAATACACAAAAATATATAAAAGATACAAAATAGTATACTTTTGGAAAACTCATGCAAGATCAACCAAACAAAATAACTGTTTCTAGTAAATATTTAAAAATATACAAAATAGAATATATGATTCATGCATTCGAAGTAATCACAGCGAAACATTAACCATCAGAAAAGCAAAAATAAGCAAACAAATTCAATAAACGATTTAAATAAGCTATTCATTTTTAGAAAATAAAATATATTATTTTAAGCAAATACTTACTAGATATGTAAAATAAGCCACAAAGCAGAAAAGCGATTTTCATTTTTCAACCAACGTAAAGATGAACAGCGTTGTTAGTAGAAAAACTTACAGTACTCTAAAATACAGAAGATAAGTGTAACTTAATTATCATATTTCGGAAAAAATCATCTTTCATAAATATAAAAAATAATAAATTTTGATTAACAATATGAAATAAAGTTTGGAATTAAATTTAAAACTGCCGAGTATAGTAAGAAAATGATTGCGCAAAATAGCAAAAGTTTAGTCAATCTGAGTTTGTTATTCAATAACTTTGCTTTGAAAATTTTGTTGTCAATTTGATAAATTTTTATCTGTATGGTTTCTATCATTTAAATCATTATCATTTATTTATTTCAAATGTGTTTTCTTTGCTGTATTGTCATCTTAACAGTGTTGTAATAATAATAAATATTTTGATAACAACAGTATGCTATTTGTAAAATGTTCAAGTTAAATTCTAAAATAATGACAAGCAAAAATTTATGTAGCAAGATTTTCCATTTAAAAGATTTGTCACTTCATGAATTTAGTAAGTTCTTGTTGCACTGACAACAAACAAGTGCATTTTAAAATTTTGTTTTCTTATTTCATCTTATTGTTTCGCCAAATTCAATCACTTGTCAGACAATTTTCAAACACGGTTGCAATTCATTTGTTTGTAAAAATATTAATTTTTGCTCTGCTTAAAATATGATTAGTACGAAACAACAAAATGGACATATTTTCATATTTGAAAAAGTTGAAATTGTGTAATTTTTAACTTGCATGAAATCAAAATTCTTAAACTTTTTAATTACTGTCATTATAGACAATTAAATTGGATAAATTTAAATAATGTTAGATTTGAAGAAAAAAAAAAGAAATTTCAATGAATATTTTTCACCAACGTGGATTGTTAATTTGAACAATTTGCTTTTCACTGCATTGAATGTCTAAATACGGTAAATTGCAAAAAAAGAATATCGATTTGCAAGTTCAAATAAAAAAATGTACAGTTAAAAGTTCTTACAGTAAACAATTTGAAAATTTTTATTTGTTACATTGAAGAATTGAATGCAGAAATATTGTTTTTTTTGTTTTACTTTCCATCCAAACAAATTCTTTTCTATTTTTTGAGCATCACTGACGGTTGACAGTTTGAAAATTTTCATACTGCTTGAAGAAGCGTGTTCATTTTGAGATAAGATGCAATTTTGATATGAATACAGAAATATTTTACAATTTCTTCTGTGAGCATAAAACAACCACAGAGCGGTGAAAGAGATTGCTATTATTTTGTGCTACTGTCGTCGAGAGCTTCGATTTTTTCGATAGCATTTTCTTCATTGGTTGTATTGTTGCGTTGCGAAATCATCGTCTTGAAATGCACCACTTTTCTAAAAAAAAATTGAAAAAGTCAAAAACAAAAGAGCAAAGATGAACCAGATTTGTATAAAATTAGAATTTGAATAAGTGAATTCGTTTTACAGTAAATCATGTTGGTGATTGGTGTTCGACTCGGGTATTCGCATCCATCTTCCGTGCAAGCATGATTTTTTCAACGCCTCTTTGAACGTTGTCGTGAACAGAGTATAGAAGAGAGGATTCATCGCACAGTTGATGTACGGCAGTGAGTGGATGATGTTGAAAATGATGCGCGCCGGTAGACCAATTTTGGGGTAGTTGGAGAACATGAGCGTCAAGTTCATCACCCAGTAGGGTGTCCAGCAGATTAAATAACATCCGACGATCATCATCACCATTTTAGTGACATAATTGTAAGATCTATTTCGACGATGTTGCTTCCTGTGCTGATCGATACGCTTTTTCACACGCAACAAGTGAACTATCAGTCGACAATAGCAGAATGTGATCACCAGTGCAGGAATGAGGAAGCAAAAAACAAATGAATAAAGTGTAAAGTAGTGTTCCGGACCGTAAGAATTTGCATCTCTATATGTTTTTGGCGACGACGATGACGACGATGACGATGCTGGCCAGGCAACGGTGCAGATTGTTTTTGTTGGAGAAATTTGAATGATTCTACTATTCAAATATATTGGAACCATCAACGAGGCGATCATGATCCAGCCGATTACTGTCGACAGCACTGTCCAAGTTACTTGACAACGGTAATTGCGTTTGCGGAAGCAGATAGTCAGGTAGCGGTCGACGCTGAGCAAAGCGATGAAATACACACTTGAATATTTGGTAGTCGATTCAGATATGAAAAATGTTTTACAAGCAATCAAGCCGAAATTCCACGTTCGTTCCAATTTGAACGAAATAACCAACGGCAAGAATAGTAGATAAATAGTATCCGCGGCGGAGAGATTCAAAATTAATATATTCGTCACTGTACTGTATATACGGTGGCTGAGAATGAAGATGGCGACGAAAATGTTGCCCAAACCAACGATGAACAGCAAAGCATACAGTACAACGAAGAACAATCTCAGTGGAAGCAGCCGGTCGGTTGTAATGTCGGTTTCGTTGGCATTGGTCACTGTTGCGTTGTCATTCATCGCCTTTGATCTTATTCGCTTCTCTGTTGACGTTGAAGAAGCAAAATAAGAGAAGAAGCCAAATTTTTACCTTCCGACGCTTTTTATAATCTTTCACTGCACAGAATTTGAAAAGATCGCATTGCTTTTCACCTGTGAAAATCAACAGTGAGATCAATCCAAAATTATTCGATTAATAAGCAAATCAAGCACATCAAGTTCAACATTAAAAGAAAAATAGAATTTTTCAACTGACAATTCAGACGTTATTTCTTTCATTTTTATGGCAACTTACAAATATGCAAATTTGAAAAAGTCGGTGTGATCACAACTGCAGACACAAGGAGAGAAAATGATCAAAAAAAATTTGCATAATTTTACAACAAGAGTGACAGAGAAAAAGCAAGTCGACAGGCATGCTTTTGCACAAGCTTTCAACAAAGTGGAAATATTTTCAACTGCGCTCAGCTTTGTTTGCATCATTAGAGTCATTTTGTATTCTTGAAACTTAACTAATGAATAAATAATAAGCGGATATTGATTAAAGCAAATAATAAAAACAATTTCTCTCATTCATATTCATCTATTTTTTATTTATTTTTTTTTAAAATTTAAACTGATTAGGGAAGAGAATCTTTTTTTTTTCTTTCAGTGATCAATTGAAGAATAAAAATACTTCATTTGAAATTTGCATATAAAATCGCGAATACAACTGAAGTAAAAAAGAAAATTATTCCACCATTTTTATTGAGAAAAAATATTTCCGATTAGAATTATTGAAAATTTTAATATTGAAAAAAGAAAATGAAGCAATGTATTAATCTTTGTTTAATGCACTGTTCAAAAGAATTTCACACATTACTTGTTACATTGTGATTCAGTGATACTTTAAGTAGCAAGAAAAGTGAAGATTTTCATTCTTTCACTGTTTTCTCTTTTTCAAGATCAATAAAAATTGTTTCACTGCACATTTTCTAATTTTATCTTCATATTTCAATATTTATGCGCATCAAATTTCATCCAATAACTCCATTTGATGACTATTATCAGAATTGTAAATTTGCATAAATTGTAATTGAATTATCCGTTCGATATTGAGTATTGATTTCTTATTGTTTTCTATTTCAAAAATTATTTAAATAAGTTGCGTTTTAATCGATTATACAAAGTAAAGATGAAAATATATATTTATAATTCAACATCTTTTAATTATTCAAAGTTGCAATTAAAGCAGTTTAAGGAAGTCACTTGTTTCAATTTCCACTGATAATATTCAATGATTATGCTAATCAAATTATACACCACCATGCAGACGATATTTCATTTTTTTGATAAAATTATAAAACCATGCAAAATGTTTGTGCTATCTGTTTCATCTTTAAGTTCTTCATGTGGAAAAAATAAAGCCAGTTGAAAGCATGTCATTTTAATGACGACATCACAGCATAAATGATGTCAACTACGATGATACCTGTAATTTTTCTTATGTTTGTACTTTTGTTGTCGATGCATCATTGTGGTTCAACCTGAACGCAGTGATGCATCGACATGAAAATGAATAGAATTAATTTGATCTTTCCTCGATAAAGATCGTCAAAACAAATCTTACCTGCTTATTATTATTATTGTTGTTGTATTAAAATTGAAATACAATTATAATTCTATTTTATCACATTATGATTATACAATTCATTCTTCATTATCAAATTATATTCTATTCAAACACAGTAATTAGGTGATGTGGTTGGAAGGTAAGTTATAACAGTTGAAAAAGAATGTTTTCTAAGGAAATTCTTCATTTAAATAAATTATATAGAATCAGTTTCAATTTTCTTCGATGAAAATGTTTCATATTTACTAATTAATTATAATCTTTTCATTCTTATTCCTGGTCAAAGTGAATTTCAGAAAGATTTCAATTGCAATTGAATATTTCAACAAATGAATTTCTAAATTTAGATGACAAAAGCACTGATGATCAAAACATCTGACAAGCCCGTTCAATTTTATCATACTCGAAATGATTGAATGAATTCATTCAATGAATTATGAATAATTTCACATGACGTGCTATAATTTTGCAATATATTTCATCTGCTGTTGATTAAACGACTCTTAAAATTTTACATTTTCCTGTACAACTAATTATGCAATAATGAAGAATTTACAGTAGGAAAATTTTTCCTTTCACATAATTGTACAATGTGAATTTATTTGAAATGATAAAATTGTTATATCTGTGCCAGTTTAGAACTATTTCGTCAATACTTCTATTTACATATGTTTTCTAATTGAAATCGCGAAAATATTACTTCACAGAATATGGTGTTTTTTTTTTCAATCCACGATTTAATTAACTTATGCATGTTAAAATGTATTTTGATTTATGTTTTCCTGCTTTTATCAATCATAATCATTGTGATTGTTTACAAGTGGAAAAGTTCAAATCGATAAATGACAAATTGATGATCGAACCAAAACCATGTTCATATTATTTATTTATTTATTTTTTTTGTTGTTCTTGTCCTACATACATGCGTATTGATAAAAAAAATTTATAATTTCAAGATTCATTTTTAGTGCATGCATGCATTGTTAATTAATGAAACTTCTCTCAATCAATGTTTACCAAGCAGGAGGAGGTGAATATTTTTGTTTTACTTTGAAAATTAAAAAAAAGTTTCCTCTTTCCTTTTATGAGCAACAGTGTTCATGAAATAAATGAATAATTTTCTTGTGAACATGAATTAATGAAATTAATACGGTGATTGATGATTTCCTGTCGGAGAGAAAAAAACTGCCCATTCGAAAGGTCCGTTCAAGTTGCGGTGGCAACTAGTGTAGAATTGATATATATCATATTATTATACAATTATTATTATTCAATCAGTTATTAGCCGATTAATTAAACTGATGACAAACTTGGCAATTGTAGAGTTCAGTTGAAAATACTAAATAAACTAAATTCATATCGTATCACTTATTTATTGATATTTTTTTCCAAATTTTGCATTCATAAATTGATCAAAACCACAACGATTTCATTCACTGCTCATTTTCAGTTGTAAATTTGCATTTCAATATTGTTCGTGAATTGCTTTTTGTCATATTTTTCAAGTCAAATTTTTAATTACAATGTAAGCTATTTTTAAATATAAGTTTATTTACTTATTATTTAAAAAAAAGTATTTAATTTTGTCAATTTGGTTAGACTAATTAATTGACAAATTTCAAATGAACAACAACAAATACGATAACTTACCGTAATTTTTGTAATCAGGTGAATGGAAATGAATTTGAACAAAATTTGCATTAATCTTTTCTCCTTTCGATAAATTGTAGATTGTATGAATTGTATTTTCAGTATGTTGTAAATTTTTCTTGTTTTTCTCTTCAAATGAAAATTTTTACTGTAGCTTGTTAGAAATGCAAAGCGGCCGCTTCCGACAGTAACAATTAATCATAGTTTGACCGACTGATTGTTGTGCATATTTAAGTGAAAGAATGTTTGTTCAGTTGACAGTTAGCAGACAAGACAATAGAAGAAAGGGATTTTTCGCCGACGATCTGAAATGATAATTTGCTTATTCATAATTCAATGAATCGTTGAAGCATGAAAATATATTTCGCGTTGATTGAGGAAAAGTTTTGAAAAAATGTCGCCATTTTGATTATTTTCTTCTTCTTCTTCTTCTTCTTCTTCTTCTTCTTCTTATTAGTAATATAATAATAAACACGTCGTATAATACAGATAAAGATAATTTTGTTCAAATACATTTTGATGAAGTAAATTCAGCTTTGGATTGAAAAATCCAAGTTGATTGTAAGCATGATTGCAATTCAACGGTCCATTTGGCAAATCGTCAAAGTAATCTTTTTTCCTCTTTTTATCCCAAGTGGCAATGTCGTTGGCTGTAGCACATTACACGCATTTGTCGTTGATTCTACTTCTCTTTGCTTGTCACTTTTCCCGCGAGCTTGTATCCTTACGCTAATAGAAAAATGACAATCTATCCCATTTCATATGACCACGCCCTACTATCTTTCACTTCGCTTTTTTATTGATTTTATACACTTCATATTAACATTTAGAAAGATTAATTTCTGTTTTCTTCTATCGATTATAGCAATACATTATTATTATTATTCAAAATTTGGTAAGTTGATTTCATGTTTATGTTGAAAATGTCATTTTTGCCTCGATCACATTCATAAATGATTTTCTGATTTCCAGTGATCTTTTTTATCAATGAGTCGTGTTTATCAATGTTTTTATTTTAATTTCACCCATATACATATATATATATATATATATATGTTCGCTTTGTTGAAAAAAGAACGTTCTACAACTTCTAATTAATCAACAAATTGGATAGATAATTTAGCAAATCCATTCAATTTACTTTTGCATGAACTTCCATCATTCATTTCATTCATGCTAGATGAATTTAATTTCATTTTTCATTTATCACATAAAATTCAATAAAGAATAAAAAAAGAAACTTGTTGATAAACGCTGTTGGAAATGATAATTTTATTTTTATCAATATTAACCTTTAGGCTCTATTCAACATTTGAAATGAAATTTTCCGAAATAAAAAGTGGACAAAATTTTAAGCTACAGTAAGCTGTTCAGTTTGAAATTGTCTCAGTTTGAAATATAATCAAAAGATTACATTTACATATTTTGATGACTGCCGATTTGTTTAGTCAATGAAATAAAGTTGAGGCTAATTTGAATGTTTTGCTTTGTTTCATTGTTATTGGAAGATTATAGTTTCAATTTATGAATGGGTAAATGAAATTTTATTTACTGAGCAAACAGTAAATAAGAAGCATTTGACGTTCAATTGCTTGTAATGTCATTTGAATATACGTGTGCTCGCGCGTGTGTCTATTACAGGTACAGTAAAGTTTGCTTTTGGACATGGATCAACTTGTTTATGAGAGTTTTGTTTTCATATTATCAAACAAATGAATCATAATGTTCGATTGAAATGGATTTTGTCAATCGAGATGCTTCAACGCAATTACATGATTAGATGTGTGTTGGGAAAGTTTTAAATTTTGTCCATTTTAAACTGAACAATTAATTATTCAACGTTTGAATTTAAATATTTTGGTTAAAATTCAGTTTGTTCGAGGTTTGAATACAAAACAAGTGCAAAATCAAAATTTCACATGCAATTTTTTAATTTAACTATCATCTTCATTTGATCAAAAGCACAATTATTGAGAAAAAAAAGAATGATTAAATTTAATCTACCAAATTCACTACCACTTGCAAGATTTCTTCGACGTGTCCTTGAGGACCATCATATCGTCAATGTTGCAGCCGAGGAGGCGACTGGCGGCGAGCCTGATCATCCAGTGGATAGCCACGCCCTCGCAGGCCCTTACCCAAATGCTCAACTTGATCCAACTTAAATACGAAGACACCGACACGCCATTCACGTACGTATCGCACCAGCCGAACCGTCCGTCCAACGCGGCCGCGACCAATTCGTGCCAACAACTGTCGGACTGCTGACCATTGTCCACTTGACGTTCCACTTTCAGCGTGATTCGGCTGCCGTCCAAATTTTCCGGATCATTCCAAATTGGAACGATGGACCGCTTGAAAAGGAACAGTTGTTCGTTAACTGGAAGCTCGGATGCTTTAGGCAATTTTCTGTACAATTCCCAGAAATCTTCGGCCGTCTGCAGCTTCTCCAGCTTCGTCAAGTTTTGCTCCCAGTTGATGTAAGACGCTGCAACATCGGATTTCCAAATCCACATTGTCCACGCCTCTTTCAACTTGTAACTTTTGGATTTTTGTTTGTGCTTCATGACCACCAATCTCCAACGCAGTCGCTGAACAAACTAACATTGCCACTTGAACGACGCTTTATATACAGATTAAAGTTTCAGCGGTTTAATTGTATGCCTGATTGTCAAAAAAGTATAGTATACCTGAAAAAATGAATGTTTTTTTTTAAAAAAATATTCACAATTTTCATATTATATAATATTTTTTGTAATATTTATATATTTTTTAAATATAAATCTCGAAGATGGTTTGATTGTTTTATCATTCTGTTGCTAAGCGTTCGTCCGTCTGTACAAAAGTGACTATTTTATTTTCATTTTCATTTATCTTTATTTCAGCTGACAATGTAATTAAAAAATTATTAATTTTAAATTATTATCAAACGACGTTGAATTAAAACATTGCAATGCAAAACAAAGAAAGCCAGATTTATATAACAACAAAATATATTAAGAAATACTATTTATGAACCAACAGATTTTCTAATCTTCTTTATCCGAGATGGCTAATTTACATGCTTTGCTTAGTCGAATGTTCTTTTCTGGAAGTTTTTCATTTGATCGCTGGAAAGCGCCCTCGTAGACAAGTAAAATAAACAATTCAGAATATATCATTTTATCTTATCAATTCATGTAAAATGATAATCGCTTCATAACTGCTGCGCTTTGTATATATATATATATATAATTTTATCAACGCGATGACTGTGGTCAAAATGTATCAATGCTCCTTGCATCATATATTATTGAGAAATTTACCAAAATGATCAGTTACAACATAACAACCGCTTTGCAATAACTTGTAACTTTCATCTTTGCAAAATTTACACAACACTGAATGAAGAATAGTTTCCTTTAAGCTAAAGATATATAGATGCTAATTTAGCTTTTACTTGAAGGAATAAACGATCGACTATGGCCGAAATGTAAATTTCTCTTCATTCATTTCACGTAAGCAATATCTGCTAATTGAACACGACGCGTTCATTTCTTTTTGCTTTGGGCTTCAAAAGTTACACGTGTTATAGGTGATGTTAATGTTTGAATGATAAAAATAATTTTTACACAGCTTAATTTACAGACGCTTACTTGTTTGACAAATGCACAGTTTTGTATTTTTATTGTTTCTTTTATAGTTTAGTTCAACACTATATCATCATATATTTACATCAGCATCATCTATATATTTACATCTGTTTTACCAGTTCACAGCAGTCGATTGAATAAAAAGAAACTTTCATTTAACAATTTCTGCTCGTAACGAATGAATAATGTTTGCTTTGTCATCCGCAGAATATATTGGTGCTTGCTTTTCGCTAACGTCGACTAGTGCTGCGAAAATCAACGCAAACAACGTGAAAACGAAACCACATGCAATGCAAAACGTCGATCAATCTAACAATCATCTTGCCACTGTCGAGGTAAGTTCACTTTTGATGACGATAAAATTATTAAACTACAATTATAAAACAAAAAAAAAACAGAACTAACAAATTGGATTGAACAAAATTTTCAGCTGCTTCAAATCATCAAATCTGGGATGTGGCTTTTTCTTTACCTGATTTGAAAATTCAAATTGCATAGTTGTTAATTTGAAGCTAAAATATCTTCTTCTTCTTCATCTTTTTCTACTTTAATACATCAAGTAAATTATATTTTCTGAAAATTCATCTACTACTCTACTGCATATGATTACTGTATGAATGAACTTGATTTTCTTTTGTTGTATTACTTTTGTATTCTTGGTTGTCTGCAAGTTCGTCATTGACACATACTTGTTTTACGTTTTCTCAAAATTGAATATTCCGTCCCTTATTCTTGATCAATTATGAATCTTGAAAGAAAACGTCATCACAAAATGTTTCCAGATCATCATAACAATGAATTTGACATTCCGCCTGTTAAAAAACCGCATTTTGTACGGACGACTTTTTATGAATTTTTATCTGAATTTGAAGTGTCAGTGAAATAGATTTTGTTGCACAGAACGTCGTCACACCGGCACCTTTCAGCGATGATCCCGAAACAGTGGAAATGCGACGTCTGATTGACTGTTCTGAGAAGATGGATTTCGCTCTGGCAAGTTCTGGGAAAGGTTGGTGAGAAATTGAAAGCGAACAATATTGCGCACATTTTCGTTAATATAAAATAAATAAAGTTGGAGTTTTTATATTGATTTTTAATTTTGATAATTTTCATTTTCAATTTTCAGCCAGTCGTCCAGTGCGTGTTTATGCGGATGGTATTTATGATTTGTTTCACTATGGACATGCTAGACAATTGATGCAAGCGAAAAATGCTTTTCCAAATGTGTATTTAATCGTGGGAGGTGAGCAATAATTATTCAATAAATTTGTTGATCAAAAATTGAAAAGTTTACATTTGATTTTTGACCTTTGTACAACAAGTTGTCCTGTTTATATTTCAAGTTTTATGTGTGCTTTGTTTGTGTTGTCGAGCGTAGTTTCACAATTGTCAACAGAAATATTATTTATTTATTCAACTGAATGTAATAGATTTTTTCTTTTCAAATAGTTTGCGGAGACAAAGTGACTCATGTGAATAAAGGGAAAACGGTCACTGATGAAGATGAAAGGTACGAATCCGTTCGACACTGCCGTTATGTAGATGAAGTCTATCGCAATGCACCTTGGTTTGTTACGATGGAATTTTTGAAAGAGATGAAAGTGATATATGGTATTTATGATATATAATTGAGTTTATGAAATTTTTACAATTTGTGCAGATTGATTTCATTGCTCACGATGCTATACCGTATCACGCACCGGGCGTGTCCGACGATCTCTACGAGCCGTTTCGTCGTGCGGGCGTGTTTGTGGAAACCAAACGAACCGAGGGCGTTTCCACAAGCGACGTGGTTGCCCGTATTGTTAAGGATTACGACAGCTATGTACGTCGCAATTTGGCCCGTGGTTATTCGGCCAAAGAATTGAATGTTGGATATTTCGCAGTGAGATGTTGTTTGCTAAATTCAAAAAAAAAAATTTTTTTTTTTCGAAATTCAAATACCTTTTAATGTTTTCAGGAAAAGAAGTACAAATTGCAAAATAACATCGATTCGTTGAAAGAACGTAGCAAAGAATTTTTCACCAAATGGGAGGATCGATCAAGGGAATTTATTTTTAACTTTTTGAACATGTTTCAACAGGATGGTCAGCTTGTAAGTTTTCATTCAATTTCTATGTGCTCGGCTTATTCATAAATTTCACCAGTCCCCATTTGGCATCATCCGAGGTGCTTTGGGCAGTCGGTCATCGTCACCGGCATCCAACGAAATTCTCAGTGATGAAGAAGATTATTTTCCCGTTTGTTCTTCCAATTACGCCAAAACCCGCCTGTCCTCAAGCAAAGAATGAATATTCAAAACAAACAAACAAACAAACAAACAATGCTTCTTTTCAGCTTTTACTTGTTCAACGTTGTTTGTAAAATTTGCATTTTGTTGATTCTTTTTTTTTAGAATCCGTACGCCGATCATATATTTCTTAAAAAAACAATGAATACACTGTTCTTGAAAGTGCTTTGGCATTTTTTGCTAGGGAGTGATTGTGTGTGTGCATTGCGTGGTCGAATTCCAAGTGCCTCATGTGGCGATGTGGAACAGTTTTAATTTGTTCCTTTCATTTTTTTAATGGTCACTTTTAGTTTTTGATTTTGAAAGAGAAAAGTGAAATTAAAATTTTTTACCTTCTTTTTTCTTAGTGCTTTTCATTTTGTGTTACTCACCGGCTTGCCGTATCCGATGTTTTGCATTGACCAATTGGCATTGATTAAATTGGTCGTGATTGTTTATTGTGCTTGTAGAAAAATTACAACATGACAGAGTTGACGAAGAAAAAATCACAAGGTGCTGCTGGTGGTGGTGGTGGTGGTAGTAGTACGGTAGAATTTAACAAGAAGGTTCAAATACTTCCTCTTCGAGTAATTGATTTTGTTGTTGTTGTTGTTGTTATTGTTGGTTTATTTGAAATTTTCTATAATCCAGATAATCTTGAGACGTTTGCCGCCGTATATTACTGAAGAAGAACTGTTGGCAGTTCTTTCTCCTTTGCCGCCTCATGATTCGTTTCGTTTTGACCCACCCTTCTATCCGAAGTAATTTTGTTGTTTCAATTGAATGAATTTTCTCTTTTCACATCTATTTTGTGGTTGATGGATGAATTGTATATTTCAGGCAGTGGGAATGTGCTCGAGCTTATATACAATTCAAGAATATCGAAGATGCGCTACAATTCCGTGACACTTTCAACGGCTATGTTTTTGTTGATGCTTGCGGTTGGAACGAAAATGATTGTTAATGTGTTTAATATAATTATTATTTTTTTTAAATCATTTTCAGGTAACGAAAGCATCGGTACAGTTGAAGCGGCACCTTATCGAGATAACTTCAGCGAAGTTGGCAAGCGCAATCCGTTGGCAGGCACGATTGAACAGAGTGAAGAATATTTGAAATTTGTGGAAAAATTGACCGCACCCGTTAAGCCACCGGAAACGGTATCATTTGAAAGTCAATTAGCTGAAATAGATCGACGTGAGAAGAGGAAAAGAGGTAATTTGTCTCAGTTTTTCGTTTTACAATTGAATATTTTTTTTAAAAATTATTTCACTTCTTCACGTTTGTAGAACCCTGGCTTTTCCATGAGAAGACGGCATTGGCAATTTACTATGATTCAGTGTTGAAAGAAAAGCGAGTAAGTGTGTGTGTTTCGTTCATTCCTCAATATTCATTGAAGATTGTTTACTGCTTCGACACGTGTCGACACAAATTGCGTATATTATTTATTCTTATTATAAATTAATTTTTCATTTGTTTTTTTAAAGAAAGCAAAAGCTTTGAAGCAGAAACAGAAAGAAGAAGCGCGTTGGAAGCGAGACGCTGAACGCCAGAAACGCTTGCAACGTATCAAGCGTGAACGTGAAGAAGCAGCAGCATCATCAAGTCGTAAAACAGTTGAAGTATGCAAATTGGAAAAGAAGAGGAAAAATTGATTGGATTTTCAATAAATTTTTTTTGCTTTCAGATCCAAGGAAAAGGCGCAAAACAGAATAAGAAGGTGCCGAAAAAACAAGATGCACAAGTAACAACGACAAAGAAAGTAGTAGAAGGGCAAGAGACGAAAAATGGTACGAAATCACGCTGTTTGGATCCCAAAATTGCTGACACTCGTCAGGCGAAACTCGACAAAGAGCATGCAAAAGGAGGATTGACATCGGTCAAAGTATGATTGTTTGTTTGTTTTTTTATGCAAATATTTTAATATTTGTATTTTCAAAAAAAACAAAAACAAAACAAAACACGCATATTACAGAAATCTGAATGGCAAGGTTCTACATTTTGCAACAAGTCGAAGCCGTGGATTCGAACTACAAGGATGCGCAATTCGAAACCTTCAACCGTAACAAAACTGGCCAACAATAAAGATAAAACGAAAGCTAATGATAAAAAGGTGCTTGCGGTGATTGAAGTTTGTTTATTGCAATAACAATTATTGGCTTTGTTCTCGTTATAGGATGCTGTTGTTCGGATAGAATCAAAAAAGGAGAAAAATTTGACTGAACTTGAGAAAAAGTAGATATATTTACCATGAAGAACAAGTTTCAATTTCCCAAATTTAAAAAAAAAAGAACAAACAGAGATATTAGTGCTTTATAAACTGTTATAAATAAATTTATTTGGTTTTTTTTGTACAAAGTGAAACATTCATTGGAAAGGTATTATTATTACTATTATTATTATTGATACTGTTTTGTTTTAAAAAAAAAATATTTCAATGACAGTGTTCACACGTTTCGATTTTGGTGATTCGACGCCAGCCAAACAACAGATGACCAACACCGCATCCGACGATCACGGCCAAAAGTAGCCATATATTGTAAGTCATCACAACAAGCATGAGCATGTAGGAGAAAAACAGCTGAATCATGTGCAACGTGGATTGGATGATGTGGGCCGTGGAAAATGGTCTCAACCTGAAAGCCAATTTTGACTGTTGTTCTTGCGGCTTGAAAAGCGCCACCGGACTCCAATACCTGTGTCTTGTGGATTTCAACGTGAACAGCTCGATGTCACTGGTTTGATTCTGGCTCGTCTCCCCGATGCCTTGACGGCAGTTGTCGGCATGGTCGATGACGGTTCCGTTTTTTTTCCTCAGACTTTGTTCAACAATTGCATTTTCAAGCATCGTCTCTCGCATCACTTTCAAACCTTCGTACAGTATAGCCAAGAGGAAGATGCCGACAACCGATCCTAGCAAACCTGAAGAATAGATATGTAAATTTTTGAAAGTAGAAAATCTGTATGATTTGTGTAGACACAACCTCCGAGTGTGGTGATTTTCCAAAAGCTGAACAATATCACTTCGTTCACACCGCCGTGAAAGGACATCGACATCATCATCATCGGCATATCATGAGCACCGTCGTTTCCATGTTCCAAATGATCTGCACCATCACCACCAACAAATGAACAAAGCAATGACAAATGAAAAGCGTCAAATCACACTTGCTTATACTTACGTGCGTGGGAGTAATTCATCGATCGATCCGACCGTATTATATACGTGTTCGTTCAACAATATCGCCTATATGATGAATTTTCTCAGAAATGATCAAATTTCGAAATTTGCACAAGCAGCTCGGCATTTTAGATAAGAATTACGATTCTGTCATACAAACATTGTTTGAAATGACAAAATGATAAAAAAAAGAAAACAAATGGACGTCTTACATGGAATAAAATGTTCACTGGTGAACAAGCATTGTTGGGTTAAAGATTAAAATTTTGAGCAGTTGACGTAATTTTTTCTTCTTCTTTGTGAAATAACTTCCCAGTTGACAAACAACTGAAAGTTGTAAAACAAAAAGTAAATAAAAACAATGATAATCCGAAATCATGTTTAAATTAAATTAAATTAAATAAAACACGACAGCTTAACAATGTCAAATTCATAACAGTAACTGATGGACAGTTTTACATTCCAAAGTGTAACATTCTAAGCAATGAGCATGCTTTCAACCAGTTCTACAAAACGTTATGCTGTCAATCAGTTTGATCAGTGTCCATGAAAATCACTAAACTAGTTTTACAGTTACTCACAAAATTAAAAATAACTCAAATTAAATATTTGATAACTTTTCAATTATGTTAAGTAGTTAGGAGAGAGAAATTATTTTTGCGGATAATGCATAAAAAACTGATAGTCAACTTGTGACAATCAGTATATACACAGCAAGAGTTTTTTCATTTTTTCACAACTTGCCCATTCAACGCTTGAACATCTCAGTCAATTAGTAAGAATATTTCAATGAAAAAGTTTTACTTTCCACAATATCCCCGCTTAAAATTACTTATTCACACACAAAAAAAAATTTATTACAATTTACAAACCAAATACAAAAAAAAACATCATACGGTATATCTGAAAGATTCTTCTTCTAAAAATGTTCTGTGGATTCAGTTGCGTTAAAAATTTCAAAGAATTTCATATATTCCTCTACGTTGAAATTTAATATTTAATAGCAATAAATTGAATTTTCACTAACGGATAAAATGCAACAAACACAAGTAAAGGACAACAACTACAGTATAATTCATTTAAGTATAATTTTTGAACTTTATTTGAATTTTTGATAAAAGTACAACAACAGGCTAAAATGGAAATAATTATTTGAAAAAGTTTTGAAATAAAATGACAATTTTACTAATTTAATAAGATAATATTTCATTTCAATCAAATGAAGTTCATACGATTAAACTGGATATGATGCTTGGTATTATATTTAAGAGATATTTTAATTTAAGCAGTTATATTTCTGAATTCTTTATTCACTTACAAATGATAGCTCATATCAATATTTTCTTGCTTGTTTTTTTTAGTTGTACCTGCACATTTTTATTTAATAATTTTACTGTATATCTGGTTTGTAAGTGACCATTGTTGTTTGTCGGTGGTCCATGGACAACAAAGATTACGCCAATTCCCATCCGGGAAAGGCGAAGAAGCAAGAAAAAGGAAAATTTCAAAGTCTTATCGATTTCATTTACAACGCCGAAGAGAAAACTTTTCTAGGACGAACTGGCCGCAGTTGGTGTAAGTATATTTCTGTTATTGTCGACTGATATGAGTTTTTTTCCCTTGCTTTGATTTACAAATATTATTTTACTTATTGAATGAATTCATAATATTATTATGTAGATTTAGCATTAACACTCAAACTTGCTATTAGAGCTTTATTATTGAATGCTGTCGCTTTGAATGCATGTTTTGAAAAGTTTGTTTACACTTTCTGACCAGTTATATTTGCGTTTGATTAAGCTGAGTCGCTTTAGCTTGTCATTTTATATTTTATTTGTTTTATATCGGATGGGATGTACCGACTCTGACCTCAGCTATCAATCGACAGCGTTGATTCAGTTTTGCGTGGTTTGTTTGTTGTTATTTCATGTTAGCATTCGTAAGCAGTTGTTAATGCGTTCGCTAATCAATTTTTATCTATATGAGATCGAGTTTGAAAAGAATTTTCTTTCGGTTTAATCTTTGTAAAAATTTCAATACTAATAATGCAATAATTTTGTTTTCAATAAATAATGAGCATTTGTTCTTTGGACACTATGTTCTGCCAATCATGCATTCAATCTTTCACACCTGTTGTTATTGTTGTTGCTTTTACGGCGGATTGAACATTTTAATTGAAATGGTGCATATTGGCTTCAAACGAATTCAATGCGAATTGTTTGTATATTGAATAATAGAATCATTTTGATAATAATTATCGAACATTGTTGAATTTGGGTTACGTAAATAAATTGCTGGGTGCATTCTTGTATCTCGCATCTCGTAATTATTTCTTGTCCTTGGTGTATTTATTGGCAGCATTGTTGAAATTTTGTTTTGATTTTTAGTTGAGATCACAGCATTCTACATAATTTTTTACTCATGTTTGGCTGGATTTTTTGCCATCAATATGGCCATCTTCTTGAAGCTAACCGATACCCAAGCGCCTCGATATTATGGCAAAGGTTCGATCATTGGTATCAATCCAGGTGAGTGAAGAAGTATTTGTTTAATCTTTGACTTGTTTGGGTGGTCCCCTAGGCAACTAACTGACTGACGTTAACAGTGAGCGAAATTTATGAGCGGAGAAAAATTTATGAATGATAATTTTCAAATACAAATTTACTTCTATTATATCCAAAACTTGTACTTGTTAAATTTTTTTTTGTAATTTTTATTTATATAATAAATATCCCATGATTGTTTGAATAAATTTGATTTTTAACATGTTGTACGCGTGTGTTGTGCTTGTTTGTATACTTGACTGCACGACAAATTTGGGTTAAACTAGTGATGTATATACTGTGGTCAGTTTTGGACAGCATATTCGAAGCAAGTTATTTTGTTATTATGCTTTTTTTTGTTCTGTTGTAAAATTGTGCTGCTCTGTTGAACCGATTTTGTCGTGCGGAGAATTTTTGATTAATGCATGTTGTCTTGGTTTGTGGCGGATGTGGCCATTGACAAAGCATGGCCGGTAGTGTTTTTGCTGACGTACTTTCATGTCACAGCATCTTATTGATTGCCTCTGACACGAGCACAGACAGACAGACAGACACACACACACACACACACGATAGACGGCTTTGCAGTTTTTGCTGGCCGATGATGAAGAAGCTTGTATAGATGGACCGCCCACGACGATGCTTCGGCGGTTCAGGCTTGAAAGAGGAAGTGACTGCCGGTGACGTGCTTAGAAATTGCTCCGTTGTCGCAAATCCTCCGGGGCGGTGGCTTTCAACGGCTGGTTTAATGTTAATTAGAAATTAATATTGGTGAAATAAGCACAACAAACTGTTATTTTTCTTTTTAATTATTCATTTCTTAATTTATGTATTCTTTTCAATTTGATTCTCTTTCATTCTTTCTTGACAAAAAAACACGACAATATATAGAATTTTGTACTTCAGTAAAGACAGGATTGTCAGGTAGAATTTTTCGATTATTCCAGTTTGACGAGTAATTAATAGAAAAGGCATTAAACACGAGTATGTTGGTCATTCGAAGCATATTGACGTTTCATCGTTCTTTTCTTTGACCAGTTTTGATAAAGTGAATTAACAAAAGGATCTTCAAAAGATACAGTAATAAAAATTGAAAGCACACGTTCAATTTTATTACTGAAATTTTTTTTAGAAAAATGTATAAATTTTATTGATTACAAATTGTTTTTCAAATGTTAAATTAATGAAAAATTTTTAATACAATTAAAATTACTGTTATAATTTTTTTAATATTTTTATTGATATGAATGTTAATAATGAAAGCGATAGTATTTGCTTCTATGAATTGAGAAGATTGCGATTATTTTCTTCTTCTTCTTTTCTTTTTTGAATAAATCTATAATCCATGCTGTCTGTTTCAGGTATGGGCTATCAGCCATGGTTGAGAGATGATCCTGAATCGACGTTGATTTACTTCAATCGAAGTGAACCGTCGACTTATAAAAAGTATGTAGATCAGCTTCGACAATTCTATGCAAGTAAGAAGTGACGAAATACAAAAATTTTTGATTTATTGCTTTTTAAATGTTATTTAATTTTGAATTGTTAAGAATATAAAAATTTCAACGATACTCGGCAGTGTGTTGAAAGTAATCAAAGCAATCGTGAAAACTCGGACATTGCTTGTGCATTTGATTTGATTGAACACTTTGAAAGTCAAGGTTGCGGTGAGAAGGATGATTTTGGTTTTAAAAATGCTACACCTTGTATTGTACTGACTTTGAATAAAGTAATTATAATTTTAAAAATTTGTAATTTTCATTCTGTTGTTAATTTGTTTTTTTTATTTTTCAGCTTATTGGCTGGGAACCGGTCGCGTATCCAAAGGATTCTGCGCCGGATGCGATCAAAGATCATTATAATTACAGTACGCCCGATGTGGCAATTGCGTGTGAAGGCGAAGTAGGATATTTTTTTCTGTTTTAATTTTTTTGATATTGTTTTGTAATCTGTTTTTTTTTCTCAAGTTTCCTGTCGATCAAGAACATATTGGGCCATTGCAGTATATTCCCCCAACTGGCATTCCTCATAAGTTTTTTCCTTATCGTGTGATGCCCAATTATCATCAACCTTTCGTAAGTTTGTTTTTTTTTTAATTTTAGCTTTATATATTTTCTTCTTTGAAATAAATTTATACGACTTTGTTTTGGTTTTATTCCAGGCCTTGGTAAAATTCGTTGGTCCACCAAAAGGCATATTGATTGAAGTGGAATGCAAAGCCTACGCATACAATATAATGCACGATCGAGGCTACAGGCTGGGCATGGTCCACTTTGAATTGCTTATTGATAGCTGACAGCTTATACTGCCCAAAGCATAATTTAGTTTATCTTTTCTTTATTTTTCATTTAGTCATTTCTGATTTGTTTGATTGTCGCACGGCCATGCTTTGTTTTTTTTTTATTCGTCGCGTGCTTTTCTTTCGGTTCTTTGGCTACATTATATATATATATATATATACATTATATATGTATATGTTGCTGTTTTCTCGATCTTAGGGACAAATTGTGTATGTTTGTTGAAGCCAAAACGAATACATTGTTCAATCAACGTCAATTGATAACAAACTTAGTGTATTTTTCTTTCTGAAAAATGAGATTTTTCTCCGTGTTAGATTATATGTATATTTTTGTTTTGATTAGATGACTGTCAGGTACATTGTATAGTGTAAAAAGGCGGTGTATATAAAAATTTGTATTAAAACATATTTGAAGTGTTTGATTCAGTCGGCGGTAGTGGTGGTGGTGATGATTTTGGAGAAGATAGCGATCGCTTGACATCGTTGATTTTTATTTGTTTATTTTATACTCAGAATTGATTTTCCCATGAATTGAATTTTGTAATGCAGTTTTTGAGTTGATCTTCTTAAAATATTGATTTCTTTTCCATAAATTACATTTCAAGTGCGTAAATGTGTCTGGAGTTTGTTCGTTCGATTTTAGTTTTCTTCCTCAAAGTAGTGACCGATGTTGACGATGCGCGCATTTTTTAACACTGTCCATTGTGCATTGTTCGTGCTTTTCAGTTATTTATTTATTTGTTTTTTTCTTAGTCGCACCATTTGTGCATTTTTATCAAAATAAACTGTACAACTGTAAATTTACAGAACTTGATTTTTGTTTTTTTTTTACAGTAATGTCAAATGTTGATTTTCAAAACTATTTTCCCAGTTTTTCGCGTCCACTTCCATCGTTTCTGAATGCTGCACTGAAGTAGTGCAGTGGTGGTGATCAATGGGCTGGCAAGATTTCACCTGTCTGGCGGTACCAAGGCAGTCTGTACCGCCGTTCATTGGTCTGGGCGAATCGCAGCTTCGTCTGCGACTTTGAGAGCCGGCTGAACAACGCGACGAACAACTCGACCATTCAGACCAAGTTGACCACTGACCATCGAGTGGTTCTTAAATTTTAAAGTAATGCATTCACAAACGGTATCATTTTTTTCAATATAAGCAGAAACGAACCGTTGGCACACGATGCCTGCTTGCAGACTGCTGTTTCCCAAGCTTCGCCGATACATGCTGCAGTGAGAGGAATGGAATTTAGTGAGCCGTGGACAATTGTGGTGTCGTCCACTTTGCAACTTCGTTGTCTGGTCTGCGTCGACTGGTCGCAAGTGCTTGCACATTTCGACCATTCTGACCATGGAGTCCAAGAAGCTGATTTAGCTGATTCTTAAAGACAAGAACAAAAGAAGAATATTGTTTTTCCATTTGCATTATTAAATAGCATGATTTTGTTCAACCTGAGCAAGACGAGTTTGCGTGGGTTTGTTGTTGAAAATCTTCGCCGACACACTTTCCACCTGAACAGTACCTGAAAATCATTTTCAATTCAACCGTTTGAATGTAGTACAAGAAAGCATTTCTGGTTGGCACCTAGTTCGTGCTCGCTTGCGTTCACATCCAATACTTCGATGATAATCAGTCCAAGTTGACCAATCCGTCCATGTACCTTCAGTTTGATCTGCAATAAGAATGAAAAAAGACAATGTAAAAATCACAGACATCTGGATATCAACATTTACAGTACCATTCGAACAGTCTGGCAAATCTGGGCATTGTTGCACATCAGTTGCAGATCCTTGACAATAGAAGCCTTGATTGCTTGGTACAGGATTTGCGCAAGCACGAAAACGCGTCTGAACGGCATCTGACCCAGAACAGGTTTGAGAACAGTGGCTCCAAGACGACCATTCAGTCCAGCCTCCATCTGTTGGTTCTGAAAATTTTGGAATGAATTTTCAAATCTGCGTTGCAAAACAAATGGTCTTCTATAAAAGTGTTCTACAAAATTTGCGTAAGTTTTCTATTCAGTTTTTTTTGTTTAATAAATTCAAGACTTTCCTGTAGATAAATGTTTTTAAAACGTTTAAATTTATGTTGTCTAATTGTATTGTCTAATACGAATATTAACGTACCTTTGGTTGTTTGTACCTTTTTTGTTGTAATTTTAAAAATATCACTTAGAAATTTCAGCCATAGTTTCAATTGTTTTAAACTTTGATTATTGGAATTGTTTAAATAAAATTACATTCAAACTTTAAAGTAGACTTCAGAGCGTTGAAAAGCTACCTTAAAGTATTATAACAGTTTTTTGAATTTTACATTTCCGTTTTGAAATTATTTTTGAAATTAAACAAAAGTGCTTCAATTAAACTTACTACATTTTTCAGGTATACAAGTGAGTTTTTCATAAGATGGACCTAAACAAAATCCCATCGTCTTTGGATCGCTCACAATGCAGTGTCGTAAGCGAATTTTTAAGTTCTTATAGCAGCTGCATTCACTCCATTCTGACCAGTTGGACCATTGCGCATTGTTGTACATTGCTTTTGATATTGCTGAATCATGATGTTGCATAAATACTGCGACTTCGTATGATCAAAGGATAAAAATGTTGTTGCATTTTACCTTTCTGCTGTGATTGATTTTGATCACACGATTGTTCATTGCAAATGGTCTCCTCGACGGCGAATCCCTTGCACTGTTGCAATGTTGTGCTGCAGTGACGTCTACGCACTTGTCGACCACCGTCACAAGTTTTCGAACACTCACTCCAAGGTGACCATTCAGACCAGCTAGGTTGGTCGAGACTGGTCAGCTCAGTGGTTAAAGTTACTGAACAGTTGAATGTATTGCATGGTTCCTGTTGGATCATCTCGTTTCCTGAGCAAGATTCACACGATCGCATTCTGAAAGTGTAATTATAGCGCGGCAGAAGAAAAACTCATCGATGATGAACGAACCGATGACGGTATCCAGTGCCGCAAGATTTGGAACATGGACTCCAAGGTTGCCATTCCATTTCAGCATCCAAATGTTGGCAAGGCTTGAGTTCGCATGTAATTTTTTGTACACCGTGGTGACATTCTGATTGATCACTAGTAAATTTACAAATGTGCTTAAACGACAACTTCATTGATTGTCTGGAAATTACTTGCAATTTCTTCGGCGAATTTTCACACCCAGTCCACACGTTGCCGAGCACGTTGTCCACTCGGTCCAAGAAGCAGGATCTTCATTTTGTATGTTCTCTTCGCATGGTTCTGTTGCGCATGATCGACTTTCCATATTACTTCCTGGACATCTGATATTATGAAATAATATGTTTATGAGATCAGACAAGGCAGTTAATGATACCATTTCATCTGTTTACCTGTTTGATAATGCAGTACCATCGAGAAGAACGAGGGCCGTTTCTTGCTCTTAAAAATGGAAAACAAAGTCTATTTGGATGCATCACTAATTGAAATTAAAATTAAAATTACGTAGGCAAGTGCGTAGACGTGTTTGTATTCCTGATCCACATGAAACTGTACAAGCGCTCCACGGACCCCAAGATAGCCATATGGGACAGTCTTCTTTACCTAAGCAGGGTTCAGTTTGCGTTTCTTTCGAATCAATGCAACTGGCGTGGTGATCTGGTGAACATGCACGACTTCTAGTTCTGGTTCCTGCGGAATTTGCACACTGTTCAGTGCATTTAGACCATTCGCTCCAACTGCCTTGTAAAACGGGACAGTCCTTGAATTGGTAAATTTTAATTCAAAAATTACGGAAAAGTGTAATTTTACTTGATCATTGCAAGTTTTTAGTTCTTCTGAGTGACCATCACATTCAGTGGATAGGTCATATTTGCATTGACGATTTCGGGATTGCTTGCCAACGCCACAACTTCTCGAACAAGTTGACCAAGCTGACCATTCAGACCAACTGGAGCAGTTGGTTCCGATGCAATTTTCAAAATCGACCGAAGGTCCTTCGCACGGTTGATCAGTACGACAAGTTCGAGAACGGAGACGAGCCCCATTACCACAAGAAGCGCTGCATTTGCTCCATTCACTCCAACTTGTCCAAGATGAGCAATCGACACCATTGCAGATTTGTTCTTCAATCGACGTACCGTTCAGGCATTTACCATTCTGAAAGGTAAGTCATTATTTTTATTATAATTTTTCTTTGACTCCATTGATTCTTCGGTATAACTGTTTACTTCACACTGCCGCTTTCTTATTTGTGTACCTATTCCACAACTGGCAGAGCAGTTGCTCCATGGTGACCATGGTGACCATGCACCTTCTATAGGGATAACTGTAGCTGAAAAGAGTATTCATAAAAATGGGCAAGATGTTATGATTGTCACATACTGGACTTTTCTTCATTAGAATAATTTGGGCAGTCATTTTGATTTGCCACTACTGCTTCACCATTGCACATCAGTCTCTAAATTTGAGAAAAAAAAAGAAAAACAAAAACTGCTTTTCATGTGAAGAAAAACAATTTCTAGTGAAAAAGACGATTCATTTACCAAGCATTTTCCATCCATGCAATATTTGTTCACACCACAAGGGGTTCCGTCTGGATATTTGCCTTTGCTTCGAATGAGTAAAGTTGAACGAAGATGACACCACACTTTGCAGGGACTCGATGGATCTGTATATGATGAAAGATTGTTAAGAATGATATATATTTATTTTAAAATGGCATTCTTTACGTTGAAAGCCTTTGCCACTGAGATCTGGATCCGGCTTTTCAGGATCATTTCGAATTGCTGCACAGATTCGATCACTGAAATCAGCTTTGGAAAATTGATCACAAGCTGCCGTGCCTTGGCATAGCAAGCCTCTTATTGATGATCCCAAACAGTCTCGTCCTCCATTGTTTGGCCTACAATGCTTTTTGAAATATTAGTTGTATTTTTTTCAAAAACAAAGACAAACTGAAATGAAACAGAAACTACGCATGATCTGCTTACGCCGGAGCTTTGCACTGGCGAACCTCACTTCGGAGGCGAACTGCATTCGCGATTACGCAATCTGAGCAACGAGAGTGTTGAACTCTTGACCACTCGGTCCACTGACCGTCCACAGGCTCAGGAGCTTCGTCTTTTGACCACGGCACGCATTTTCCATTACGGCACCACTGAATATGATTTTTTTTCAAATGAAGTACAATTTGTTATTTTACGCATTTGGCAAAATCTCACATTTTTGTTTCCACACCATGTTCCTTCGAGTGCAGGATGAGCTGAAGAGATTGTGGCTCCACCGTTGCTACACCACAACACGTGGCATATGTCCTATGGTTGAATGTGAAATTTTACATCGAGAATATTTTGTTCAAGTTTTGCAATACTTCACGACTTTTTCCATCCGGAATTTCATTCAAATAACCATCTCCCCAAAAAAATTCACACTGCTGATCTGCTGTATAACGTTGTCCAGGTAGCTCAGCGATTGTGGAACCCAGGATCGGTGCAGGTAGCACCCCATCTGTATTCGATAGGCAATTTGGAATTGTACTTTCTGGTTTCCTGCGACAGAAAAAAAATAATGAATCAATTTTTTCTTCCACCCAATCACTTAAGCAATGACATGTGAATACATGATATCAACCAAGAATGATTGGTACTCTCGTACTGAACAAGGTGACCAATTTGTTCGACCGGCGCCGTTGACCGGCGACATCAAGCAACAGCTTTGTGAGCACTGATTCTGCACGCCATCGTGTAGCATGCCCAGGCTAGATTTGGTACAAATGAATGAATGCATTTGGCTTGAGTACTGTGAAAATGAATTTCCGTTACTTGTGACCCATTTCATGGGCGAGAACAAATGATCTGCCTAGATGATTTCCTTCGATCAACGAGCAACTGAATTGTGTATCACACATTCGAGCCACCGGTGCCACACCGGCTACACTAGTCGACGTATGATAAATATCATAGCTGAAATAGAATTTCAAGCAAAATTGACGAATAGCGATGCACGTTGGATGTTGGAATATATTATTCACTGTAAATTTTACCCAGTGAGCAAAGTGGCGTGATCCCAGTTGGCACCGGCTTTTCGTAAGCGTCCTTGCAGTTGGCAAAATTGATCGAGAAAGAATTGAGCTTCACCATATTTGTGCAATCTTGCATTGAGATTTTCCTAGATGATGATGGAGAGAAGATTGGAATTTTGAATAAAAAAGAAATTTTATGAACTGTTTTCTGCAACTCACTGGTTCTGTTTTCCACATTTCAAGATGAACCACGACGATGTTTAACTTTGGACGAATTGTTGGTTGTCGATATAGTAAATTTACCTTCAACAATAAAAATGAAAAGTCATCAATTAATTTGCATCGAATTCACAATTTACATTGTTGATTAAGGAAAGTGCATAGTCTTGTAGTTCAGATTCAGCATGATGTTTGTGCAATTTTTCAAAACGACGCCACAGTCGGTCGTCGAGGAATAAAGCTAATTCCAATTTCAACGTATCTGGCAATGTACGACCAGCAAAATCATTTTGCACCAGCAACGGCATCTGTTCCAATGGTGGTGGAGCTGAGAAGAGAATGAATGATTTTGCTTTTCATTTAAATGCTTTTTTGCTGAGCGTGTTTCTTTTTTTTTTTTTATTCAGTATTTCCAATATTCTCTACTTACTGACTTCGCAGAATTGTTCAGGTTGGACTACGTTGAATGAAACATCTTCGATATGTTGAAGCAATTCGTTCTGTTGAAAGCCATTCAATGAAGCGGATCGTTTGTAAATGACATGGCTACTAGGATTCTCAGCTAACGTTTTACTTCCATGATCGAGTAGAGGTTGAATTACGAGAAAATGGTCGTCCAAAATTAGAATACCTCTCTGAAGAAATGAAATAGAAAATTGCTTTTGTGCAATAAATACATATAAATATGTATATTTTCATGTTGAACAATTCATAATCAGTGTTTTGATAGAAATTTATATCGTTAACTATTTCATCACTCATCTGCATCGAAACTAGTTGGCTTTGTTGTACAGTTGTCACAGAGATGAGTTATACAAAGCGGATTGTGTATATTTAACATCATTTATTGTTGGTTAATAAGCTGAAAATGTTTGTTTGAAATTTTTAGCTTCCATTTAGCTCAATGACAAAGAAAGAAAAAAGATCACCCATAAAAATTATTTCAATTCTGCTGTAGTTGAAAAAATTATTATATACATTGCATTTATTTATTAATTTCTTTTTTAAGTTCAGCTCATTCAACCGGAAGAGGTTATATTTAAAATTGTGATATATATATACATTTCCTATGCAGTGAAATGGTGCTTTGTTAATTTGTCGGTTGTGAATTTCACGATTTTATCAACAGTATGAAAGCATCAATGAAATTTGTTTTTTAGCAGCAAGTGAAACAAAGAAGCAATGAAAAAAAAAGAAATGAATACTTACGATAGAGTTGCAAATAGACAGGGCCACTGATTTGTTACCATGTGAAATTGCATGACCATGAAAATGACAATGCCTTGGTAGAATGGATGATCTCTTGGGTCCATTTTGAATGAAAAAATTCGCTTCCTTGCTTACCAATGGATCAACAGATGTGAGAACGAGCATGAAATGTTGCTTGAACGCTTCAAAGCTGACATGCAGTTTTTCATTGTAAATATTCTTGCTGCGATCAATTTTCAAATTTTGGATATTTTCATAAGCTGATACTGAAAAAAAGATGTATTAATTGTAATTTTTTTATTTTTATTCTATGCATACGGCGTTCGGGATCATCATGTTCATCAAGTGGATTGTAACGACGACTTGTGATGAGCAGAGCTATTTTGAGCAAAAAGCCAAAGATCAAAATTCCAATAAGCATCACAAACAGTCCATGATCACGACGGAACGTCATGTTTTTAGGCAAGATTTGTCAAATCGACGACGGTCGTCAGCGTTGTAATGATGGTTCACAACGTTCATCATTGGTGACAACGGTTAACCGTTTCAGGTCGCTGCTTTCAGTTGCGCAACATAGCTTCAAGCAAAATGGGGCCCTTCTGATCCACTGACCTGCTTTTTCAACGTAGGAAGTGGGCGTGACGTGAGTTCGAGGGTTGTTGGTTACCATGCACAAACAATGCAATGTCTCATTGTAGCATTTTATCACGCTTTTACAGTTGCTTTCAACTTGAGCTTGCTTTTCAAACGTCGACTTGATAAACGGTGATTTCTGTTGATGCTTTTTCATTCAATTCAATTCCTATTTCAGCAACTTTTTAATGCATCTTATTAAAAACTTTCAAAAAATAAACAATAATTCCTTTTAATACATCTTCTTTAGGCTTCTCTATTAAACTCATCTCTTTTTTGATTTGTACAATTGATTTTTTTCATGTTTGATTTTTCTGTGTTCTGTGTTCATAAAACTGAATGTAATTTTAATTATGATATTAGATGATTTTTTTAAAGCTATTTTATTGATTATCACGTACGTTTTTATCTTGTATTGATGAAAAGTGGTTACATTTTTTAAGATTGATTCTTGTAATTTTCTTTCACAGCAGTGAAGAAAATTCACACGTATTTTATCAACTTTGAGTGGAAAATAATTTTTCACACCAGTTCAGTGCAAATGAAACGACTTTTTGTGAAACTTTTTTTGCTCTTGGGCATTTTATTTTATTTTATTGTTGTTTTTAAGAGTACATACAAAAAATATAACTATTTTTAGCTGGCTAACTGGATGATATTCATCAAATCAATGACAATTTAAAACATTTATCGGTGTCGTCATTGTAGAAGCAATTATGTCAATAGTTCTAATTGGGCAAATAATTTCATTTTTTAGTAGGTTTCTTCGTGGAAAATGAAGGACGTTCTTTTTGCCGCGGGTCTTTCCTTCAGAAATCAGACTTTCTTTCTGTGTTATGTATGGTATGGTATGGTATGGTATGGTATTTTCAAATTTTCATTGCAAAAATGTCACTCAGGTGTCGCTTAGTCATGTTTGAATGTTTTGATATCAATTTAAAATTTGAAATTCAATTTATTTAGGTAAATAAATTATTGTGTTCTCATAATGTTTTACGCGACCCACCCAAAATCTGCTCGCCACCCACCAGTGGGTCGCAACCTATACTTTGAGAATCACTGCATTAAGGTATTTACATATTCCATTGGCATTCATGAATCATGTTTATAAATTTTGGAACAGCAGACAAATTGTGGCACTGTAATTTTCTGCTCTATTGTTGTCATTGGATATTTTACATAAGGAAGAACATAAAGCGCAAATAAATTGTGATTACCTAAAAAGCCATACTCCAAACAGAAATTTAAAATAATTTACATCTGAAAACTAATTTTTTAGGCCTAAAATACCTTTATTTGAAATGAAAACAATGAGCATTATGGCAGAAACAGCAGAAATAACAAAATAAAGCAAATAAAATAAGGAAAAGTGAAAAATCATTTCCAAATTTAATTAAATTATATTTCAAAAATGAAATCATGGAAATACAATTAATAATTAGAAATAGAGTTATATACAGTATTCTAATTGCCAAATCACTGAAAATAAGGTTAAAAAGTAAGAGACCAATCAGAGAAAAGCAAGCGTTGTATGCATGGTTAATATTTTATTTCGATATCATGCGATTAGCGGTGGCGGTGCATAACTGAAGTGCAGTTGAAAAAACTGTATTCAGGTAAAAATTCAATGTTAAAAGTTATTTTCCTCATGAACATTAGTATATTTATGTAATTGCGTAGGTCTTTTATTCAATAGGCACATACAAAAATTGATGTACTTTTCATACAGAATACTTAAATAAATATAATTGAACGTTGAAGGTTTTGAAACAATTCATATTTTTATTTATTATTTTGCGCGGCCGTCCAGCAATAATTATAGAATACATTTAATTTTTTAACTTTCATTTGCTGATAGCGTTGAATTTCATTCTGAACATATCAAGTCGAATCACTACGCGCTTTGTGTTTTCTGTTGTGCAATACCACAATCTGCCACTTTTCATACAGAAGTTAGTTAATTTTATTATGAATTCATGTTGCTTTTTTAATTTTTCATCATCAAAGACATTAGCCAAATTATATTTGTCGTCTAGTTAATTTCGTTTGTCAGCGCGCGCAACTAGTGTGCTTAAATTATATGGAAAAGTTTTTTTCGATTTATGTAGGCCATTTTTGAATTTTGAAATTTCAAATTCAGACATGCGTAAGCGTGTTTTGACTAAGTCAATTTTTTGTTATGGCGTTCTCAGTCCGATAGTTTATATTTTGACTGAATTTTAAATGTCAAGGTCATTTCTGAATTTTCAAATAACTGTCATTTGTTTACTTTGTCACTCTATTTGAATTGCTTTTTCAAATCATTACTTTTTCTGTCTTCTTACAACAATTCAGCATTTAATATAAAATCAGTAAGCATTTTATTTCTTGTATTTATATTATTTCTAGTATTTAAAATATGCGTAGTAATAGAGATGAATTGAGTGTTTCTGCAATGAGAAATGCTTTTATGTTTGGTAAAGCTACAATTAAATTTTCTCCTCAAAAAGAGCGCATTAGTTAATTAAATGAAACGCAATTGAAAATATTAACCAGTGCTATTTATCAGCAGAAATGAATAAAATAAAAATTTGCATGCGAGTTCATTTGCTTCATTGCTCTATTGGAAATAATTTTAGTTTGAGGCCGTCCGTGTATGAAAGCACAGCGTTTTCATTGGAAAATGACTGAAGACCACCAACAATGAGCGCCAAACAATTCATTTGATTTTTATTTATTATTTTTTAAAATAATTTCTCAATCAACTTCCAAAGAGCATGAACATCAACAATGAGAAGACGACACATTTGGCAGTAAGTGCCAATTTTTATCACTTTTATGTCGTAATCACTTAACAATGCAATTGAGAATGCAACAGAGTGAATTTTATTGAAATTTCATATGTAAGTTAATTAATAAGCATTTTTAATAGATTTCCACCAATTAGAATAATGTATTATATAGTAGGTGTGATTTATGAATGATAAATTTTTGAAATTATATTTTAAATCTCGTCCATGTTTTGTCGAAATGATAGGTGATTTAATAAACGTCAAATTTCCATACAATTGAGTCTGATTAAACAACACCCTGTGCGCATTGTTTATCTATTATTAAAATATGGTTTTTTGAAAATCACCATTACGGGAGCTAAGATGCTCGTTCAATTGACTAAACAAGCTTTTGGCCTACAAGGCCCTCACTTCGAAGCGCCATGTTTTCTCAAAAAATTAGCTTCATTTGAAATACATGTTTTTTCTATTAAAAAATTTTCAGACATGCGAAGGTGTTTTGTCTAACTCAATTTTTTTTTGCTATGGCGTTTTCTGTCAGATAGTTTATATTTTGACTGAATTTCAAATGTCAAGGTCATTTCTTTTATTTTCTTTCAAATAGTCTTTATTGGTAGAATTAGCAGTGCATTTCCCCTGTTCGTATTATATCGCGGCATAGGTTAGAATTTATCTTCAGCAAAGAAGTTCTAATGCACTAAAACCGGTTTCTAACGCTGCACTATGCAAATAACGATCGCCATAAAGGTGCCTTATCATCGGTAACGGTGCACTCGTTTGTTTGACTTACGTGGCAAGTGGTGGCGTCGTAAAATGTTCTCTGAGTTTATGATGTTAAATAGTTGCTGAAGTCCATTTTTAATTTCTGAAAAGTAATTCCTTTTTCTACTTGTATTACTTTTCATCAAGACATTTGTCTACTCATTTTGTAAATTGTTACCTTTTAATAATAAAGCAGTTAATTAATATTTTTGAAAATTCTCTTTTCAATTTGTTGTAATTTTTACTATGTTATAAAGTGAGAGCAGTTTTGATTTAATATCATTTTTACAGGTATAAAGAATGGAGCAAGGAAAAAGTGAAAACACGGACGACACGAAGCAAATCACGGACGGCACGAAGCAGAACAAGAGAAGACAAGAGGTAAATGCGATTTCTTCTATGCGCTGATTCTGTAATGCTAGGCTAGGGATACATCGAAAGGTTGAAGTTATTCCTAAGTTTAATTAAGTTACCAAAGTTTGCAATATGTAGGATGTAAGTCAGATATTTTGTGCTGTAAAACTGATTTTCTGTTTTGTACATTATTTTGAGGTTAGGTAAGAGTTCATCTATACAATATTTTTCATCTCACTTAAACCACTTTTAATGCTGGGCTGGTAGTGTTGTCCATTAAGCACATCAGCGTCTATTGCAAATCATCTTTTCAGAAGCTAAACAAGCTATCACTTGCAAATTATTCACTTGAAAGCGTCTTTTTGTATAAAAAATCAACTTCATTTATGTAGGCCATTTTTGAATTTTGAAATTTCAAATTCAGGCACGCGGAGGCGTGTTTTGACTAAGTCAATTTTTTGTTGTGGCATTTTCAGTCAGATAGTTTATATTTTGACTGAATTTGAAATGTCAAGATCATTTTTGAATTTTCAAATAGTCCTTATTGGTAACAGTACATTTCCCCTGTTCGTATTATATCGCGGCATAGGTTAGAATTAATCTTCAGCAAAGAGGCTCTAATGCACTAAAACCGGTTTCCAACGCTGCACTATGCAAATAACGATCGCCATAAAGGTGCCTTATCATCAGTAAGGGCGCACTCGTTCGTTTGACTTACGTGGCAAGTGGCAGCGTTGCGAAACGTTCTCTGAGTTTATTATAGCGTTAAGTTGCTGCGGAAGGGCGTATCCGAATTACTGAGAAGTATTCCACTTTTCTACTTGTATTACTGTTCTTCAAAACA
>JYDO01000028.1:0-142968 GCA_001447755.1 Trichinella papuae | reverse complement strand
CATTTCTCATTGCAGAAACACTCAATTCATCTCTATTACTACGCATATTTTAAATACTAGAAATAATATAAATACAAGAAATAAAATGCTTACTGATTTTGTATTAAATGCTGAATTGTTGTAAGAAGACAGAAAAAGTAATGATTTGAAAAAGCAATTCAAATAGAGTGACAAAGTAAACTAATGACAGTTATTTGAAAATTCAGAAATGACCTTGACATTTAAAATTCAGTCAAAATATAAACTATCTGACAAAAAATGCCATATCAAAAAAATTGACTTAGAGAAAACACGCCCTCGCATGTCTGAATTTGACATTTGAAAATTCAACAATGACCTACATGGATGGATCTCATCGCAACACACGGCTTTATGCGCTGAAAAAAATTAACCAGACAAAAAATGTAATTTAATTAATCTCTCTGATGATGTAAAATTGAAAAATAATAATTCAAAGTGATAATGAAGTGAAACAACTTTCTGTGTGAAAAGTGATATTTTTGTGATTTGCGTAATTGTGAACACTATGTGCTTAGTACTATTTGATCTGTTCTGTTCACAACAAAATTCAACGCCATAGCACATGTGCAAATTGAAAAGTCCAACCTATTCTACAGCTAAATCTACACTTCTTCGCAAAATAACAAATTGAAATATCAATTTTTTCAACAACTGAATTAACTATACAAAACTGAAATTCTGTTTTAAATATTTTTCAATTTCAGTGCATATTAAAATAAAAAATGATCAAATACTTCCATTTACATGCACTCTTGCGAAAACATCAGAAAAATATGTTTCAATATTAAATTTTTACCTGGATGTAGTTTCTTTCACTTGCACTTCAGCTACGCGGCGCTACAATTAATACAAAATAGCTGAAATGCAATATTAACCACGGGTACGACATTTGCTTTTCTCTGATTGGTCTGGTACTTTGCAACTTTTCTATCCGTGATTTGGCAATCAATGTACTGTATATTACAGTACTTTTAATTTTAAATTAATTTCGATAATTATATTCTTACAATATAGTTCAACTTAAAGTAATTTTTATCTGTTCCATATTTCAGCTATTTGTTTTGCTATCCATGCTTTGGATTCTGTGTTTCTATAAGTACCACAATTTATTGCATCATATTGTACAACTATCTATTTGGTGCAATGAAATTAATAATTATTATAATCACATGACGTTGTATTTGAAAAATGGATTAGAGCATGTTCATCATGACAAGCATTGATTAGCAGCGCAACAGAGAGAGAACAACTGGCCGCTGCACAGCCAAATGTTAGACAGAAAAAAGGCTTCGTAAATTTGAAATTCAGAGCCAGAAATGTGAATTGGCTAATCTAATTGCACATTAGGCTCTTGAATTCACTCAGCATTTAGCGTTTGTGTAATCGTTGACTGTGTATTAAAAATTACAATTTGAAAAATTTGCAATTGATAATCTAACTTGATTGTCTTTATTTCTATGAGGGCTATTTGTGCTCAGTTTTACAGTCAACAAATCATGTGCGTAAAATGCATATGAAACATATGCGTATATAAAAAGAAAAATTTGAAAATGAAAATCAGAAAATTTTTTTAAATTACAGGCAAACATTTGTTAATTGGATTGTTAAATTGAATTACAACAGAAGTTGACATAAAATTCATACTGTAATTTATTGAATACTTTTGCCTGTGCTTTAACAATGCAATAACGCAACTGCAAGACATTGCTCATCTGGTTATATACTTTGTACAGGCTGAATTACTGATACTGATAAGAAATGATTACTTGTTGTTGTAAGATATCGTGTAACTTAATATCCACATAATATGTTTTATAGTACTGTAACTGTTTATTCAACTTTTGCAAACATTGATATTGAATAAACGTTCTTACCAGCGGCATGTCGTTTTCGAAGCTAGGACACAGAATCCTTGGTAGACTTATTGAAAAGTTTCGCTTTTTCGATAAATCTTGCAGCAGTTTTGTGCCAACGTATGAACCGGCTGGAGAGGAAGAGCTTGCAGAATTCAAAAAATACTTACACAGCATGCGATTTTTGTTTGTCATAACCGGTGCTGGAATTTCAACTGAAAGTGGCATTCCTGATTATCGGTCCGAAGGAGTTGGTAGATATGCAAGGTCTCACCTGAAGCCAATTCAGTACGTTGATTTTTTAAACAATGCACGGGTTCGTAGGAGATACTGGGCGCGAAATTATGTAGCTTGGCGACAGTTTTCCTCTGTTAAGCCAAATCGTACTCACGCGATTCTAAATGATTGGGAAAAGAATGGCTGGATACATTGGATGGTGACGCAAAATGTGGACAGTTTGCATTGCAAAGCTGGAAGCCAAAGAGTTACTGAATTGCACGGTAACGGCTTTCGAGTTTGCTGCATTAGCTGTGAACGACGTTGGAATCGTGAAGAATTGCAGTCGTACATACAGAAACTGAATCCAGATTGGGAAGCACAGGTGAAACAATTAGCTCCGGATGGAGATGTAGATTTGGATGGTGACTTGGATAAAAACTTTCGCATGCCAGTTTGTGATAATTGCAGAGGTATTCTCAAGCCAGATATTGTATTTTTTGGTGAAAATGTTCCAATTCGGACTGTGCATTTTGTTGAAGATCGGCTTTCAGAATCGGACGGATTACTTGCCATTGGCACTTCACTGCAGGTACTTTCAGTATTTCGTCTTGTACACATTGCTTACGAAATTAAGAAGCCAATTTTAATTGTAAATATTGGTCCAACACGAGCCGATGATTTAGCGACGATAAAAATATCGTCAAACTGTAGTCAAGTTTTAGCAGCTGCATACGAGTAAGTATTATAGACAGTTATCAATTCCTTTTTACTGAAAAGGAATGATTTTTATTTGTACTATTTTCATGGAATGTTTGTAAGAAATAAATTTGGAAAAAAACATATTCCTTCGATAGTTTCATCTCTGCAAAGCAGGCCGTCGTCTTCTGCGTCCAGCAGTAGTTCTTTGGCTAATAGCATGGGTATTTGGCGCTTCTGCGATAGTTGTTCAGCAGTTAAACTACCATTTTCTTCTATCAAATTTACAATTACCGTTTTCACTTTCGAAGGATCATAATCTTTGTTCACTAATACTCGTAACTGGCTACGGAATGTGACCATTCTTATTGGTGATGTTAAACTGTTGTTTATCAGCTTGCAGGCGCGGAAAAAATCTGAAGGTGAAATCAAGTCAAAACCTCGCGCACGGTTCACCCGTACGTAAGCATCGAATAAAGTTAACATTCCACCAGATTTGGATACAGGATCCGACAAAACTGCTATGCATTCTTCAGAGAGTTTAGAAAAATAAGAAGAAGAAGATTCAACTTTTTCTCGTGTGACCGGTTCCTCAATTCCCAAACTCAGTAGATGAGCTTTCAGTTGAACAGCTTCATCCTCAGTAATTGCGCCTTTCTTTTTCGAAATTTCACTAGTAATCTGTTTTGCCAGTGATACCATATCTTTCGCCATTGTTATTAATGGTGTCAAATCTTCAAAAGCTTGACTGATACTTTGCGAATTTTGATCCCGTTTCGCCTCTAGCTGACGTTCGATGCTGATTATTCCAGCCCGACGCATGTTTTCAATATTTATCTGCAAATAAAACTTGAAAATAGATCCTGCTAGTAGTGAATTCGAATGCGTTTGAATTAATTGAAACAACAATAAACAGTGACATTTAATGAAGCAATAAAAAGCTTACATCGCTCAATATTAAACGTTGCTAGGTAGTTTTTGAAACAGAACCTTAACATATATTATAGTGTGAAATGAATCATCACAGTTTGAAATGACAAAGGAAATCATTCACACAGCTCTATTTAGAAGAAAAAAAAATTAAAATTCCACTTATTTTCGTTACAAAAAGATACAGTAACAAATAAAGAATTAAAAGTACATACAGTATGAAAGTATAAAAAATTACTTCCAATGCGTAATAATTTGAATAATTCACTTTTGGAATAGATTATACGTTGTACCGTTTGAGAAAGTTACAATTTTTGAAAGACATTTGAGTAACTCGATCACCATTTCAATCGTGTGCTTTACCATGTACTCAAATATGCAATCGTTGGGTAATTTTATTTTTGCTGAGTTTAAATTTTGAAAAATTTTCTGAAAGTAAAATTGGAGAAATATTTGTTTGTTATCGGCATTTTATGACAACTAAATACGATCTTTTTGTTGCAAATTATTTCACTTGTATCAGAAAGTCAGTGAACATTTGAATGCATATAAAATCAGTTCGATATAAATACATTTTGAAAAAGTTGAAACTGAATTTTCAAATTCACCAGACAACACCAGAGAGATATCACTACTTGTTATAGATAATAATGCTTTTTTCTTCGTTCCTACTGTATGATATTCAGGTTTTATTGTTAATAATTAATTACGTAGTTTCTTTTCTTTTTTATATAACTATACCAGAAATTTATTCAATAATATTAATCTCGCACAGTCGCGTGTATACATTTATAGTTACATTTTACACACGAGTATTTTGCCTAATCAAATTGTCATCATTTTCTGTCAGCAATAAGTGTTATTATTGTTGAAGCAATAATTAAAGAACAAAAATAAACAATTGCAAATTAGAATAAGTTTACAATATTCATTCACATTATACTCCAAAAGCTAAGCAGAATTTAAAAAAAAAAACAGACGGCAAACGTCATGCTTTATTTGAAGTGTGCTTTTCACGGTTGATAACATAAATATTTTTTTTTAAATTAGATCAACTGAAATATACAAGTACTTAATGATTGAAAAGTGAAATGCTGTCCATATAAACTTTTTCACGTTGGGTGGTAAATTCCACCGGCAACAAGTGTACAATTAGCGTTCAGAAAAGAAACCCTGCCTCTACTTAATTATCGTATAACGTGAAATAGTGTTGCTATTTGAAAGGGAAGTTATTAAATGTGAATCAACTTTCCTAGATTTTATTACTTTGCACAATTGAAGCAAATGGCCATAAATTATTAGCAGGTGAAAAATGCTTGCCGGCGTTATTGGATTCTGAATTACTTCTACCGATTGACAAGGCTAACTTTGCACTGAGCATCATCTCGCAGTCATCAACAGCCAGCCAATCTTCTTTTACACGCAAAAGAGAGAGAAAGAAGCTGCGCAACATTTGCTAAATTATAAAATTGCTCAAAGCAATTCAGTGTTCCAATGAATCGTTGACTACGTGGCGCGTTCAATTTCAGTGTGCATTTTCTTCACGTCTGCTGTTCAGAGTTTGCAGCAGCTTCAAAAAATTAAAAAAAAAAAACAAACCAACCAATTCCCCCACCTCATCCTGCATATCCCTCAACCGAATTCTGCTTGTTGCAAGTGAGTTTGCAATTGTTTTTCACGTGAAAAGTAGAAAAGGAAAAGAGGAAACAAAACCATTTTTCAATTGAACCACAAAAAATAAAAAAAAATGGAAGCTGTACAACAATGGCCAACGTTCGACACCTTCCACGCGTTGATGCAGCACGATTTTCACAGCAAGCTCGTCGATTTAGCCTGCGAAGCCAACAACTTGCCGGACGACACCATTGGTCATCAGTTGGTCGAGTTTTACTTGTCCACTTTGATGGACGTGCTCAACCGTCTGCTGGAGCCTTTGAAAGAAGACCAAGAGGCGAGGTATCTGAGCGTTGGATGTGGCTTCGCTCTCGGATGCGCGTTGTTCGAGTGCAATTTTCCGGGCAAAATTTACATCGGCACTTACAACGCCGACGCCATGCAAATACTGCAACAATGGAAAGACGGTGGTGATCAGTGGCCAGCTTGGAACCTGCAGCCGATCATCACGTTCTTGGTGGAATTTTTCAAAAAAGAATCCTGCGAAGCTTACTACAGCATTCGTCAAAGGGCAAGTGTAAATTTGTGTTTTTAAGAAAATTATTAAACTATAATTTCTTTTTGTTCTCAATCAATTTTTCCATAATGCATTTCGATATTGTTTGAAAAATGTACTCCACTCTTTGAATAGATTGAACAAATTTTTCTGCTCGACGTGAACGGCAGTGAAAAGTTTGTCGAAGAAAATGGCCGCTATGATTTGATCAGCTGCTTTCTGAGCAATCAGCTGTTGTTGAATGACGACAATCTGAAGCAGACGTTGAACAATTTGATCAATATACTGAAGCCGTCACGCAGTTTGGTACTCTGCGGAACGGCAACTAATTTCGACGAGATCAACAAGCTGAGAAGCACCGTCGAACAGAACGGCTTGGAAGTTGGCGAATGGTACGACTACTATTATCCCATGCAAATGAAGAACATCCACGGCGAGATGACACCAAGCGAAAGTCATTTTGTCTGTGTAGTGACCAGTGGATCAAATGATGGCTTTTTTTCGTGGTCAATTTGACTATCAGTCAGTCAGTGAAAATATTAATTCTTGCAAAAATGAATATAACCAGTGAACAATAGCTTTTTTAGCTTTTTTATTTTTATTCTTAAAAAACGCATTGCCCCTCTTGGAAAACTGCCTTGGTTATTTAAATAATTACAAAGAAAAAATATGTTGTTCGTAGTTTTTATAATTTTCAGAAAAAGAAATAGCCTCTTAATTTATTTTTACATTGGATGGATGCATTGACGTCGTCACGTTAGTAGAGGTTTAAAGTAGTTGTTTAAAATTAGATGATCAAAATACTTTAAACTAAACTGCAGATTAAAATTGTTCAAATAACTTTGTTGCTTATTATTACAGTGTGTATGTGTGTGTATGTGTGTGTGTGTGGAGCAGGTGATCGGCCATTTTTCACTACTGACAAACTTGACTACCATTGTATATCTCTTAAAAAGCAGTCATGTTCACCACCTATTGGATGCTTTTTGCTCTGCTATTTCCAACTATTTTATCGTTTTGTCCCCATCAACTTGATCTCGGATACAAAGGTTATTACAACGCCAAACGAGACGAATGCATCACCTATGTCAAGCTGGATAACCAACATCTGAGCGGTGTCAATGACGGATACGAAGAAGCCCGTATACTGTGTGGACAATTTTACAAAGGCCACATAGCGCACGTGAGAATTGGCTACGTTTCAAAAGGGGATGTTTTCAATAATGCGAAAGACTGGGATACTTTTTACTTCGACTTGCCCTATGAACAATTCTGGGAAGAAACGAACGCCGTTTACTTGGACGGATGGAAAATAAATGGCATAACATTGAATCAAAATGCCACACTACGAGAGAACGAAAAATGCATGGCCACGTTGACCGTTTACGATGATCAACTGCAAGAAGAATTGGAAACCACCCAATCATGCAATGAATTTTTTCCAGTTGTTGGAGAAAGTGGGATTTTTTTCGACTGCAACAACATAGACTTGTACAATCGAACCAATCCAGGATGCGCCGTGTTCGCTTATGGCAATTTGAGAAGCTATACATATTTAACACTGACGCCGTGCAAGGGCAGAGTTTGGACTGGATTTTTTTGCTCAAGCAAAAGAATGAAAAATTGTCAAAAGAAAAAATTGTCATCGTCGACAGATGAAGCAAGCAAATGGTGCACTTGTTTGCCAGATTTTGCCGGTGATTTTTGTGAAGTAGAACTAAAAAGTGATCCGCTACCGGACTGCGGAACTTGGGGAGTCGGTGTTGACGTGAATGGTACACTAGTTTGCCAGTGTTTCGAAAATGCATACGGGGATCGCTGTGAAAATCAATACTATGACTACGAAGAATATCAAGATTACAAGATTGAATGGAACTTTATTTGTTATGCTACTTTTCCAATAATAATAGTTCACGCTATTTCGCTACTACTGATAAGTTGCTGCCAATGGCGCGGCTTTAATTCAATTTTGAAAACTTATTCATAGAAACCCAAGCAACATACAAAAAAAGATTCTGGCAAACCGCCATCGTGATTACTAAAACTTGATTATGATTCAATGCTTCATATTATAATAATTGACTGTTATATTCCTTTGCTCATCTAATAAAATATAATGTAAAGTTTCCCTGAATTGATGATTATAACATTCAAACTTGAAAATCACATTCTGATGTACAAGCAATCAATTTCGTATCAAAGTTTATAAACTTGCGCAATGAGATCAAAAATTGTAACAATTAATTAATTACTTTTACAAATGTTGAAATATTTCTAAAAATACCGAAATTGAAAATAAGCTAACAAAATAATCAACGATCAAGCAGATAGGCAGAACAAATAAACTATTCAAAAGATACTGTAATTGCGGTGAAAATGGAAAACTGTCGAAATTGTACTAACAAAATTGAATAAATCACTAATAAAAATTGCCTAAAATCTCAGTGACACCGACTGGGATTGTATTATTTGCTTCGTGTTTCAAACAATTTACCACTTTTTTTCCACATTAATATCAATAACGAAAATGAGAAGATAAACGAATAAAACACAGAAAAAACAATAACTTACCGATTGAGCTGATGAATATATGCAGAAAGATGACCATTTTTCAGACTGTTCTTGCGTTGGCGGTGAAGTAATTCCATTTCGAAAGGTTTTATCTTCTCTCACTCGGCTTAAGCTTTTTTTCAATCAAGCAACGCTCTATTTGTCAGAGTTTGCTTATGCAATTGCACTATCAACAGCACAACAAAATGAAAAGCCGTCCGATCGCCAACGCTCATAACCGATGATGGCTATTTGAACGATTATCTATGCAAATTTGCAAATGATATTCAACATTGCCGTCAGAAAAGTTCTCTATAGAAAGGTGAACATTTTCAAACGTCGAAAAGCAATTTTTCACAATAAATTTTTCTCTTGAAATTGTAATTCAATATTATATGTCAATTTGATTTTCAACACTTACCTATTGGAAAAGTGTTTACTGGACTGACAACTGAGATGGGAAAGAAAATTCATTGCAATAGAATAAACAACAACCGTATAATGATTAAAAACTGATTAAAATTAAACGTAGAAAAAAAGTAAAAAAATAAAAATAAACAAATATATGCATGTGTGTATAAATATTTGATACAGGGCGTGTGAAATTTCAAAATGTATACAATTATTTCTGACAATAAAAACAGACCATATTTTATAAAGTTGTGCTTCAATGCAATAAAATGAGTGTAAAAACAAATAAACACAAAAAAAACAAAAGGAAGAAATTCACCTACCGTAAATGCAAACATGATCAGTTCAATTTAGGCGAATTCGAACAGAAATTTTACATAAAAAATGACTTTATGCATATTTCATCAACTACAAACGGATTACTGTTTTTTGCAAAACAATGACAACCGTGATCAGTGATCAGTGAGCAGTTGATCAGCATTGTGCGTTTTCCACGCTAAATATGTGTTCCAAAATATGGCGACCATTTGAACAACCAAAATTCGATGTTGCAATGGAATAAGATAAAAATTGACCAGCTGCATAAATGGCCACACCTGAAATGATGAACCAAATGGACATTGATGCGAAAGTGGATTTGCAAAATTTTTTCATCACAAACTTTCAGTCCAGTAAGATAGATGTCCCAAAATTGTGTTCGACACTGATTGAAAGCAGTTTTAATTGGCTTCATTTCCAGCGTACGTAAAAGTACAAGAAAAGAAGCCAAAACAACAGGACTGCAAATTATCTGAAACCCATTTGATCAGATAAAATTGTTTAAAATATAAAAATTACTTGATCAGCAAGCAATCGCTTCACTGGCGATAGATGTGGATAAGCTTTGCAGTGAACACGATGCTGCAAAAACGTAAACCACGACTTCAGTAAAGGAGCCTGTGAAAAAGAGAATCAAGTGGATTAGTGAAAATTTAAAATTTTCATTTTAATAAGCAAATTTACAAAAAAGAAACTTCCGATGCAAATAAATCGAGCAGTTCTGGCGAAGTCAATTCGTTTGGGTTTCTTTTTCGGTTCGACAAAAATCTGTGAACTCACATCCCCTGCTCCCATCAGAAATCCTAAAAAAGGAAAATAAAATGGCAAAATTCAAATCAAGAAATGCGCAACAGATGCTTGATTTTCAAAATGGCCAAACACTGTAGATGAAGATGGATTTGAATGATTTTACAATTCGCAACTTCATTTCACACTTGCACACGTTAAGAATCATGTTTTGTTGTTTGTAGTTTGAAAATTTAATAAAAATCATATCACTGAATTGTCAAAATAAACATCTATCAAAATAATATGACAAATGAATAATATCAACGGTGGACATTAAAATACGGCATGATGCGTTCGTTGATTAGCATTTTATGAAAGTTTGTGCAATGAAAGTTAATTTAATACTAGTTAACTAAAGAAAAAAGTTGCTTTAGAAAATAAGAAGTAATAAAAAAAAAGAAACAACGCGTAATGTTCATTTTTGTTTTCTTTTTCAATAAAAAAAATCACTGTTCATCGTGTACCTGTGAGTAACATTTGTGTTTTCAACGGATGTCGTGTTAGTATTTCTAAATAACGATGCCAAGCATGTGTAGCTTTTTCAATGAGCATCATTTTGGACAATCTGTCAAGGCTATTCACATTCGCACCTACAAATTCAAATGGTTTCAAAATGTGTGAACCTTGTCGACAGTGAAGCGCGTCAATTCTGTGCGACTGAAATTCACTGCTAATTACAAGCTTGTTGGCAAATTTGCAACTGTGCTTAAATCGTACATCATTCTGATTTGAAAGGATCGAAATGAAACAAAAAATCACTGCATCTGTAAAGATGCAATTTTTTGATAATGCAAGTTTAAATTCGTTTATACTGTAACTATGCATTCAATTTTTCATTCTGTTTGCAATATTTTACATTTAAAAATTCATTTGTACACAAAAATATAAATAAAGTATAACAAAACATAAAATGAAAATCATAACAGCGTTCTAGAGGGAAATAAAAAAACTTTCTTTTAAATTACTGTATTCAGTACAACGTGTTCTAATTTATTTGATAATCAGGTGCAATGAAATTGAAATATTGTTTTTTTCTTAAACGACATTTGAATACAAGTTGCGTGCGCATTCATTTATTTGGGTTCAAATTCAGCTCAGAAACAAAATGTACAACAACAGCAACAACATACAATACAAACAAAAGCACCGGCATCGGCAGTGCTTTCCATGCTTAATTCACGTGCCGGCAATTTTTGAACGACCACGCCTTGGGCGAAATCTGCTTCTTATTTGATTGTCCGACTGTTCGGCCGTTGATTCATCAACTATGGGCGACGAGTGACCATCATCCGCAGCTTCAACGTTTGCATTATTCAACTGTGCCAGCGCCCTCTCCAGCGCCGATCCAAGCAGCATATCCTCTTCGTCAGCTTCGTCTGAATTGACCGCATCTGCAACGTCTGTTCTTCTCTTACACGTCAAACTGCTGCCAACTGCAAGAGATACACTTTAAATTAACAAAAATTGCTTGCATTTTTCGATGCATTTATATTGTGTAAACTGCTATCGATCGGATAGGCAAAAAAAAATCAACGTAAGTGAATTGAACGATGAACTGAATTTTCAATCTTGAACTTATTTCTTGTCTATTTTAACTATTAGAAAAGTAATAAAGAAAAAAGCAAACTAACTAGTTGTTTATGAAAAACTGTAAAAGTGTTGTTCATTCAGACAATTCAAACACATTTCCAACTGTGAATTGTATTTATAACTTTTATCCAATGCTATGTTTACAGTATAATTTAATTTCACGTCCAATTGAACGACAAAGTGTGAAAAGTGAGTGAATCGTAGTAGTAGAATGGAGGAAAAAACAAAAAAAAAAGAAACACAAAAAGAAAGCAGCACACAATTGACATCATTAAATCAAATAATGATCCAATTTCAGAATGTCTGACTTTTGATTAATCAACCTGAAAACTATTTCCTTCGATGCTACGGGGCAAAAAATGAAGCCGTCATCATCACCACACCGAGTGACAAAAAGGAAAATTTCATTTTTCACCAAAAGTCAACACTATTTTCAATTATTGAACATGTTACTAGCTAGCTCATAGCTCGTAGCTAGCTAGTGCAAATGTTCCAAATTACACATCAGCACTTTATAGAATACATGGATAGCATTGTCAGGTGAAAGTGAAAAGCATGGCAAGCAGCAACAAGCAACAGCTACGGAGAAAGAAATGTCAACAAAAGTTATTTAACGTTGCCCAGTGAACTCAGTACACTGCGACCGCTTTCCCCAATTTTCAGTGGACAAATAAATGTAGATCCTTTCCAACATACAGTTTGTAGTTGCAGTTTTACTGCTGGTCTTCACATCACCACGACACATCACATGGCGTCGCTCTTTTTCAATTATCACAATTCAATATTCAATGCACAAAGTGCATGCGGAAAGTCTATAGGCGGTTTTTTTTTTATTAATAACTTTCTGAACATATTGTGCAAATGTTCAAACTTTCAATTTCTGGTCATTGACTGACTGAAAAGAAAAACTTTACCATAATAATCTCACCTAAATGACAAAGTGCAACGGCCGTCCTAATTTTTTTTTGTTCATCAAATTGAACAGCAAAAAAATAATAATAAATTGAAATAAATCCAATAAATATATTAAAATAAAACAAATAGATGAAAATAATTCGACAAACTATTTTTTAAGAAAAAAAATTCCAATTCATAATATACGCAGTGAATACGGTAAAAAAAATCTGACCGTCAAGTTTCAAAGAGAAAGACGAAAAAAAAATATACTGCTAAATGTGTGAAGGTCATCCATCGATCAGTATGATGACGCAGTGGTGAAAAATGTTCTACAATACCTGAGGGTGGTGGCACAGTGCGTGCGCTAGTTAGCAAAGGAGTGTGCAAAACAGAGCTCACATTTGAACCAGGTTTACACAGATACATACGCACAGGCTGACGCAGAAAATTTTCAAAGCCGGTTTGTCACACAGCAAGCATACTGTAGTGAAAGGTTCTTTCTGACTAACTGCTCTTGCCGTTTTCTGATTGTTATTTGTTATCGGTTGTTATAAACTACTGCACTGGTGGTATTAGCGGTAGCAGGAAGCGTCGGCAACGGCAGCGGTAACAGTATACAGTACAGTAGAAGCAGTGATAAAAAGAGAAAATTAAGAAAAGCAAGCCCATTACTGACTGACTGACTGACTGTTACTGTTGCTACTATTTCCGGTGTCAAGCAGACAGGTGATAATTGAAGAAGAAAATCATTTTGCCATTTTGTTTGTTTGTTGCTTGTTTGGATGTTCATCAATGAAAAAAGAACTCTGAAGAAGAATGGGAAAATTGTGAAAAATAAAATTGACGACGGCGACGACAATAAATAATAAAGAATATTAGATGAATGAAAGCCCGGTGAAAGCGACGAAAATGATGGACGAGATGAAGTTGTTCAAACGACGTGAACAGCAACACGCATGCAGACAAGAGATCAACTGTTTGTTGAGGTATTTTTTGTTTTCGGTAAATTTTTTCGTCTGGTTCGCCAGCACTGGCACCGCGTTGCTTGGCTTCTACTTGTATGCCAAGGATTTTCGACCAGTGGTTGAAGCGGTGGACTTTTTCCTCAATCCGTGCGTGCTGTTGGTGCTGCTCGGCTCGACAGTGGGCGTGGTGTCGTTGCTCGGCTGCGCCGGCGCGTTGAGGGAAAACGTCTGCTTGTTGAAGTGCTTCTCGCTGGTGTTGTTCGTCGCATACGTGTTGCTGGTGTTGTGCGGCTTCTTGGCGTTCATATTGTTCTATTCGGACTCGTCGGTCGGTCTGAGTCTGCGCACCCTGCTGTCCAGCGCCCTGGAACGCTATCACGTCAACGACAACATCAAGGACGTGGTCGACTACATGCAGAGTCAGTTGCAGTGCTGCGGCGTCGGCTCCCACGGCTACCGGGAGTGGAGTCTCAATGCGCTGTTCAACTGCACCGATCACAACCCGGCGCCGGAACGCTGCGCAGTGCCCCATTCCTGCTGCCGGCGCCCGACAGCCGATGGCAACAACGGTCAGCCGCCGTTGCCGAGCATTGTCTGCGGCTTCGGTGCCCAGGAGAAGCCGATCACCGACCTGCTGGGCAGTATACACAGCGAGGGATGTCTGCAGCCGTTGCAGAAGCTGTTCGAAAGTCACGCGCTGTTGTTCGGTGCGTTGATCGGCGCTGCGATCTTGCCAGTCTGCTTGTGTGTGATGCTTTCCAACTTGCTCGGCCGGCAAATCGTCCGCCAACGTTACCTGCTAGACAGGCAGGCTCGACGTGAGCTCAGACACGCCCGCAGGCTGAAGCACCGATTCCGTGATCCGTTCGATCCGCCGGCCATTGTCCACTTGTACGACGAGCTCAGGATGCCCACGCCGGTTCCGTTGTCCCAAGCGGACAACTGCTGCCAAAATAAACTGACCCAAGAACACTTGCTCGGCACCGATCACCAACAGCAGCAGCAACATTGTTGTGCGAAGGAGAAAATTTCCCAAGCTGACCAACAGCCACCGTCGACCAAGCCGACGAACAACCACGAGACAAGCCATCAGCACAATCGCCAGAATAAACGTCGCAGTCGACAACTGAGCGATGATTGCAACGCCACACTGCCGGTAAATTCTACCCCAGATTCAAATCCCTGTGACTGAGCAACCAAATAGCTAATCAATCATCATCGTTCAGCAAAACTTCTTCGTCAGCTTTTCTTTTCAATTTTCAACTTATTCACATATATAGATATTTCATTTTTAATAAAAATATTTTTCATTTTCAAATTCATCGACTACGAATAATGCAGATTTTATTACTTATGAAAAACAAACCCCTGCTGCCCCTTTCCCCCAACGATAACTGATTATTAAAAATGGCATCCAAAATTACTGATAATTCAACAAATTGTTGTTCATAACCATATTTGAAATTGAAATCAATTATGTTCAATTAATCAACATCTCCGTGAGTGCATCAATTTCCTAAAGCACTTGACAAACCTAGCAAGCAGCAACAATTCCAGTTTCATCAACATCATCAATGCACTCGACTTGTTCCTACTAATGCTTGCCCTTCGGCTAAATAAACGATCACCTGCTCAACATTTTCAGCAAAATTTCACGTTCGAATAGTCAAAGAAAAAAAAACGACAAAGAAGAAGAATAAGAAGGAAGAAATGAAATAGCTAAAAAAATTGGTTGTCCAATGCTGAATTAATTGTAGAACTCGAAAAGCACAAAACAACAACAAATAAGCAACCTTGAAGCATGACTACAACACACCACAGGTGAAGGAAAAGACCTTGGACCCGGCGCTCGAGGACGGCAAATTATAATTCAGCATTGCAAATCAAACGAAAAATGAAAAGAACCCTCCATCCTGAGAAAAAAAGAACCCCCTGATAATGTGCTTGACCAATTCTCTAATTGACCCCTAATTCTTTTGAAAAAGCAAACGAGTTAAAATTCAAAGAATTGAACAATCAAAAAAAAACATACATACATACATACATACATACATGCAGTATTTAATTTAACCAGTGGATGGATGAGAAATTGATTAAGCAGAAATTTTTTCTTACCTTCAAAAGCACTGTCGTCTGCTGATGTAGATGAAGAAGTATAATTTCTTTTTCTACGCCGGTTTTGACTGGCTTTTACATTTTTACGAGCTTTACCTTTTTTCTAAATGTCATTCAACTTTATTACATATTGCTTTCGTTCACCTAATTTGACATTGAAATGCATATTTGAAACTGAGAAGTAAAAAAATTTGAAAAAAAAAATTCAATAATAATTGTATACACATCTTTTGTGCTTGTAATATCATTATAGAAAATTAACCAACGTACTTGATATTTTGTAGAACTTGAAGTAGACGGAACATCATAATCATAATCATATTCATCATCTTCATTTTCTTGCTCTGCAATTTCGTCATCGTCAACATAATCTTCCACTTCTTTTCGAGTTCGTTTAAATGCTTTCAAGTTTGCATTTTCTATAGTCGGGAGAGTAAGCCTGAATGTGAAAATTAAAATTAAATTCAAATACAAAAGATCACTAAATTTAGAACTAACATTCCTAGAATATCTTCAGTGCCAGCATTGATTTTAGGAGTAAATTTCAGAGTGTCATTTTTCCGCAACGATTCCAACAATCGATTTCTCACATCCGTATAATGTTTGTGTATCACATCCAGCGTCTTGACCAAAAGAAAAGAAAACAATAAAATTCAATAAATAAATGAAATGAAAAAAAAATGAAAAACCTTGGCTTCGGTACTATGTGCCAACTCTTCACGCATCACTTCTTTGGTGTATAGGTCGCTAATTTTACGCATTTCACTTCGATAAAGCTCGCACATGGTCAAATAAGGATTACACTAAAACAGATTTATTAAAAATAAAAAATAAAACACACACACATACACAGTAATCAATTTAAATTCAATAAAATCGTCAAACTGATAACCTTACCTCGTTGGAATAAGCAGTGATGTAAAAAGCTTGCTTTCTGAATAGCCGATAAAGACAATAAGCAGCTTCACGGTGGCCATCTTCAATGAGGCTATCACGAAATTTTGCAAATTCCACAAACTGATCAACAATCAATCTTATGTACACTCTTTCATTGTGTTGCTGTTGAAAATACAACGAATACAAAAGGTACACGGCTCCAATACGTCGTTTCAAAATTGCCGGCGGAAAACAATAAATGACCACAATGGAAAACATTTCATAATAAAGCTGCATGAAAATAAACACAAAGCATTATTAATCTTATTATATTATCTTATAATTATGCGTGATATGCTTATTATATGCTTGGTTTTTTGGTTACCTGCTTCAACTGACTTGGGCAACTTCTCGTGGCTATGTCGATCGATGGAAAGCACATGTCGACATACAATTTTCGAAACGTCCCAAACCCGTCATCCTCTTGCTCAACAAATTGTCTGAGCAGTTTCATAGAATCGTTGAAAAAGCCCAACGAAGCTGGGGTCAAATTCGACAATGTACCAATTGTGTTAGCCCAGCGCATTTTCTTCTCTACAAAATTTGCAATCATACATTAAACAACAACAACAACGTTGCAAAATAAAGCATCAGCTTTGTCACTGAGATTTGCAAGCAATGATCAAATTAATGAATGAAAAGAATTTTATTTCATGTTTAATGTCACATCCGACAGGACACCTTTTCGAAAAAGACACTTCAAAAGAAAAGTTAATACATTAGCAATAAAATTCAAAAAGAGAAAAAAAATAACGAAAATCTCAATTGACAAATTCTGCATCACATCGCATATTCCAAATGGCGAGTAGTAAATTTTGATTTTCATATTAAAAACAAAGAAAAAAATAAAGCAAAGGCGACAATGAAGAAAAACAATAAAATATCACACATGCATACAGGAAAGCAAAAAAAAAGTTTATCAGCTCGTAAGCGACAACATCCAGAATAGTTCAAAAAAGATGAATTGAACGCGCACGATGATAATACTCTGATTGATACACATGAAATGTGATGTAAAGGTTGGGAAAAATATGCGAATGAAATTTTTGTAAAGTGTTGAAAAACGCACCACTGAACATCAGATAAATGATATTAATAAAATCCTGAACAGAAAAAAATAATAATGGAAATTATAACAAAGAAAAAAAATGATAATAAATGGAGGCTAGGACAAGGCGACTCGATTAAAGCGAGCATTTTGGCAAAGGCAAAGAAAGAGTAAATAAGATAATGAATGATCGATCGATCAATCAATGATCACATTTGAAAAGAATGGAATTTGGAAAAAAAACTCATTTCCATCACGTCATCATCAAGGCACTTTACAATCATTGTTAGTGCTAACGTCAACAACCATCACAGACGCTGACAATAGTAATAATAATAATAATAATAATAGTAATAGTAATAGTAGTCGCATCATTTGGTATCAGCTTTAACCGTCGACTACATCCATGTTTAAGAAAAAGAAAAAAACAAAAAAAAAGCACGGCACTGTTGATTAAATACCGTGCGTGATGTGGAGGTTTTCTTTGGACTAAATAAAAGTAATAAATTATTTCGTAGGCAAAAGATAGAAAAAATAAACTGCAAAAAAAAGAAGAAATACATTAGCATGGGCAATAATAATAATGATGATGATGATGATGAAGAAAAAAATTAGCATTTAATTCAATTGGACAACGATGTTTGGACCGTAGTAGCCCTGGCGTGAAAACTGACATGCTGCTTGAGCTGTTTGAGCGTGGTGAACAGTTTCGGACAGAGTGGACATTTGACAAGTTTGCCAAGATTGTGACTACTGTCCTGTGCTTCTTCCACGGGTGGCAGTTGAACACTGTCTGCACCGTGTAATGTGAGCTCATGCTTACGCAAATAACGTTTAGCTAAAAACAACTTTGGACAAAAGCGACATGCGAACTTTGTAGTCACGCTAGTATTATTACTATTACTACCAGCACTATTACTATTACTATTACTAGTGCTACTACTACCACTACCACTACCACCACAACCAATACTACTACTATTGCCGCATGTATTAATAGCAGCAGTAATAGAAGTAATAGTATTAGCATTGGTGTTTTGATTGACAGAAGCAAGTTTTCGACCAACAACACTATTCATATTGATATCCGAGTGATGGAAATAACTAAAATCTGCTGTGCTCAGACAATCGCTGACAACGCTATCTGAGGAGACGTAGTGAGAATTTGGCTTGGAACCAGATAGCGGTACAATCACTGCCATCTCGAGGGAAGGAAACGTGACACAGTCTGCTGAAGAACCCACATTAGCGACCACGGCCCTGCCGAGCAAAGCGCTGTTCTGGTTCTGGCCAGTTTCCATTGAACATCGTTTGGACTGCTCGTCTGTTAGTGGATCCGCGTTTCGGGCCTGCAATTGCTTCTTACATTCAAAAATTTCAAAATTAACTGAGCAAGCATTCGACAAACTTGCGCATACTGTTGATGATGTGCTGCCGTTGTCCAAAAGATGTTCGCTTAGAAAGTGTGAGTGCAACGCTTGCAACGACTGAAATGACATCAAGCAGACATCACAAGCAACTGATGCTGTCGTTGCAGTTGATGGTGTTGAGCTTTCGTTCGTTGGTCCCTGGGCAATCAGTTCTTGTTGTGGTTGTTGTTGTTGCTGCTGCTGCTGTTGCAGAGGTTGTTCTGGCCGTAAGCTAGAATCAGCAAGCTTGAACAAATCTTCCGCATCTGGAAACGGTTCAAGCAAATCCAAATCTTGACCAAATCCACTCAAATCAGCATCCAACATTGGCAAACAAGCAGACAAACTGGCCGGATCCGCATACGATCCGTCTACATCCATATCCGCCAAGTCTCCACCATAAAACGACAATGGTAAAGTATCGACGTTAAAAAAATCAAACGTCGCAGCATCTCGATTTTGATAACTACTACCATTGTCCATTTGTTGTTGTTGTTGCTGTTGTTGTTGTTGCCGTTGCTGATCACTTTCTTCAATGCAGCGTTGTTGTGCAGTGTTAATGGAAAATGAACCGCGTCCGTATACAGGATCAACAACAGTACAACTTCCGTCAGAATTAGCAACAGTCCAAAATTTTTGTTCCTCTTGAAAGTAGACACTATTGCTGCTGTTCTCTGAAGTGTATGCCTGCTGCTCTGGCGATGGCCAACTGCCATCCGGTATCGACTGGAACGAAACTGAACTAGACGAATAATAGCCAGAATCATCACCAGCAGTCCAATTCGGAACTGAACACGATGTAAAGCCAGGTAATGGTTGATAATTAGTCATCGGAGACAGTTGCTGTTTCATGTATGGAGCACAGTCTTGTTGTGATGACAAAAAACCACAACTGTTGCCACTCATGTAAGAAGGCAAAACAGCAGGGTTGGCATAATCAATTTCAGTTTTTATGTTTGGTTTATCTTAGAAAAAATAAAATATATTCAAATAATGCAAAAATACAAACAGAAAATTTTCAAAATAAAATTACCAGTCGATGTGAGGGAAAGAACTTGCTGCTGCTGTTGCTGCTGCTGCTGTTCCACAGTAACATCAGCCATAGAACCATGACTAAGAGTGGCACTGCTGGAGATTGAATTCAAATCATATTCAACAACAGACGACGGAGGTGGTGACGACTTGTCGGCGCCGAGATGTATAGAACCAACCGACTGTGGCAGTGAGCTACAACCACTGCTGCTACTGCTACTGCTACTCGACGGGGACTTTGGCTGTTGCCTGTGCGGACCACATTTGCGTAAATGACGCTTCAAAGCAAGACGATGGCAAAATTTCCCGTTGCAATACAAGCACCGGTCAGCCGCAGTAGGTGAATGGCTTTGTTTGTGCATGTTGTAAAGCAAATCAGTAGTAAACACTTCAGAACAGTGGACACATTGTATTTTCCGTTCTTCAGTGTTATGCCAACTCATATGTCGAGTAAGAAATTCTCGACTTGGAAATAGCATAAAGCACCGGTCGCATTCAAACATTTCTCCACTTCTTGGCCGCTCAGTTTTCACTGGATTGGCGTCGAACAGCGGCTGAAAAGCGGATAACGGCGGCAAAGATACGCCGCCTCGGTGGTACACATCCCTCACACCAACGTCAATGGAACTCCGCCCTTTGGTCGTGCAGCCAGGAGTTGCCAGGCCAGCCAGCGGGGGCAACGGTCCGCTACCAAGCGCATTAATGCATGTGGCTGTTTGTGATTCTGACGCTTCGCCACGTTTGTCATGGTTTGTCTTCTTTCGAGACCGACCCGTTTTCGGCGTCTGACTAGTAACCAAATCCCGTTGTGGGCATTTGTGCTGGTACAAGTTCGATCGAAATCGATAAGTCTGCAAAATTTTTTTGAAAAAATTTATTATAATCAATGTGCAATTCACGATGATAACTTCAAATTCACATAAACACACAGACACACACATATATTTATACATAAACGATAATTGTCGACAAAAGCAATAAAATTCATTTATGAAGCACTGTTATTTTTACTGAATAAGAATAGATATCTTTTGCTTTTCAAAATTACAACAAGAAAAAATCTAATCTATCCAACAATCTAATATAACTTTTATCACTTTTTACACAGGTTAAAAAAAAAATAACTTACAGAGTCGTAAAATTATTTTAAAATACCTATTCCTACTTCATTTCAAATACGTAAGCATATGACGCCAGAATAAAAACTGCAAACATCTGCAAATGAAAATTATTTGCTTAACACTATATTTAAAGAATAAATATGAAAAAAAACTGTCTGACACTTCCGACACTGAAGTATACTAATAATAGACATCTCATTGATAAACGTGAAAGCAAAATACAGCTTGGAAGCTTATTTTACACCATAAAATGGAATAATAAAATTTAACAATTCGAACAGATACGGATTGGCTGAAAATGAATAAAAAACGAAAACAAACAAAATCATAAATAATTCACAAAAGTATAAGCGATGACGAAATGTAATTAAATTTGTTGACAACAAAAGCTAACTGTAATTGCAAACTAGTTTACTCTTAATATCACGACGTCATTTATTATTTCAGCTGCATCGCAAAGCTGAAAACCACAAAATTACTTAAAAAACAAAGAAAAAACATATACATCATAAATTAAATTAATAGTTATCAGACAAGTATTTGCATTTTCATTACTGCAAATAAAAAATTTAAGAACAACTACCGAGAACGATGAAAGAAATTCAAAATTGAATGAACAATCAAAATTTTCTGCATAAAGAAGAGGACACAAACTTAAAACTGATGACCAAAAATTATTACTTGAAATTATGAAACTTTTATCAGAAGTAACAGCAGACTTTTCAAAAACAAAAAATCAACCTATTCATGGCCACCATCACTAGTATTCATGTTGAATTATTCACCGAATGCATTTGGAGTGAACATGTGATGTGCGCGCTACCGTATAAAGAATTGCACGTTCAAACAATACAGTGGCGATGAAATTTTATCATCACAAACGGTCTGAAAACATTTCAACAGCATAAAACACAGGCAATTCGACAATTTGAACCGTCTAATTAATTTTTCTATCTAACTTGACATTCAGAAAATGTGCACTGAAATTGAAAAATTTTTCAGAATTTCAAAAAGCAGTTGTTTCTAAATTCAATTCAAAATGTGTACGAATCAATTCTGATCACAAGGAAAAACTTTTCAAACGTGAAAAGGTCGATTCACTGATTAAGTGCATTGAAGCAAAAAGTTGAATTTATTCTTTTTTAATTTAACCACGAAGAAAAAATTTCAATCGTGAATACTTGAATAAATTGATCGATTATTTATTCGTTGATTTATTTATTTATTTTGTTGCTCAATTAGCCAATTTTCAAAAAGAATCATTCAAAGCGTTGGAAAACGGTAGTTATTACGGTCAAAACGCGGGTTGGCAATGCGTCATCGCCACGCGTCAATAAAAACACTAGCTAAAGTATTAATGTGACGAAAAAAATCCACCCAAACGCGAACGGTAATCTTTGAAAAAATTTTTTTTGTTGACATATTCTGGAACAGCATAATCTGCAAGAGATAATTTTTTCTTAAAAAAAGAAGAAAAGAATTACTCACCCGAAGGCAGTAGGAGCACGTGAATGGTCTATCTTTGCTATGCTTGACCGCATGCTGCTTTAAATACCAAACGGAGTTAAAAGCCTGCAAGCAAAAATACAACAAGGTCACTATTTGTGAATTAAGTATTTTTTTAAAAAAAATCCACTTTTCAGTTTAAAATAAAAGAAAATATGCATGAGAAAATGGAAAAATGATGCATGAAACAGAAACTGTTACCTTTCCACATTCTTGGCAAGTGAAAGATCGCTTCTCGGCAGCATTCGATTGGATAGCCGATGTAGACGAACAAAGCGCCGGATCTTCGTCGACATTCACCGGCTCGTGCACAATGGCTGTCATGAAACTTGAGTTGAAAGTTTCGGCTGATTGGTCGATAACACTCATGTCCACCAAGTTTCATGGTCATTCAAAGCAGACCATCGGCGGCAATTGACCAGCAAGCAATTTTTCAAACCTAATGTTGTCATAAATGAATTTTGAACAAACAATCACAAGCTTACATATATTTAAGAATAAAAAATTGAATATTAAACAAACGAACAATCAAGTGTAGGATATAATGTTTGCATTGATAGAAATTAAATAAATCAACCGGAACATACAAACACACATACATAATAAAGGATAAAGGACTATTCAAAAAATATTCATTTACATTACTGTAAAGCTATTGACATAGGAAGTGATTTTCTCAGCAAATCAAGAAAACTAAGCAATATCGCTTGTACAATGGTATCGAATCAAGTGGGCTGAGATTCGAATCGAAGCGACAGTACAGCACCCGTTTAGTACATTTCAATTGCTCGACTAGACTAACAAATGACCGTTGACTAGAAAAACTGAGCGGCTTGGCTCAATACGACCGGCTGCTAAACGGCGTACTGAACAAATGAGCCGCCCAATTTCGTCGCAACACGCAACGGACATTTACCGTGCTTGTCAATTTCACGTGCCTAACAATCAATAAACATCCTACTGTACCACTAAATCGCTTACAAACAAAACGTTAATTTGTTCTTTTTTTTCACTTTGAACTTCATCCGACATGATGATTTAAATTAGAAAATCAATATTAATTCAATTATTAAAAAATTTATGAAAATTTACCAGACAGAAAAATTGGCACAAAATGACAGACAACAACTTGATTTTCATACTGCAAACAACAAATCTGAAATTTCCTTTATGCAAATCATTCTTACAGCTGACCAAATTGTATCAGTTAAATTGCTTCATTTTTAATGACACTTAACAATATGAAATAAATTATTTAAATTTGTTTTTACGATTTGTTTTTTCCTGCTCCACGACCGCTTTTAAATAGGACTTCCGTTTATTTTAATACAGTATGACAGTAAAAGTATAAAATGCAAGTATAACGAATGTTAAAGTGAAATTTTATGCTTAAAAAGAAAAATCAATTATCTAAAACAATGTAGTAAGAGAATATAGAAAACCATTGCTAATAAATGAATAACTAATAATTTAACAGATACAGATAGATATATGACAGAAAGATGTATAAAAATCTATTAGCATTTCTGAAACGAACTCATTCATGCACCTTTACAGTTAGCAAAAAAATACAATGAACATAATTACAACCCAAAGTTAAAAACTGTTTCATTAATCAAAAAGAAGAACAATTATCTTCTTTAAAATTCAGAAAATTTTCCGATTACTTTTTAGTCTGTTGAATGAAAAAATAAAATAAAAAACGATATGGGTTAATTTTCCATTTCAAACTGAAAATATTAATAATTGCTGGGAAAGTATGCTTTGTGAAAAGAGCAGAGAACACAGTTAATTCTATAGAAAAAAAATCAAAACAATTTACACGGAAATGCGACAGTGGATATTAGTCAGACGAATTGAATCAATACGACTCTACATTTGTCGCAAATTATTCCATTTTAAAACCCTATATCTAGTAAATTCACTGTCATCTGTTTTCACCTGCTATAAAATTGGAATCAATTTCTTTCTTTCAAATTATCTATCCACCTTACAACACATAGAGCAAATTGTTTTGTGCGAATGCCGACAAACTTGGACATCAAAGCCTAACATACTGCATACACCCTCTCATTGGAAAATATAAGTCGGCCTTGAAGATTTTCCATTGGTTTTTTTTGAATATATAACATTTCCAAAAAAATCAGATATATATATATTATAATTTTACAGTTTCAAACGTAAATTTCAGACCAAGTAAAGTTTAGATAATCAAACGACAAAATCTAGTGCTTACTTTGCTTCCAAGCTTACAAAATATGATCAGTCGAAGTGGGCGCGTCACAAACTGGTGTTGGAAAATTATTAATCAAAAAAGTCTACTTTCCTATATTTTAGCGTTAAAATTTCAAGTGCACAATTTGGCATTGAAAATGGAAAAAAAAGAAAATTGAATTTGTAGAAAAAAAAATTCACCATGTGCACGAGAGTATTGATTGTTAAATCATAATAAACGGGTTTAATATAGATTTTCGTTGAATCATCCTGATCGTGTCGATGGAAATTGATAAACCCTGTGAAAGAAGATGATTTGCATCAAGGAGGCGTCACTTATCGCTTGGAGTGTAGAAAAAGAAAAAAAGAGCACACCAACTACGAGGATCAGAGAATCTCTCAGAGTCATCATTGGTTACGTCAAACGACCACAGATTTCTGGTGATTCTTACGCGTGCTGTCTGCTTCCAAGTACCAAGTGTCTGGTTGAACGATCGCCAGTCTGCGTTCCCATGCGTATTCCATTACATCAGTATTATACTGCAAGCATGTTGGTGCTGCTGATTGCTGCAAATGCAGACGAAAGATCAAACGGCTGGATGGACAGCTGTCTGTCTCGCCAAAATAAAATTCCTCGTTGACCATTCGATATTGTGGAAAAATTTCCCCTATTCAATATTCCCTTTCTTCGCAGATCAAAAAATTTTCTCGCTTCAACTTGTCCAAAATTCAAATTTGACATTTTTCAAAATAGACAATACAAAAAAAATATGCTACCATGAAAGCATCAAATTTAAGTTTCAATTATTTAAAAATAAGGCAAAAATAAGGCATCAATCAATTTTTCTTCTTCATTTTTTTTTGAAAAAGGTGGGGAAAAACAGAGAAGGAGATGAAAACAAGGAAGTGAAGAAATCATTGTGTTTTTAGTATACTTTTATTTTTCCACAATTAAACAAAAAGAAATATATATATATGTTAACTTTATAAAAAAGGATAACTTTTTTTTTTAATTTAAATAAATGAACTGTCAAATTTCGAAGAACCTACCAGAAGTGAGAGAAAATATGCGCACCATTGAAACAACAGAAATTGTTTAGCAATAATTGAGCGATCATGTGTGTAATGTATTGCGATTTTATGCGATCAAAAATATCTACAAAAAGAACGCGCAGGAACATATTACAGAAGTTTTCCACGTCACCAGTGTGCGTGCGTAGGGGTGTTTCCCCGTGTTCTCTCTGTGTGTACGTTGTCTGTGTGTGTAATCTCGTGTGCGTTATACATTATGTGTTGTCATTATAAGTAAAGTCTCTGCATATATCAATAAGTTCACATTCACAACAATATGCAAATGACAACAAATTACAAAATACAATTTTGAAGAAAGTTTTGTGGAAAACGTGTCAAATGTCAGAAACATAACTCAAAGCACACATAATTTGATAAAACGTTAGAAGGGGAAATTTTCTTCAAATATTATAAAATGATGCATTAATATTTACCAAACGTGAAGATGCATTAATTGAATGTTAATAAAGTTAAACGAGAAATTAAAAAAAAAACAATTAAAATCCAAAATTGTTTATTGATTTTTTTTTTTAAATGCTCCTTGAAAAGCATGACGTTTTAACGTGAGAAACGTTTTCAAAATGCTCCCTGTGAGAATAAACATTTACATATTTGAACAGCAGAAAAACGCAAATTGAATGTGTGTACCACTGACGGCGTTTACCCTGTAAAAATGTACATACTTGGTGAACGTTTTTGTAGAAAAAAAAGAGAAAAAGGAAAGAAAAAAAATTATTTTTAAATAATAATCAGTATATGATAATTTTTTTCATTTGCATAAATTCTCAAATTTAAATTTACATTTGCTGTTGCAGTTGAATGGTAGTTTCGTTGTTTTGGAGAAACAGCAATAAGAAAAGTGATAAAGTGATGAAATGTTTTGAGCATTTCAATAGAGAGATGAGACACGTCTGCTCTGATAATATTAATAATGCAACGATTAAGGTGAAAATATTTTTCAAAAAAAAATAAACATAAAGCACCGCTTAGTGCTTTTCTCTGCAGCAAACATTGAGTGAAAATGGTCTGATTTCACAGCTGAACTGAATGAGTTGAAGAGGAAAAAAATATTATTGAAAAATCTCCAATTGATTGCAATACCAGCAGAGTTGATATTGGATATTTCATAGTAGAAATTAAATTTTGTTAAAACCAAATCGATCAGTGAGTGAATGAATGAGTCGATGACTGATCAATCAATCATTGCAATATTGATGTTTGTATGCATTATTGAAAAGAAAGCAAAGAAGAAAAAAAAACCAAAAAGGAAATACAAATTCTATTTTTGCATTTATGTGTTGAAACCTTTTTCAAAAAATGTCAATTTAAATTAAAGAACAAAAACTGCTGACGTCAATTCATAAGTGAAAACTGAAAGGTCAGGGGGAGAAAACTTATTTTTTTTTAAAATAATAAATTTTGTTTATTTTATTAAAAATTAAAACATTTAATAATAAATAAAAACAAAAATTGCCCTTTCTCTTCCCCCTCTCCCTCCATGCATGCCTGCATGCCTGCCTGCCTCTCTAGCTGCTTGCAAAAATTGAGACCCACCAGACGGAAATGCGTGTGCAATAATAAATTAATAATTGAATAAAAGCTGTCCAAGCCAGAGGCGGCGGCGGCGGCACAAGCTCGGCTCGGCCAGGCTCGTGCCAAGCACGTTTGATTCATGGGCACAAAAACGTATAGCCGACATGCTTGAATGAATGTGGCGCGTCGTCCTGTCAGCCAGGCACACAACAGCCGCGCAATTTGAACATTCCAAATTTCATAAACAAGCTTCTCAATGAAAAACGGGCCGCCATACCACAAGCTTCAACTGAACTCTCATTGTTGGGATATTTTTTTTACAAAAAAAAAACAAAAAATGCCAAAATTAAAAAAACGTGAAAAAAACAGTCTCGGAATGTGCTAATGCTGTTGTTCACCAAAATAGGAACCGCCCGGAACTGATGGGAAAATTCGAAAATTGGTTCACAATCAGCGGTTTCAGCAAACGCATTCACCAGGCAGGGGCTAAAAATAATTGCACCTTGACGGCATGCATAGTGCGAAACGAGTCGAGCTTTGTTTGATTTAACATTAAACACATACACATAGCACCCGCCTCAGCTGTTTCTGTTTAAAATGTGCTATTTGGAGTGAGATGCTTGGCACAAAAAAAATCCCCCAAAAAAACTTGAAAACAACAGAAAAATGACAATGCTATTATTTATATTTATCTGAGAGTTGGTAAATAGAAATATACATATATACGTTCTTTCTTTGTTTTATTATTTTTTTTTATCTCTTTCTTAACGTGTGAACAACTGCAACTTGGTGATTAATACGATTATTATGACCCTGAGCCGTTACGCCATTTTGACGAAAATTGTTTGCTACGTTCCATCCACTACCCCTATGGCAATTTACGTCATAAAGCACGTCAATGCATCAGGAATCTAAGATCTATCTATGACCGATCTATCCACCGAAAAATTGAATTTATTTTTTCTTCACAAAACATACACTTTTCAATTTAAGCTTAATAAAAAAATCAAAAATTTAAAAAGAAAAAAAATTTCAATTGACTTTTTTTAATTTTTTCCTTATTGTATTCAAGCATTAACTGAATACCACCAAGCAAACAGGATAAAATGATCAATGAAATCAATGACCGCCAGTTGTGTTAGGTGTGAATAATGAATGCATTTCGTTTTCATTTTCACTCCCACCCCTTCCACCGACACATATAACAGTTGCACTTTGAACTATAACTGTGCGAAAAAAATATATATGTAAATTTGTTCACTTTACAAAACAGAATATATGGTATTTTTTTGAAAAATAACCTCTGAAATGAACAATGTGAAAATGACCAGAAGCTATTTATTATTATTATTGTCATCATTGAAATAAATGTTCATACTTTTGCTCATTTTCAAATTTTAAAAGAAATTATAAGAAAATATGAATTACAATTATGCGTTGTTGAAATTTTTGATTAATTTCACCTGCAATAGAAACAACCACGGACACACACACACACGCACGCACACAGTGTGATCAAAGAGGTTAATTAGTTCTAGTTGTTGGCACTCATCAATTCTATTAGTGAGCTTTTAAAAAGCATCTTCAATTTATTAACCTATATTGCAAGAATCAATAATTAAAAAAGACGAAAACTGCTACACCGGGCATTAATGAAGTCCAATAAAATCGTCGTAAATTGCAAACTTCATCAAAAGAATACCACTAATCAATCTTCTATTTAAAACAATTATGATCATTTTTGCTAACAGGCAAAACTGATTTGCAAAATTTGCAATGAAGCTTGAATGAAAGTTGATAAAAATTAAGAACATCTGATTTGCTTTTTCCTCTTATAGAAAGAAAAAAAGAAAAATACACTCAGACAGAGAGAAAAAATCATTAAACAACTTTTGAAGAAATTGTAAAAATGTCGTTCAATATTATTTGCAGAGGTATAATTTTTGAAGGCTATTTTGCAGAAAAAATTCACTGAAATCACTAAAAATGAAGTGATAAATTTACAACAGGCAAATTGAAGTTCTAACAATGGTCAAAAGATGCCACACCCCACACCTCTGAAACACATGGCTAAAAAACATCACAAGCAAAGAAAAACAGAAATCAAGAAAATTAACACACACACAACGACAAACAATGACTGTGAATGAAAAGTTGTGCTCTTCACTTAGCTGCAGAAAACAGCTGTGCCATTTGGTGCTTATTGAAAACTATATGAAAAATTTTAGTAATTTCATTATTGCCTGGGTTGGGGGGGAAAATCAAATGCAATCAATCCTTGCCCGAAAATGAAATCATCTCACAGCAACTGGAAAACAAATTCACTTGGAAATGGATCGGCTAGAGAAGCCGGAAAATAAGCTGCTTCCACTGTCAAAAAAAGTGGTTAATTCATTTTCCATTTTGAATATTCTATCCCAAAATTCATATATTTATGAATTTGAACAGATAAAAAAAAATAAATTTTTGCAAACATTATAAACAAATGTATATTGCTAAATTTTGTTTTTTTGCCTTGAACATTATAATGCAAAATAGAGGGGGAAAAAAAAGAAGATTTTTCACACGTTTCATCAACTGGCACCGACCATTCTCTGAACAGCTAATCATTTTTTCTTTTGCACACAACTATTATCTAATATCAAAGGAAACTTTTCAGCAGAAATATTTCAAATGCAAATTCAAAATGCATGAATATTTGTATTTCATTGAATGATGCAATTTTATCAACAATCATGAAAATTGTGAAAGCATTTGTCATTCAAATTTGAAACATAATAAATTCAAATGAAATATTGAACGTATGAAGAAGAAAATTGAAGAAAAATTAACACATTGAATTTGTTTTTCTTTATGAAATGAATTTTCAACTTGACAAGTTGCTAATAAAAATCACAAAATATGCTCAAAATACTTTTTGACTATATAAAGTTGAATTTAAATTTCCAATTGCGCAATTTTGATTAACAATTTAAAGTTAACCTCTGAAGATTGTTTTATAATTCATTTAACCAAAAAAAAGAAAAAAAATAGTACAACAACATCATACCTTGTATGTTCTTTTGTAAAAATGTTGTAGTTGTTGAAGAAGGATTTCAGAAGGATGCTAGGATGCAAAATTGTGCGTGTATGTGTGTATCGATTGAGATTGACCACCACCAACACCACCACCGAACAGAATATAGATGATGAAAATGAAGAAAAAAGGCACGATGACAAATGCAGCAATCTATTGAAAAAAAAATCATATTTAATAAATAAATAAATAAATATGCGCATTATTGTATTATGCTATGAGATGGACTAATTTATATGCTGAGGAAAATTTTTGAAAATATGGCTAGAAAGGCAACGTGAACGGCTGAGCACGGTTGTTATGAATGGGATCCGACGCGGCACGCAAACGACCGAGCATTCCAAGCAAATTCCTCAATAGCAGCACAACTGTTCTCAAGGGGCAGCCGCTTCCTGAGAGTCCGCTAACTCTATGCAATAAAGATAAGGCCGCCATTAAATTGACCACAATGAACCATCCGCCTCCTACTCATCATCATGATCATAATTGTCGTCGTCGTCGTCATAATAATAATAATAATAATAATGATAATCAACAACAACAACAACAACAATAATAATAACATGAAGACATGTAAGCTTGGTTTATAAATTAACTTTGGAAAAGTGAACTGGCTAAGCAAAGCTAATGGCTAGCTAAAGAATGTTTGAAAAGCATGCAGCACGTAACGTCAGGCGGCCGGCGTTTATTTTCCAGATTGATCGGCGCCGCCGTTGCGTCACCCGGCCGACCTGCTTCATCTCCAACGCCGGTCATTCAAGCATCCAAGCAGAGATAAACATGCCAACCGCAGGCCAGCTGCGTTTTCACTTTAAAACGTTTGCTGCTGGCCAGCCGCCTCACGCAACGCCTACGCAACACTTCATCTTACTTACTCTACCCTCTCTACATATTCAACTGGCGTTACTTCACAGACAATAAAATGATTGCTTCCATTTTTTGCTACTGCTGTTGTTGTTGTTGTTGTTGTTGTGGTGGTGGTGGTCTGTCTGTGATGGTGTGCGTATTCACATTCATTTTAATTGCTTTCAGCAAAAATTCCAAATTCCAATTGCCAGCCAGTCGTGTGGATGTCATTTTTCTTGTATGCTTGTCTGGCGGTATATTTATATGCTTATTTACTTCTGCAATTGTGTGAATTTGCATTCTTTAGTATTTCATTTTTCTATTTTTGCCCCTTTAAATAATCACCAACAGCAGCTAGCTTTTCAACAACAACAAACAGGAAAAGCCGTCGTTTGGCGCCCACATAGTCATCTTTTTCTTCCAAATGAGCACGTCCTTCTTGGTCCATTGGCAACGCAATCGACATCCCAATGCACGTTGTCTATCTATCTGGTCAACAGCTGTCCTAACGTTGGCTAACGTGCTTGCGCATTTACGCCGCTTGCTCGCTTACATACGGATGTGTTGTGTTACTCAGGTCCACGTTTGCACAACATTCTATTCCAATTTCTCATCTTACAGCCAGCATTCTTCATCTACTGAGAAAATACTCTTTCCTCAGATATTATTATTATTATTATTATTATTATTATCATTATTATAATTTCTTTCTAATTCTTCTTCTTTTTCTTCCTCTTCTTCTTATTTGCTCTTTCATTTGGTTACTGTTCGCGTCTAACAACCATCTACCCAATCTATCCATCTGCAAATATTTCAATTATTATTACTGTAAACACTTGCATCTCAGAACAGCAAAAACAAACAATATTTGTACAATAATTGGAATCGTGTAAAATTTATCACTCATTTTAAAGCCGTAATAACTAAATTCACACCTCGATATGAAATTATTAATAATTTACTTGTTGTTCATAGTGCAACTGTAACATGCTCTCCTACAGCTGAACATTGTTGCACTGCAAAACAATAGTTACTGCTGCTGCTTTGGATGAAAAGACAAGCAACAGCACAATAATAAACACAGAATATAAATTATTGTATAAAAAATATAAAAATTCAAATTTTTGGAAATGAATTTAAATTTAAATGAAAATTTTTATTCGTTCGTGTGTGCTCAAGATTTTGATGCACAAATGCTTCTTGCATATTTGAAAATAGAGAAAAAAAGCTAACCGTGCTACTGTTCACGTTGATTGATTTCCAATCACAACAAACAGACGGACAAAACAACATTTTCCACAGACATTTTGTTTACCAACAAACAAACAAACAAACAAATAAATAATCACACAGGTGTTGTGCGTTAAAAACAGACAAAAAACATTCATGAAGTTACTTTCAATAGCCAATCAATTAATTTTCACTTCAGTTTCTTCAAAACAGGCGAATAAATAAATTGCAAGAAACAAATTTAAGCTTTGCAAAAACAAAATCACACAGTTCCGCATTCGAAATTAACCACCATATTTATGCAAATTTAAGAGGAAAACAAAATTTGAAAAGCAACACCAATTTCATAAAGCTCAAATATAACACCACTCACTGTTTGGACTAGACCAGTAAATTTAAAGGGAATTAAACTGAGCCAAGCATAAAATATTTTAATTTTCAATCTATCGTCAATTAAATTGTGGCAAATAAATAAATATTCTATGATTTCAGTCAAAATAAGACAAAGACTTCTACTATGCTAAACTAGAATTGAACATGGAAATTATGCTAAAGTATATTCATATTGTTATAATATAATGAAATGAACTGAAAAGAAGAAAATTGAAAATTATAAAGACAATTCAATCCACTTGCACAATTTGCATTCACTACATTCAAGATTGCACGAAATGAAAACATTCATTAAGTAGAATTATAAAATGCCAGATCTGCAACAAGATAAGATAATGTGTGATGTGTATAAAAATTTGCAAATCTTCAGTAAGAATTAAAACAGCACCGGATATTATGAAAATGAATTTCAGTTTTTTGGGAAAAAATATAAAAATGGGAAAAAGTGTTAGTTTGAGCTATATCAAGAATAAACAATTGAATATGAATTTACCAATAACATCAATAGAAGAAAAAAATGTATATATATATAATACATTTAAGTGAAACAGCATATTTTCTCAGGTATAATAATAAATTTGAATATCTGCATTACACACCCAATTTAAAAAAAATATAGTCTCTTTTTGTTTCAAATTTTTGCTATACTTGTTCGTAGATGTTCCCACTGGAGTCTCGCAGAATAAAATAAAATAAAAAACCATTTCCAAATTACTGCAAGCAGGTGTCATCAGAAAAATAATTTTGCAATCTTCAAAAAAATTTACAACCTTCATAAAAATAGCAATAAGAAAAGCTTTTCAAATCTACTCGTAAAACATGATCACAGCAAAATTGCAGACGCCGAAAATAGAAAAAATCAGAAAATTGTTCTTTTTCTTTTTCAAATTTTATTCAAATTCTAATTCAAGTCTGAAAATTTGAAAAATGCAAATTATAAGTGAATTATTGAGCAAATAAATCAAAAAGAAACCCAACATTAACAATCACTTAAATTTATTTGTCTGCTTCTGAGGAAGATTTGAAAAATATTTTTTTCAAACGCCAAGTTTTATAGCTGCAAAAATACAAAAATGACAACAGTATACAGAATGTCAAATGTCAAGTATTGTTCACAGAAAATGCAGGTAAACTTACTTCATCTATTGCTTACGGTATAAATAAATGGAGAATCACATCGAATAAATTTCACTTTTCAACTATTGAAAAAATATTTAATTAAAAGTTATTTTTTAATTCAATTTTTTTTATTTTCTTTTATTTTATATAAAAAAAATATTTTGAATCATCGTCGTATGCAATTTCGGATCTTCCTGTAACTTTAGAAGAATGAAAAAATCCCAAATTGTTGGTAAAAAATAATAAATTACATGTTTAACAATTGAAATATTCACGCACGTAAGTTGTTGTTTTTCGAACATCACAACAACAGTAATCATTAATTGTTAATTAGCAATTAATAAAAGACAATTTCAAATGGCTTGGAGTGAAAAAAATTATCAAGTATCAATATGCAAAATATTACCAACAACAAACAGAGAAGCAATGGTGTTTCTTCTTGTGAACAACATGAAATAAATGCACATGTTTATGTAAACAACATTCTATTCAAATAAAATCTATTTATCATTTCCGTTGTTTATTTTCATGTCAATGCACAAAAATGAATAAACAAACAAACAAACAAACAAAGGGTAAACTGGTTAGTTACACTGAACAATTAATAATTGAATAATTATTAGAATCTTGCTTGTAAGCAGAAAAATAAATTATCAATAAACAAACATTCTGTTAGCGAACAAAACAACTAAAAAACACACAAACAAACAACCTTTTCTTATTAACGTGGTTAATTTATTGAAACGAGAATTATAGTTTGAAACATTGTCAAGCTTTGCAACTTTGTAATGTTCTAAATGAAAATTTTCTCAGAAAAAATAACAAAAAAGAAACGAAAGAGAGAAAATAAAAAAGAACAGATTAATTCAATAAATATTAAAAAAAAATTTCTTCATTACATAATTCCTACTCTTCAATCAACTATACACAAAAACAGTATCCAAGAACTATTTAATATATTATTAACAAACAATATATAATGTTATTTTCGTTTTACGCCGAAGTAGAACTTTACAATATTATACGAAATCATATGTAGAATGATAAACTTTATGAATAAATAAATCTATATTATTTAGATCTGCACTTGCATTAAAATGTTGCATCTGATTTATGTATGGATAGATTTTTAGTTGATAAAATTGAAATGTCATTATTAAAGAAAAAAAAAAGAAATCTACACACAAACAACACAGAAAATAATGCAATGCTTGATCACCAATAGCGTAGAGCATTGCAAGTAATATTGTTGGAATGAGAGTTGAAGAAAATTAAAAATTAAATTGCAAATATCTTTTATACTAAGCTCTCTTCATTTGATATCACTTAAATGAAATTTCAAATACATTAATCCAAATCCCTATTAATCGAGCATTTTCAATTGTGCTTGTCCTACTGTCAGTCGTTGACCAGCATCATTTATGTCAAACAGTTTGACATCTATTGTTCAAATGCGCATCCCAGCAAACAACAATAAACTAATTTTAAAACACAATTTCACAAAAACGATGACAATCATTTTGCATTTGGTAACACCGGCCTGTAGGCTAGTCTTCTTCTATTGTTATTATTATTATTATTATTATTCATATTATTATTTGTGCAGCACTGGACGTCAATCAAGAAGAAATTCTTCAATTGCATTTCAACACACATCATTGCACACACATCAATTGTCAAAATAATTTTTTTTAATCAATTTGAATGAAAATTTCCTCTGCTTTTATTCAAATTGATTAATTTTGGAAATTAATTGAAATTAAAAACTTTGCATCAATTAATCAACCACTTTTGATCAAATGCTTTAAATTGAATATGATATTCTCAACTATTTCTTTTTTTTTTTTGAAATTTCAAGTATCATTTTTGTAAAAATTTTCAACTGAACACGGTTGAAGAGAAAAGAAGAAGAAGAAGAAAAAATAATCCCGTCAAACCCTTCACTGAATTAAACAGAGAGAGAAAATATGCCAGATATTTTTTAAAAAAAATTTTCATCAACGCAAATACACATGTATACACATGCTCCCAGTAGTCGTGATTGAGTGACAGACGAGAATGGCAAAGCGCATGTACACAAGCAGCTTGAGGATGCAGAGTTTAAGGAGGAGTTGGAGGAGGACAGAGGGAGGGAAAGAAAAAATGGTAAGAAATGAATGAACGAATTTATTAAAAAAAAATATTATCTGACAAATATGCCTGAAGAAGATTGTTCAATTATCCCATTTCAACCGGAAGAGGGAGGAGATTAAATCTGTAGGCGCTTGCAATTTTTGATTTTCATTTTTTAGCTTCCACCCAACAATAATGCTATTGCCTTTTGGCGTTTGTGGAAGAACGAATCATCGTCAGTCGATCAACGCAAGCATCAACAACTGGTGATTGAGAAACGCTTCTACCATAGGCTACAAAGCGCTCTATCAAACGTGACAGTCAACTTCAATCTAATCCACACAACGCATGCACAAAAAAGATATATGAAAGAAAATTCATTGTTTATTGAAAAAAAAAATCTATCCAAGCAAAGTGTGATTAAGCATTGTCGTTGTTGTTGATTTATTCCAATCAATTGTGAAATCATCATCATCAATAGATTCTCCAATCCAACAGCAGAGATATACCACACCACAGACTCTTCACATCCAACAACAATGTTATCCTTCATCTGCTCTGACAATAGTCGACTAAATATATGCTGAACGGGTAATTTGCTTTTTTATATATTTATTTTTACACAAATCGATAAAAATGTTTTTTCCAACAACCCACAAAAAAAATTAAACAATTCAGTCGTGCTAAATAACAATTGTTAGCTTATAATTTATATGATAATAATAATAAATTTGTAATTCTGTTCCAAATTTTACACACACACAGACACCTCAACTAAAATAAAACCAATGGCAAAATTTGAAATTGAATATATTTAAAAATTGCATAAAATTCTCAATACATGAATATTTAGTCATTCAGCTTTTAGAGATTGTTGAGTAAAAAGTAAAAAAAAAAAAAAAAGAGAACAACATGGCTGCTCCTCTTCCTCCTCCAGTGACAACATTAAAATTCATTTCATCATCGGTGAGGAATTTTCTGCAGGAGAATTATTAAATTAAAGTACAAATTAATTAGTTTAGCAAGAGTTTTGTCACCGCCCTCTCATCCGAGGTGCATCTTCATTTTCAACTACTCGATGCTGCTGTATTGTGGCACTTGAAAGCTATTATTTATAACACATGCATTACTGAAGCTGAAAGTTTAATTAAAATAAAAACTCCACCATGTTTATATGATAGAATTCAAAAAAAAAAAAAAGACAAAACGAAATAAAGAATAGAGTTGTAGAATGTGCTTTGGGATTTTTATTCCACTCATCTCTCATCAGTCGTCATTTAATTGCAAATCTATTTATTTTTATTTTTGACAAAATATTTCAAATGCAAATTTATTGTATGAATCAAAAGGCAAAAAAAGAAAAACAAGGCATTCAGTTGGTGATGTTTCAAACAGTGAATAGAAAAGTCAAAGATTATTTGAATAAAAAAAAAAGCAAAGCTGGAACCCTGAAGGAATGTTTGGTTCTCTTTTCCACCTTGAGTATCATCAATGTGTGCGTGAAATCAATTTCAATTGAAAAATGAATGATTTTCATTATTCTACGAAGATTGGAGAGAAAAATTATTCCTCTTTTTCTTCTACCCCTACCTTATAAAATTCAATAAATGGATATAAATTCACAATTTTTATGAAAAATATCAAAATATTATCATACTAATTTCACTTCATCTATAAATAATAAAAATGGTGCTGCAATTTTTAATTCTACATCAATTAATAATTCCATACAATTGAGGAGTCTTTATTTATTTATGAAATACTTTCTTCATATAACGAACTTTTTCGATGAATATAAAATTTCAATATTTCTTTTATGAATTGCTATTTTTTTTCTTGTATTTCTTCAAAAATTTGCATGCATCTCTGCAGTAGTACTTGTAGTAGTAGGTGAAATTTATTTTACAGATAATTCAGTTGTGCGTTTTTTTTTTCACAGCAAATCAAATTTACAGCAACAGTAAAGGATGAATTTGTGAAAATGCAAAGTTTGATATTGATGTTCATTTGTTCACCAAAATCAATGATAATAAAGTAAAAAACTAAGAAACGAAACAAAGCATTAGAAAAAGTGTAAAACGCTATTTCAAAAAAAAAAAAGAAAGATACAGCCGGGGAAAGTTAATCAAATTTCCCATTCATTTTCTCTATTCTATCAAAATTTGTTATGCAATTTCAAATGATGAATACTATGCTTTCTTCAAACAAAAATTTATATTTTAATGTACGCTTTAAGGTATCTTGTCCATGTTGAAAAGCAAAAAACAAAATTCCACAAAACCCTTACGCACAGCACAGAATATGATAATGAAGCTAATGAATATGAAATTTAATCAAACAATTTCCACAAAGCTAAAAAGCTATCGATGAACAATTAAGGCAAAATAAAACAAAATCATTCCATTTCATATATACAATATATATTTTTCCCTTATTGGAGTATGTCTGATTGAAGAAAAAAAGAACTGTGATTTGTTTCTTTAATTAAAATACTGTTATTGTTAACAAAATCAATATGGCATTTTCTTCTATAAATATGTATTGAAGAAAAAAATTCACTTATTCTTTACATTACATCATCATATTATTTTCATATAATATGATTGCACTGTGTGTTAAAACAAAATTTATACATAAATAATAAAGAGAAGTATTTCAATTAAAAATAAAAAGCATAAGATAAATAAACGTAATAATGTTGTAGAATGGAGAACAGAAAATACAAATTAAGATGAATGTTTGCTTGTGAAAACGAAATTTGATTTATGAATTTCAGTTTCAACTCAAAATCAAAAGAAAGAAAAGAATACATAAATAGATAACTTTATAAATTATGCTAATAAAAAAGTCAAATGCATTTGTAATTTTAATTTTAAAATGTTTTCGAATTGAAGATAAAGATGATTTCTTTTTTGAAAACTGTTACTTCGACATGAAGAAAAAAAGTAATGGAATTATAAAAAAAATTAATTAAAATTCGTTTGAAACGTCGCTGAATTATTTACACTTTCTTTACAAGAAAGCAATCGTGAAAAATAAATTTATAATGCTATCATGCTAATGTACTATGAATATTTGAACTACCAAAATTGCACTATAAATAAATAAATAATATTAGATTAAAATCAAACAATTGTAATGCTAACGTGCAATGCCTGTAGAATTGAATTTTTCAAATGTTCAAAAGAGATAATGGGATAAGTAAAAATCTCCAAATCAGCTTATTTTAAAACAATCAATAATACCAATGTCAAATATATAATACTACTCCATTTACACAAACTCTCAAATGGCATTCATTCAACGTGCGGACATTTGTGAATCAATCGCATTAGAAAGCACTGCTTCAGCAAGCATCAAATAATATTAGTTAATATTAGTTGAAATATTCAACGATCTATATATGCAACGTGAGAAATAAACAATTTTGTGGAGATAATGTTGAATAGAAGAAAAACAAAACAATGCACATTGCAAAGTTGAAAATCTGTAATGTATTGGGGCTTTTCAATAATTCATATTTGTTATTCGATGAAAAAGTACAACAAATTGAAGTTCAGCTTATTAGATTATTTTGTTCACTTCAAATAATGAATAATATTTTTGAGTATGTTTTTGAAAAATGAAAACAGTTGTTGCTTGTGGAGGCACGCAAAAAATTGAAAACACTTTTCAGAAACTTCAGCTGAGATGCAATTTATACATTGCTAACGTACATATCCGTTTATATTTCAGCAAATGAAAAATTAAAAATAACTTGAATGAAACAACTTCTTTACAGTAGTCTAATTTGAAAAAAATTATGGAAAGTGAATTCTCATAGAGTCACAAAACTGATGATGAACTGGGAACAGACGAGGGGTGTGGCTTAATAAGTTTTCAAAATGCTTTCTCAGACTGTTGCACGGATAAGTCACATTTATTTCTCTCCTTTTTCCATTAGCACATCTTACAGAAATCATTACAACGCCAAATGACTAATCAAGCACAATCGATAGTACAATAAACAACCATCATAAATTCCCCAAAAAAAAAAGAAAAACACAAAGAGAATACACTTTAATTATTATATGTAAAAATATTTTCCAAGAAATGAATTTGGAATTTCATTCTTTTCAACTGTATGTCAAAAATAGAAACTGAGGTGCAGCAAAGCAAAAGGCAAAACATTACAAAGAACGCGTGCATCTTGTTAATTTGTCTCTTCAATTTTCACGTTTCCTTGGAGACTGGCAATTTGAAGAAGTCCGAAATACTTCAACTTCAAGTATTAAAATTTCAGGATATTATACCGGATGTGGTAAATTTACAAGTGTTAAGATATATATACCATGCGTGAAATAAAAGGATTCACTTTTGAACAATGACTAATAAACATCGTATGATGATCTTAATCATGATGATAGTTGAAACATAATAACATTTCTGTATCACCTTTATGCTTAATAAAAATTGGGAGAAAGTGAAAAGAAAAATACGTTCAAAAGAATGTTGAATATATTTTACGACGCTTGATTTACCATCTTTTTCATTGACATTCAACTTTACCAAATAAATAGATTAAATTTACTAATTTAAAGATTCAAAGATTCATACAAAAACAAAACAATCACATCATCGTTTTATGTTCCATAAAAACAAATACAGAAGTTGTTGAAAGCAGATGAGCACTGTGAAAAGCTAAGAGTAAGATCAATAGTCACACAATTGCCCTCTTAGCATAAGAACAATTTTGCGCAATAAACCCACACACACACACACACACACATACATTCGCATCGACATCCCGTCACTTATAAGAGAGAGATACTTATTCATTCGACATAACTCTACAGTGCTTTACTGATATTGTAATTTTCATATTTTATAATAAATGCATGCATACATATACATATCTATTATCATATAAACAATTGACTTTTTACAGATTTTAAAATAATTGATGAATTGATTTCAATTTCAGTTTAAATCATCAGAAAGCAATTTCTACAAACGAACATTAGAAAACTTCAAAAAGATGGGTGCTTTGAAAATTTCAAATTCAAATCAAACAAATAAAAATGCATCATAACTGTAATGACATGAATCATTACAAACTGATGCATATGGATCATCTCCAACTGCACTATCAAGTATGTATATATATATATAGCATGATGAATATAAATGTTACCTTGTGAAACGTTGCTTATGCTAATTATTAGCAAACCTAAATTCTAAATGAAAATTTTGTGAAAAAATAAAACTTTCATTTGATTATTGAAAAATAGACACCTTTTCAAAATTATCATAACAGACAAAGTAATAATGGTTTAAACTCCAAGATAAAACAGTTCTTCAATAGATTATTGTTTTATGAGAAAAATAAAATATTTTTTTCATTAATTTGTCCACAAATTTTCACAATTCAGTGTTCTCAAAGCGTTTGCTGCAATTTTAAGTAATCACGTCGGTTATGAAGTTAGAGTCATTTGATTTTCCCTCAGAATTGAGTTCAGCTCATTACGCATTGATGCAAATTGATTGCACTTTCACAAACCGTAGCGGTTGTATCACATCTAACTCAATCATTATTCCATATATTCTTATAGTTATTTAGCACACACGTGACACAAAAAAATACATACATACATTTCTGATTTTTACATTATATTATTATTTCAAAAGAAGTAAGGTTTTTCATTTCTCAACATGCATGTCATTTTCATTAATAAATTCAATAATAAAATTGTACACTTTGAACAAGCAAAAAATTCTCATTTATTATTTAAGTATTTTTCTTCTCATAATTATATAATTTAACATTGACAAGGTAAATGCAAAGAAATGAACCAAAAAATTATTATTCTCTTTTTCCATTTAAATATATATTCCTGTTCACATCTACATATTCCGAAGACATTCCATTTTCCTCAACCTTATGAAAAGAATAATCAGAATATTGTAACAAAAAGCCCAAAAAAAAATATATATATACAAGGCTAATAAGAAATTCGAATAATTCAAAGTCAAAAATCAATCGTTAAACTCTTCAGCGTAAAAAATATTTAATTTTGCGTTCCTATAGAATACTACGCTGATTTTCTCAAGATCTAAACTTGCACGTAAACATTTCAGTTATTTTAAATAAATAAATTTTCATTCACTTTGATAAATTCATATAAAATATAACAATTTCCTGCATAACAATTTTACTTTTAGTTCAGGAAGTTCGTGTGGAATTTCAAATTTTACATTATTAAGTAATGTGAACCGTGTCACTGGTGTGTAAAAGTAATGTACACAATCTGTAAAAGTTATATTGATATTTTTAGTACTACTACTTTCACCATTACTATCAATAAATGTTAATATCAATAAATTATGCTTTATATTATATAAATATGAATAAATATAAATAAATAAATATAGATATATATATAGAGAGAGAGAGACAGAGACAGAGAGAAACAAAACGATTTCTCATTATAGTCAACATAACACCTATAGTTGTTTGAATATTATAATCAGAAAAATGATGCCACAACTGATCTCCTGAAGCAGACGAAAAAACATTCTTCATAATTCAACAGTGCAAGTAAATGTCATCAATAAATTATTAGTTCACTAAATCAAGAAGGATACTTTAGCAGCATATCAAATTTAGGAACCTGTTTTCATTATTAATTAGTTCATTATAGTTTTTTCTCTTAATTTAAATATCACCATATAATTCGTAATACAAGCTTGCACAACTGACTAAAACAAGAATGGAACTTATGACAACAAAATGAGAGAAAAAACAAAAAAAAATATGCACATGGGATTGAAATTTTTCATCTGAAATAATAATGTACGATTAAATTTTCATTTTTAATAATATAAATAGAATTAATTCACAATCAATATTCATATGATAAGCTGAATATGGTTTGAATAGGCAAAAATGTCGCCGGTAAACATCAATTAACATTTAATAATTTCAAACTTTTTGTTTTTGTAAAATAAACCAACCGCAAATGAATGGAAATTCTTCAAGCGTGCACAGATTAAATTATCTTTTACCGCGATTAGTTATGCAAATTTTAGATTGATTGATTTAGTGCAATACTGTATTAGCAGTGAAGCAAAGAAAAAATATCATTTCCTTTTACAAAACCTTCTCAAATAACATAACATGGAATACAGAACAATAAATAAATAAATAAATAAATAAAAATCATCATTCAACTTTTCCTCCAAGGAATTGTTGGAAAAAATATAATACTACTCCTATTGATAAACTGATAAATATGTGAAGTGATTTGCAATAGTTTGAATAAATAGATTTCATCTTTCGAACTTATTCAAAGTAAACATTCATTTTCTATTACATACCACGTAGAAAGAGATGATTAATAGTGTGCGAGCTATGACGAAAAATTTGCACAATTTAAATAAACAAATAAACAATATATATATCCAGATCAAGTGCTAGTGAAAAATTCTGCTAATAATTTGCAAAGGAAATGGTGAAAATTTTTCAATTTATGGTCGCATTAAAAATATCCATCCGAATGTTTAAAAAAAAAAAAATCAGATGAATATATTGAAAAATAAATAAATAACAACATCGATGCGCAATTGGAATATTTAATAATTTCCGTATTGCAAGTTGCTAGTGTTAATGTTTCGGTTCGATCATGATTCCACTGCTACGTAGGAAACTTTTCAGTAAACATCAACAAAATCAGCATATTGAAATCGGAGATTTTCACCGACCAATCACAAAGAGAGTCATCTCCAAAACTTCTGCTCGTTCAACGTCAACTCGACGGTCACTTTCCTAATCAGCTTGTAATCAATTCACCTCAGCTATTGTTTATTTGTTTATTTATTTATTTTGTTACCATCGTAGAGAGATAAACAATGAGGAAAATGAGTAAAACGTGAGAGAAGAATAAATTTCTCTGATGTTGTTGTTATATAGATTTTTGAATATTATATATTACATTATCACTTTTCACTTCAAAGCTGCTACTTGGTATAACAAATGCGACGCAACGATCTCAAACAACCATCCAAAAGAACAAAATTTTCACTTTTGCATAAATTCATTTTCAACTCGTCAATTGCTACACCAAAACTCAGCTAACACCTTTCCGAGGTAAGTCATTCTTCAAACTTTATACCATCTCTCAGCATGTTAAAAAATAGAAATAATTCATCTTGGAAAATTATAATTAAAATAAGAGAACCTGAAAAATTCATACTATGTGCAATTATAGTTTGCTTTTGAAATACAAATGTCTTTTTTCAAAAAATGTTCTAGTGAAAAATCAAACATCCCAACAATACACCAAATACTACTAGCAATGATTGATTAATTATATTCTTCTTCATGTTGTTCATTAATTAATAGTATAAAAAGCATAACAACAAAAAAAAATAACTTTAAAAAAATGAAAATATCAAAGACGTCATAGAGGATAAATAAATAAATAAATAACATTTCTGTTATAAATAATCAATTATGAAATGAACAATTTAAGAAATAAGAATGTCGTTATTAGCAAATTGTATTAATGCAAAATACTTGCACAGTATTAATTTTCAATATAAACAATAGTTTAAAATAATTAATCATCTGAATATTAAGAAAAAACACCGCGAATAGTGATGGGTAAATTAGAGAAAAAAAATATTTAATACCATTTTGTTTCTCACCAAGATTTTCCCTTCAACAGCTAATTTGTGAAGAATAGAAAAAAAAAAGGAAACAAGCAAAAGCCTTACTTATCGCATTAGCTGAACAAATGCAACATGTAAAACGTGTCAACAATTTGACAATGATGCAAAATAGAGGCACATTGTAAAGAGAAAAATTTTATTTAATTTCTTCTTATGGTCAATTTGTTCAGTAAATCAGAAAAAGCACTAAATATGCCAATAAAAATAATTTCCGAAACATGAAACAAGGTAATCTTCATTAAAGAACTCAAAAAGTATGTTTAAACTAATTTACCACGCCATTCAATCAACTCAAATCTGTTAACACTGTTATAAATAGATTAAGCACGTTCATCATCGTTGTTTTCTGATTTTTTTCCCACCATTATGCAAATTGAATTATACGTGCGATTTTGGAATATTTAAATTTTCAACTTTTTCCAACCTGCTATACAAATCTACGTATATACATGTACGTAAATGATGGTGAGTTTAAATTTAAATGGAAACTAAAATATATTGCGTGTCATATTTATTGACGACAAATCCCTTCAATCTCACAAGCATCCGTTGCTTTAATGCATATCAAATGAATAATATAATCATCAATTATCATTTACGGACAATTTGAAACAGTTTGTGATACTGAGTTTGTGTAATTATGGTTACACATGCTTTTCACGTAAACTTCACATTAAAGCAAATCATTTTGCAATATTTTCATTTTGAAAATTATCAAACATTCGCATTATTCTCCGGCATTGCCATTTATTAATAATTGGATTTAATTGCAAGTAAGATCAATCGAAATGAATCAGTTCATCAGCTATTTCTTTTTTTTTTGCTTTTTTCAGTCATTGCATAAATTTAGTTTGCCTAACAACAGAATAAACTACCTCTCTAAAAATAAACAGATAAATATATAAATCCAATTGTCAACAAATGATGGATAATTTTATAATTTTCTCGTCTAAATTTCACCCTTTTATGCATCATGCACAAGGACAAAAATTACTCATTAGCAAAACTTTCCTAACTACATACAATCTTCTTAATCATGGAAAACACTGTTTACAGAGTAAAATGAATCCCAATAAGACTAAAATTATATAGTATTATTTAAATTATCGGTTTCAATTGATCATACAAGTTGAACAAAGAAAAAGAAGTGGGCGGTGAAGTGGATGTTTATCCTGTTCAATGGTTACGGACAACGAATAAAATGCACGAACTACCAATTAACAATAAAAATCACCATCATATTATACAATGCTCCTACGTCGAGGATGATGGATATTGTTTGAACAACAAAATTTCTTTTTTCAACTACACAAACAATCTATACTTTGAAATTGATGCAAATTTAGCAACAACATATTCTCATAAATCAAACACTTTTACTCATTTGTTGCTTAGTGATAAAAAGAAATAATACTGATCAATTTTCTTTTTTATTTTATTAAACATGAAGAAAGTAACTGGTGTTGTAATGAGAAACAGGAGAAACGCAGCTTTTGTTAGAATACTTTTCAGACATGAAAAGTTAGATCCGCATTACAATAATTACATCCTCAATTGAATGTAAAGTAATAAAAACAAAAAACAATACATGCTACGTCAGATTATATATTAAAATATTGGCATAATACCGTTTCCGATTGATTGAATTCATAAGAAAATTACTTTCATCTCATGAAAATCAATATTACAAATGCAAAACCAAAGTATTACATTGTAGACAAAAATAAACACACAAATTTACATGCATTTCAGTGTAGATAATTAAATAGACCCAAGATTAGTTTATCAGATACTGAAGAATTCATAATTGACTACTAAATTCATACTGTCTATTCATTAAAATTCAGCTTAATCACATATGATTGTTTCACATCAACATGATTGTTTTCTTTTTAAATTTTACAGATATTGAAGAAATATTTCTATTAAAAAAACGAACAGAAGAGTATGGATAATAACAACAATAGTAATAATAGCAGTATTATTAATAATAATAATAATAATTGGTCATTGAACAACAACTGTTGCCAATCGTTGACAGTGGAAGAGCGTTTCGAATGGGAATATGAACAATTTTTGACCATGTATGTGCAAACGTACAAATCGTTGTATTTGGTGGAGCTGATTTTGATCGCGTTCGGTTTGCTGGGCAATCTGCTCGCCCTGGCAACACTGATCTCAAGCCGCAAAATGCAAAGTCCCTCATTCTTGTATCACAAAACGCTGATGGTCGCGAACCTGATGTTCTGCTTGAATTACGCCTGTGTGCAAGGTGTAGACCGTGATCAGGGTGGTTTCAGTGGTTCACCGTTGTCCAAAGAGCAGCAGTTTGTGTTCGAAAGCTACACGGCTGCATTCTATTCAGGGGTGTTGAAAAGTGTCATCGCCAGTGTCTGTGGCTATTTGGCAAACTACATGTGCCTGTTGATAAGCTTGGACCGTTTCTCCGGTATGATTTTGTACCGTTGCTATACGAAATTCAACAGTCGCCGGGTAGCGTTGCGGTTGATCAGTTTCACAGCTCTGCTGAGCGTTGCCGTCCACTCTTGGGCAGCTTGGATTGAAACATCCGTTGTGGACATGCGCCATGAACAAAATGCGTTGCACTTGCACCAAAACGGCAACCAAACGCACAGCACAAACCAATGCTGCTACACTTGGATGCGCAAATTGGAATTCAGCGAAATTGTCACAGCATTAATACAAGCAAAAAATGTGATCAACCTGGTCACCAGATTGGTCAGTGCTGTATTGTTGACGTTGTTCACCGGCTCAACTTTGTACGCTTATATAGCAAGATCAAAACGACGCAAACAGTTCGGCTCATTGAGTTGCAGAAGGCACATCTTAGCTCAACGGGGACGGTCAAGGAGCTTGTTCATCTTGATGACCGTTGTAGCTGTGCTCAGTTATATTGAAGATTTGCCCAGAGAGGCAAAACGACTGTTGCAACTGATCTATCCGATGAATTATGTATTATATCGTATGTCTGATCCGCATCTTCCAGTCGATGAACGCCTGATTGATTTTCGCTTATTACTCTACCTCTACCAATATTCACAGATGTGGCTCAATTTATTCACCGTCATGAATAGCTCGCTTCCATTCTACTGCTATTTGGCATTCAACCCGATTTTCCGCCAAGAAGCTCAACGTACAGCCGTTGCGTATTGTTGGCGCCTAGTGGCGTTGGTGAAACGACGTGGCATGAGTTCCAGAACTCCAAAAACAATGAGCCCTTGGAAGAATGTGTCAATTTGAAAACATTCAATCCCCCCCCCCTACTTTTCCATCCTATACATTATTTCCAAATAACAATACTGCCATCATTGACAATGTATTGCTATTTGTTTTTTTTTGTTTTTTTTCTTGTTTTCTAACTTATATAAAATAATCATAATACAATAATTTGTTAATGAAAAAGTTGTGAAATATCAACGTAAAATCATGAATAACAAAATGCACATTGTGCATAAAAATTCCATAACAACATTAGCAAAGCAACGCGCTGTTCAACATGACAAACTTACAACAGATAAGATCACTTCGTAAAATGCATACATTTTAGTGCAAATCTTTTTTGACAATTTTTCAAAATTTCAAAATCAAAATATTAATGCTCTCGCATGATTGAAATAAACATAATTTCTACTTGTTTGAAAAATCTTCAATAAATATCAAAAGTTCAATCAAATAAAATCTGATCTGATCTGAAAACAACTACTGAACAATAAACAGTTAGTTTAAAATTTTAAATAAAAAGTAGAAATACTGACCAAATGAGCAATGATTTGCTGAAAAGTGTTCAAAGGTTGCGTTGAATTTTTTCCGTTTAAACAATTGTAAACATTTTACGCCAATGCAAAGCATTATTGATAAATGATGATTATTATAAATAGCATTAAGAAATGATGAAAAACAAAATTTGTTTCCTCTGAACAAATATGTAACAATTTCATTTGAATACAAAAATGAATAAACAAGCTCAACCCTCGTACCCGGATGTTTCTGTGCTTTGTCAACTTTGTTTTACCTCAAAAATACATCTTTTGGTAAAACCTACAATCGAAAAGGATAATTGTCACAGAAATTGCAAAACTGTTTAAAATTTTTGCAGTGAATTTGGAAACTAATTTTTTAAATAGAAATATCAAAATTAATGAAGAAATAAACCAACTAACTGATTTGAATAATCTTAAACAACAGCTGCTATTTTATAGTGACTTTGAATAAATGAAAATTATTGTTGCCATCTTTAATGTCAGTTGGCTTGACTGAAAAATTCCCCAAATTCTCTAACAACAACAACAAATAATAATAATGATGATGATAATAATGAAATATTTTTGCACTAAAACTTCAAAATGCAAAATTGCTTTATGAAAAGTAGAAAATGTTTAAGTTTTCCAGTTGTAATAAAAAAAAAGAGAAATCTATTGTTGCAACGATGTGCGATTATAAAATTGATAATATGCGTACTGATTTTGTTCAATGTACATGCATTGGTATTGTAATGGATTATTTTTGTTTAACATTTGCAAAATTGTGTGAACCACTTTTGAAAATTGTGTCCCACAAAAACAAAGCAACAGCCAAAAGTAAAAGTGCTGTGTGGCAAATTGAATGGTGATGATGGCACAATTTTTGTTGCATAGGCAGACGACGTCAATTTGCCCATCCATTCAACAAGCAAGCAAGCAAGCAAGCAAGCAGGCAAGCAGGCAAGCCATCTAGCCAGCCAGCCAGCCAGCCAGCCAGTAAACGTAAGAGAAAGAGGAAAAAGTGAGAACTGAAATAGCAGCTGAAAAATTCAAGCACGCATAAACAAGCTTTTCGCCTCTGCACCTCTGGTTGAGCTTGCGTTTTGCACCACTGCCTGCCTGCATCTGCCTCTGCCACACAATTTGTACACTTGTTGCAGGCGTGGTTTGGTGTGTTTGCAGAATAGAATCATGTCGCCATTTTTGCATGACCATTGTGAATCTTGTTTTCGAACAATTTGCCAATTCTTTGAAAAGCAATGTCCGATGACTTTGTGTCCCAACGGTTGTGAAGCTTCAATGCACCGGTGCAAAGTTGAAGAGCACAAGCAAGAAATTTGCCCAAAAAGTCAAGTGGACTGCATCAACGTCGGCTACGGATGTCCAATGAAGTTGAAACGACGTCAACGTGCCGCCCATCTGACCCACTGTCCAGCGGCGGTCATTTATTGCGCAATTGAACGTCATCGTAAACTCCTGCCTCCGGATGAACGCAGACAAATCTCCAACAACAACAACATCAACCACCACAACCAAAGGCAACCAATGCAGCATGATTGCAGTGAAATCGACCTATGTTTGGCGTTGAGTGACCAGAGGCGAATTTTCACTTCGGCAAAGTCTGTGCTGAACGCTTTGGAAGAAGAAGAACGCGCCGAAGCAACCCTGTCACCCGTGGCCAGAGAATGTATCCTCTGCAAGCAGGATCCCAGCAGTCAACATTTGCATGTGGTCGGCTCGATGGACCAAGAGCACTGGCTCTCGTCGAATGGGTCGAACAAGCCGGAAAAGCAACGCAACAACTGGCCAAAACCGCCGGCTCCATTTTACATCAAACACGGTCTGCAGGTTGGCTTTTCGGCCGACTTCCCGCCAAAACACTCTTCCACTTCTAGACATCAGGCGTCGTTGGTCTGCGGCCAACGGGTACGTCGAGACCAATACGCCCAACATGTTCGCAATTTACACGTCGACATTGTCACCTCGATCGACGGCTGGCTCCTTGCCCGGTGCCCAATGTACATGCAAGGCTGTGAATGGGTGAAAAATCGTCTGATTCCAACCAACAACACCACGCTTCATTATTTGACTTGGACGGACGCCATTGGGGTGAAGATGAACACCCACTCGTGCATGCCGTCGACCGACGCTTCAGCATTGAAGCTCACGGATCTTCCGTTGGAAATTTTGGAACAAGTGTTCTCCAAGCTAGATTCGATCAGTCTACGCGCCACTGCCGCAACATGCCGACGTCTCAGACAAGTCAGCTTAAGGCAGTTGAACAAGCACGGCTTAGTGGAATTGATCTGGCACCGCAACCAGTCCGGCTGGAGAGCCAGCGAACTGCGTTGGTCATTTTCGAACACTTTTCAAAAAATCGACCAATGGAATCTACTGCCCACAAGTCAAATTGGTGACCACTTGCGTCACTGCCCTTACGTGAACCCGGTCAAGCATCAGCAGCCAATGCCCGTACTTCGGTTCGTGATGTGAATTCAAATTTTTTTTTTTAATTTAAATGAATAACAAAATCCCCTTACAGCTTTGTGCAATCTTGCATCACTCGAGTAAACAAAAATGTATATCGAAAATTTCTCACTTCACACGCCATCAGAAGCACTTATCATTATCGTTATCAGAATAAATTTATTCAATACTGATAAGATTGTTTCGACAAACAATTAGAACACACTTAACCACAACAACGGCCGATCTAATAAAATACATTACCGGGCAGCTAGTTCAGTTCAACACTTCTCTCTCTCTTTTCTAATAAAACTGTACAGTGAAAATTTGATATCAAAAAAGAAAAACCAGTTTCAAATAGTTTCAATATTCCACTTTTGAAATTTCTTGCATTTGAAGTGAAAAAAATTTTCAACCAGCAATTTAATACTCAATTTAAGGAAAAATAAGAAATTTATCAAGTTGAAATTACTTGACCATGTTGATTTTGAGAAAACGTATACATCTTTGCTACAAGTAGTTTCCATTAATATGCTTATTAAATATAAAAGAAAACTGCCGTGTAAAACTTTCAAATTGTGTAAGATGAAACAATCAATTTACTGTCTGTGATGTATTCGAAATGTGACGTATTGCAAACTGCTAACACGAAATTACCGCTAAATAGGCTAATCACACCGATGTTTTCAAAAACGGTCAATTATTACACAATTAATTCACAATAAGCAAGAAATACTGAAAAAGCTGTGAAAAGAAAACACTACCAACTGCACTATTTCTATTCAAAATAGTGAATATTATTTGAGTTGAACATTATGAAAAAAACTCAAACCAATAGAAAACATATTTCAACAATTCAAATGAAAAAAGCTTTCAAAAAAAAACAATAACAAAATTGTAAACGCATGCAACTTACCTTGATTTGATAAGCTGCATTGTAGACGACTGCCGGACTTGGAAGCGAAACTTCTGGATTCACAGTGATGATTAACAACGTTGAACAAAACTCTTCCCTGCGCACACCAGAAAAACCCAGCACATAATGCACACTACCACCACTCAGCGCGGAACATCTTTCAGTAATAACCGATAGTAGTAGAAAAAAAATACAATGACCTAAAAAAACTCTGACAGCCAATAGTATTTGGGCGGCATTTCGAGACGATCCTGAAAATTACGGACTACAGTAATACATTCAAAATGAAGCCTATTTGTAAAAAAAGAATTGAAATTTTGTATTATATTTTTTTAACTGTAAAAATTTTTATAAACATATTTAATTCGATTGATGTTTTTTTATTCATTTATATTTATTAATTAAAATAAAATATTGTAATTAATAAGAAAAGCAATATAATAATTTCAAATAAAAAATATATGAATAGATAATTTACATTTCATTAATTTTTTCCAACAATCAATGGTAACCGTTTTATTTTTACAATTGTTATACTATAAAACAATTAGAACTTGCATTTTAATAATAAACAGTAATTTTTTTATGTATCGCTATTCATATGATATGTGGAGTATGTGGCAGTTGCAAATACAAGTTTTTGAAAGTTTTAACTTTTTTCAAATTATGTTTAAGTTGAGCAATTGTTGTAAATGTATTATTTATATTTAAACGTTGATATTTATTTTACAGTTTAGTCGAAATATTTTTTCTATATTTTTTTGTTGTAACGAAGTATTGTATGAACTTGTTACGTTGTGATGTTGTTATGCGTTGTTGTAATTGAAATTCAATGCATATAAATTACATTTTATTTAACTCTTTTAGATTTTTTTTTTCGAAAACCGAGCCAATTATGAAGTTCGTATGGCAGTTTTTGATTTTATGGTGTTCAATTTCTGTTCAAATTACTGATGAAAGCAAGCACATTCTTTCTGTCAATGTAATTCTTTTTTTTTGAATATTTTCTTTCTATAATACATTTTCCAACTTTTAGTATGATCATCGGGCTTACATTGAATTGTCGAACTTTGTGTACGATGCTGGAGGAGTTTTGTCCGTTATCATTCAAAACTTTACTTTCCCTGACACTAAAGTATCAAATAACAATCAGCCGGTTAGTGAATTTATCCTCTTTAAACTTTTATTTATATTTTAACTTGAATTATTATTTAAGATAACTTTTAGTAAATGCTCAATGTAATGTAATATTTGAGATGTGTAATTATTTTAGAAACATCCATTTAAAAGTTTGTTGAAAGCTATGGCATACAGCATGAACTATTGAAATTTTAGCAGCTGTTGCGATGTTTTCTTTATATTTATTAATTATATGAATGATTTTGTAATGCTTCTTTGTATATTTTCTTTACTTTTTAGGTTGGATTTACGTTAACTAAAGGTGATGAAATACTGGAATATGTGGTAATTATTTTTGTCATGCAACATATCATACATTTAGAAGTTATTTTATTATCATTGTAGAAAACAAATCCCAACTTATGCTACTTAACTGCTGATTCTTCACTGTATCAAATGCCAGCTGTATGGTTCGTGATGGACTTTGCGAAGCGGGAAGTGCATGTTTATCATAAGCATGGTTTATATCTTCAAATTTGTCCTCAAGAAGCTGGCCGTCGGTGTTTCAATGAGAATGTTGAAGAAATTGATGAGGATATAAAAGGCTTCCGTAATGAGACATTGAAATTGTCTTATGAAAACGATAAATTCAGTTTCCAAGTAAAATGAGTTATAACTGAATTTAGATAAATTGGTGGAGTTTCAGTTGTTTTAGTTTACTGTGATTTTCACTGAATCAGACGAAGATCAGTACGTATTGTTTTTTCACAACTGTTTTAATTATGGGAAGAATTTCTTTCAACGAACGACCGTATCATTTCAAGTAATTGTTCTTTATTTTACAGGAATGTTATATTTTAGAAAATTGATTGTAGGCATATATAACTGAAAAAAATACTTACGGTTACTTGAGTGCTGGTGCAGCTATTCTCCCGATGTTGTACATGGGTTTTGCTTGTGCCTTTTTTCTTTTGGCTCTGTTATGGATTGGTACTTTATATTATCAGAAGTATGTGGTTTTCTTTCGTTCAAAATCTTTATCGATAATCTGAATGGGATAACTTTTAGGGAAAATTTGCATAAAATTCATTATTTGATGGCCGCATTAGTACTGCTCAAGACCATGTCAATTCTAATTCATGGCGTAAGACAGATAAATAAATCTCAGTTATAAATCAAATGATGTTCTTTCTATATTTTGCCAGGTACACTACGATCGTATATTGAAAACGGGAAATCATGGAGAAGCTTGGGCTGCTATGTTTTATAGTTTGCACTTGTATAATTTCATACATCATCAGGTTTGTTCACTAGCAACAGTACTTATGTTTTTGTATTTAAGATTGAAAGGCGCACTGCTTTTTGGAACGTTGCTACTTATTGGAACGGGATGGACTTTTTTCAAAAATTTTTTGGTTGAACGTGATCGCAAGATGTTGATGATTATCATTCCATTACAAGTATTTGAATATTACTAATTTTCTTTTATAAACTATTATTATTTGTATAGGTTGTGGACAATGTGGCGTTAATTGCTTTAGGAGAAGGTGAACTAGGAGATCAGAGCCATTTTTTTTGGTTTCGCATGTTCATCATGTTGGATTTGCTTTGTTGCGTGGCTGTAATTTTGCCGGTATTGTGGTAAGACGATTTCATTCTGCACTATATACAGTATGGTGCGTTTGATAAGGTTGTTTATTTCTATTAGGTCCATAAAACATCTAGAACAAGCATCTCGTACTGACGGCAAGGCAAGCTTCAATTTGGAAAAGCTGAAACTGTTTCAACAATTTTATATAATTATCATTTGTTACATCTACGTTACTCGTATCATTAAATATCTATTTGAGGTATTTTTTTAACGATCACGTTAGTTTACTGTAAAATATATAATAATAATTATGTTCATTTTTTCTTTCTCCTGCGTGTACTGTAGTTTTCAATTCCGCCGAGATACTCATGGGTGATTGTACTGTTGGAAGAGTCGGGCACTTTGATTTTCTTTGCCATTACTGGTTACAAGTTCAAGCCATCTCCTAACAACCCATACTTGGAACTGCCTCAAGAAGAGGATATCGAATGCGCTGAATTCATGTAATGTATTTTTTTTCACGGAAAGTTTTTTTTCGAAAATTATGTATATAATTTCAGTCCTCAGCCATCGGATGCAGGTGAAAATGTTCTTTTTGTTTCGCACAAACGAATGACGATGAAGAAGAAAAGTGAAAACGAAGATGCTGAACAAACTGCAACGGCGAATCAACGGGAATAAAAAAAGCAGCAGTGTCAACAATGTGGATGAGTTTATCCAACTTCTATTAGCAGAGAATGTGATTACATTAGAATGCAATTGTCGAACAACTACTCCTATTTGAAATCCATTTTATACATATATATATATAGTGGATACGATAATCAAATTTTTGTTGAAAATTTATTATTATTATTATTTCTTCTTCTCACCTCAGCAATTCGTGATGTTCAACTAAAGGAGAAGAGAGAAATAGAAGTATCTCGTCTGAACTGGCCAGCCGCAGAACCATGTTTGTGTGCTAAGTGAAAAATCTCAGAATAAAACAAAAATCTTCACTGATTTGAAATTAATCGAATGAATGAAAAATTGCAAAGTTGAACAATAAAAATAGAATAATAATAATAAAAAATTAACTTCACACTTCTGTTGCTAAAGTTTTGATGTGTGCTTTGGCACGCAACTGTTGCGAAGTTGGACGATGATGTGAAGCAGATTGAAGAGATGAAGAAGCATGCTGTGGATTGTTTCCACTGAGAATTGTCGTTTTTGATTGCTGTTGGTTTGCAGAAGACGAAGAAGAGGATATATCCAACGTTTTTGGACGAGGTATTTGAGCACTTTCTGAAGAACTTGCCGATTCAACAGATGATTCACGCTGAAATAAGTTTTTCTTTTTGAGTGAAAAAAAAACAATTAATGAAAAATTAACTTACACCACCAACATACTGTCGTTTCTGCTGCTGCTGCTGCTGCTGATGATGATGATCAGCTACTTTCAATAGTCGTTGTCGATCTTGTTGTTGACTATTGAAATGCTTATCTGGAGTGCAGAATGTTTGAAAAGTTGGGTTTCTTCTGTTCGAATTGTATGAAACGTCGGATTTGTCGTCAGACAAAAGCAGCACATCGTCGCCAAAGTGAACCGATTTCACACGCGTCGGCACTGGACCAGGGTTCGTCTCCTCTTTCAACTGACGCACATGCAGCGTGTATGGAATGTCGCCGTCGAACACTTTGTGCTTGATCACTGAGTAGCGTTGGTCAGAACCAGGGTCGGTCAACTTCAGCGCGCTCATGTCCGGCGGTGAGCAGCAAATTTTGGACAAGGATTTCGGTTTGGGCGGTGCCGTAGGCCTTTGCCGCCTGTCCTCACTTTGGACGGTGCTGGCCACTTTGGCCGGTGAGTTCTCTTCCAAAGACACGTCGTGTTCAACGTCGGTCGACGACAGCTTCTCGTTGGCGTTCAGATCACTTTCAGAAAGGTAATACGAACCCTGGGATACGTTCTCCTGTTGTTCTGGCGCCGAATCACTTCCATCCACCTTCTGCAGTCGTTTGGAAACGTCCGTCAAACTGTTATGGTCCAACAGATTGTCGTAAACAACGGCATCATAGTCAATTTTGTAGAACGATTCACTGCAAGTGGACGACGCGTTCGACTGATTGTTCATTCTTTCTTGAAAAGTCGGTTCCGTAGTATCCCTTTTACCATGCTTGGGAAGTGTGTTGGCCCTTTTCCTCGACAATGAAGAGCCACCATTTGACCGCGCAACACCTATACGATTGCTTGACAATGAACTGTAGGCAAAATTACCACCCGATGAACCTTCATCTAGGAGTTGACTTTGTTGATTTGCAGTGGATGAGAAACTATCATTGGTCGGAAATGACAACGACGATTCTGCGTTATCTGACAGCAAACTGTCATATGGTAAAAGTGGTACAGTAATACGTTTAGGGCAAATGCGATTTCCAGATCCAACTATTGGTCTAATAATAGAATAAAATACAATAAAATAATGATGTAAAACAACCATTTTGTTTACCTCGTAAATGGTTCTCTTTTTTTGTAATGTTCTCTCAGATATTCAATCAATTGCTTTTGTGTGCGTCCTTCATATCTGTGAATGCAAAAAGCAAACATTCAAAATTAATACACAAATTAAATACAAATGATCGTACCTGAAAGAAGACCCTTTAGTGAATAGTTTTGTCCTTGAACGGGACATCTGATTAGCTTCCGTGCACCGAAAAAAACTGTGATGTTCAACACATTTCTTCCAAAACATTTTACATTCGTGACGCGTTTCAAACGAAAACTCAACCGTATCTTTGTAATAGGCCTGAATAACAAAACGTCTAAAATGTACAAACCAATAACTAAATTTACAGCTTACATAACTATCAGGATGAAGCTTGATGTAGAAATGTTTCCTTTTGAAACAAAGCTTACGAATCTTTGCCCATGAAAATGTGCTCATGCAACACAACTGCAGATATACTTTAATACCATTGTGCATTACGGTGAGGCCAATTACCGTTCCTTCAGCATCCTGTGAAAAGAAAAAATCAATCGGCAACATCAACAACAGCTTTAGTTCTACTTTAGCAGGATGCAATTTGATGCCATAGAATTCGCAACGTCTTGCTGTTTCCAAAAGAGCTATATCACTTTCTGTTGGCATCATTCCACTAAAAAGGATAAACACATACAACAGAATATAAATGGAAATGTATCACTTGAATTAAATTAAATTAAATTAAATACACAAGTTTTTTGTGATTTTCCATCACTTTACGCTCGAATTCAGCGGACTGATTCGGAACAAAACGAACTGATGATAAATAAGTGTGATCTGGATAATCTTCTGCACAGAAATCACCGCATTCCGCTTAAAATACAAAAGCAGTTAAATCATATTATTAAAAAGAGAACAAAACTGCAAATTTTACATTTATCATAAAACAACTGCTCATTCTTGCACTTATAAAATCTAATCATTTACATCACGTGGGTTGGTGGTTATTTACTGATATCAATTTTATTATTGATCTTTATTAATATGAATGAAATTATTTCTTAATTTAGCTAGCTTATTTTATCACTTTTCACTTAATTCAATTAACTTTACCATATGCTCGTATTTTTCAAACAACACACTTTCACTAATTTTCATTACAAATCATCGCGAAGAATAAGCAGTCAGTGCAAAGTAAATACTCGCATCTTAGAAATTAAAAATTTGAAAAAAAAAATCTTACAAACAAAATAAAATAATGGAAAAAAAACAATGCCTGATTTTCACGTACTGTAAGTATTCAAGTTTGGGTGTAAACAAATATTGCAGTAAATTTTGATTGAAATAAATTATTAAAAAAAAAGATTATAATAATTTAAAAAAATAATAAAAATAAATCGCGAAAATTAATGTTTGAAGTGCTGAAATTGGTTCTAGTCAATAAATTTAAGTTGAAAGAGGGTAAAAAGCGAATTACGCTATTGGATTATATATGCTTTTCTGCGGTATAAAGGCCTTTGTCAGTGCATGAGCAGCAGAAAATGATTCGTTCTATTGAAACGCAATCTGCGTCTGCGTCGAATCGCTAATTGCGTGCAAATGAAAAATATTATAAAACGGCCACATGGCAGATGGCTGCATTATGAATCATCCCGAATGGACAGCCAGGCCCCATTTGCAAGAAATGACGCGCCTCAAGTAATGGAGACGGACAATTCAGAGATGCTTCAGAATTCGAAATTGAAATTACTAAATTGCAGAATTCTGCTAACAACGCCAACGTTGTCATGTTGGGAAGTTGTTGAACAACGAAAACAAGAAACAAAGCCAGAGAATGAATGAATGACATGCATTTATTATTGGTTGCTTACACTGAACTATGTAAGACGCCATCACGGCAGCCGTGTTTTCGTTGCAAACCAACTCGCCTGAGGCTAGATCCCTCTTGATTTGCAAGGCAAACAAATAGCTGAAGAAATGAAAAAGAAAAAAAAAAGAAATAATCAATTTTATTCTGAAACAGCGTCGCAAAACGCCTACCGTGTGTATTCTTCTTCCAAATCCACCGGGTTGGCTGTGTAGAATTTCACAATCAAATCGAAACATTGGTCACTTTTGGCAGAAGAAATTTGTTTTAAAATTGGTTTCTGTTTCTCTAACCAGCACTGAAAAATGCAAAATTTAACTTAACAACAGACAAACAAACAAACAAACAAACAAACAAACAATTGCTGCTCATTTTTATCACCCACCCTGCATCCATCCGAGTCGACATACTCCAATCCAAAATAATCATATTCTAACACGTTCAAATGACGAAAAACTTCTTCATAAAGAACGGAACCCAAACTTCGATGCTGCAAAACAAATAAAACACAGATCACAAAAATGTACATGAAACAAAAAGCAACAACAATCAAAAACAGAAACAAAGAAAACTAAATAAATAAGAAAAATCATAAATAAAGCTTTTTTCACTTTCACAAACAAAAAACACATAACTACTAACCTAATGAATGCAGCAAGCACTCTACAGCCTGGCAATAAGAAAAACAACTAAACTGAAAGGATGCAAAAAATGATGACGTTCAACGACATATACACACATGCATTTCAGCCAATTTTAACACATTGCGTACGCTGATGCGGAATACGGTGACAGTTTCGTCGAGCATGTGAACACGAAGGCACATCACTTTCCGTTGGTCGACCATTGGCGTCTGAATTGGCAAAGTGCCACCACCTTCGAAAGTTGCATTCGATGAACTGTACATCTGCCCACTGATCAACCACCCAAGGGAACCGACCACTGTGTTGAAGTTTAACTTTCACTCAATCAATGGCAACGTGTCAAGCAAAAGCTGAAAGCTTCTTTGAAATTTTAAACGGTGACAGTGAAGTTCAACACGAACCAAAAAAATGTTGACGATGCCATTCGGATGAACAAATTCAAACCTCGTACACATTCGATCAGTGAACAAATTTAAACCCAATAACCTTTCGCCCCAATCTACAGCATGACAATTATGATGAGCAAGTTGAAATCAACAAATGGAATTTGTCATGTCAGAGTTGTGATCTGTTGGAAATTTTCATGATTTGTAAAATCCACATTTCTTATTAAAATTAAATCAATTTTATCACGATTCATTTTTGGTAAAATTTAAGCCTTTATTCACCTTGAATTCAAATAAAGCGTTTGATTGAGTAGTTAGTTCTTTATTGGAAACGTTGAATGGGAATTTTGTTTGATAAAGTTGATTTTAATTTTTAACTTACAACATTAACGCGTTTAGATGATAATTTAAAGACACGTTGGCAATAGAAAATATTTACTTATTGAAAAGAATTCATAAAAACAATATTAGCCTAAATTAATTTTAAAATTGGATTTCTTTTTAGGTTAGCTTTTTTCTATCTGCGTTTATATTTATTTTAATCGAAATGCTCTGATTACTTGATTCGCTTGAAGTTTGTTGACTTTGCTTGCTTTGAAGATGTTAATTTTTTGTTTCTCCAATCAAATAGATACCAAATGTTTCCTTATTGTCTCCAATATAAGCAACTAAATTACGCATTGTCGGTTTTGTCAATAAGTATGCCATTGTCAAGTTGAAAATGAAAAATTATCAACACTTAATTGATCCTTTAAGCTATTAAATGTAGAGAAATTGACATCTGCAAAATTATCAACAATTTTATATTTGACAATTTGCATAACGAAAATGAATACATAAGAAACAAATGTCTGCTTTTAATGTTGTTTTTTGAATGACTTTTCATTTGATTAACAGAAAAATGACAATTTTCAAATGGAATAAAAATTCACCTTCGATTTACTTGTATAATTAATTAAACTAGTAGTTGTCTAATCAGTTGAACGATTGAACCAAAGTTCAAGCATAGGTTGTCTTTTCATGTTCTACTCTTTACAATGGAATACAATAATTTCAGAACCTATTCTTGACAATAGGATTAAATGTTCTGCTTCTGATGCTTTGAACCGAAACAACTCTTATTATTGTTTAGCTCGGCTGAATTGCCAGTCTGGTGAAGTTGTTGGCTCAAATTTGCCAGTGAATTGGATTCGCCTTTGGCTAAATTTGCGAATGACTTTCTATCAAATCAGTTCCAAGACTGGTCGCTCTGGTCAGAACCAAATTATCGCTTTTGTCAAAAACTGTTTACTTGGCATGCAGTTCAGCAGAAGACTCACGCTGCGTTATGTCATTTTCCAAACTTCTCCCATTTTTGCTACATGCAATGGGTAAATTGCATTGGAGCTTTCTTTTTTTTTAATTCTTATATTATTCTCTTATCTAATCAGTTCAACTTCTCATTCAAGGCTTTTTAATATGTTGTGTCGAAAGCATACCACCACCAAAAGGACCAATATCACCTTATAACTCTTTGGAAAGTAATTATTCTCGTTAACTTTGCAAATTCAGATTCGTTTTCAAAAGATTTAAGGTCTATTCGGTGGCACTTTCAAATCGCATTTTTTCATCCCCACTCATCGTAAGTTTTTGTTGTTCACTTTCTATACATCTCACATTTACCCGGATTTCTTTTTTCTTTTTGTAAAATCTTTTCAAGGTTTGGGTGATGTTGTCAATAAAACTTCGGATTTGAACTGCGCTAATTTCAATTCATCGTGTCTCTGGCGCAACGAGTAAGTTATGCAATTTATGCATGTGCTATTTGTATCGAAAACGTTCCATATTATATTCAAATAAACAGTGGAAGAGTGGTCAAATTTTGTAAGAGTAACCTGAACTAGTTACTTTAATTGCTTGCATTTATTAAATGAAATCATTTTTAAAAGCAGAAATAACTTGGAGAAAACTTAAATATATACAGTAATAGATAAAGTAAATTCACGTAAGTTTAACAAAATACAGTATTTATTTTCATTTCATTTGATGTTAAGAAGTTAAGAAATTGATATTTAATAAAATGCATGACAATACTGATTTCATGAAATTTTATTTATTGCAATTTTCATATTGGTTTGTAAATTCTTCTTTAGCCATACTAATGATGACGATTTTAAATGGGCTGTTGGAAGTGGTCAACCGGACATTCGAAAATTTCGTGTTTTAATGCGATCAACAGTTCTGCCTGGCGGAAACGGTAATAGTAAACTGTAAAGTGTTTTGCAAATTTGTTGTAAACATTATTTTCATATTTCAGATGGAAAATTTGCCATTCTACGCACAACTCAACCTCAGCCGGCAAATCGTCAAGCAATGTTGGTCAGCAACGTCATCCTTTGTCAAACTTCTCCAGGTACACTGTCATTTCGGTTGGTGAAATTTTTTATTCTGTGAATTTTATTTTGAACAAAATTCAATGTGTTTCAACAAATTTCTACACAGGTTTTGGTCTTCACCTCGAGTACTACTCAAGATATGTACAAGATCTCCTAATGCTGGAACGTATTTTCACAAATGCTTTGACTTTGAACGTCGAGAAGGTGGCAGCTTAATCAGCGTTCCAGTGCAATATTCCTACATGCGTCCGTTTGAAGTGAATGATTTATTCTTTTGTTTTTTATTCATTTTTACTTACTATTAAACGACCATCAGATTGTATTTGTGGCATCGAATTTCATAATCAGATCACGTCGACGTCTTGCCGGAGTTATCATTATTGACGATATAACTTACTACGCTCCGATCTGCAATCGAAGTTGAAAGGATGATAAATTGAAATTACAGTTACTGATGATGATGTTCCATTTCAGAAACTATTCGAACTTTCAAAAGGCCAACAAGCAAACCGCGAACAATTCAGCCTGAAAAACTTTTCATTAAAACATCGTTTGATCAAGAACGCTTTGAACACGCTTGTGAACAGTTGCAATGTTCCTTTAATGAAGATGGTTAGCAGTTTTTTTTGTGTGAAAATTTTATTTATTAATTCATTGTTCAGAAAGTGGATCTCAGCCTTGTACGAATTATTTGCTACGAAATGTCAAAGTGACTTCAGGAAAATCAGGAAATCGACATACAGGAATCAGTGCGGCTTACTGTAATAGCACCGTCTTATCATTTTATCTTTTGGTGTAATATCGTTTTCAGTTTGTCTTGTTTAGCCGGACCTTACGGTTACGTGAACGGTCCTGGAAATGTGATCATGCTGCAGTCGCATGCATTTCAAATACCGAAAAAAGCCCGCCTACGCTTCTGCTACAACGCGCCAGATTACGAAAGTCGACTAGCGGTGGAGACGTTCAGTGACGAGGGCAAGCAGGTTGTGTTTGAATCGCCGGTGCTTAATATTGAAAAACTGGAAAAATGGAAATGTGTCACGCCGATATTAAATCCTGGAAATTACAATACAGTATGACAGAAAAAAAATTTTTTAATTTTCTTACTGTAGTGAAATGATATTTTCAATTTTAGCTTGAATTTAAAGCTAAAAAATTGCGCAATGAATATTCTTATTTGGCCATTGACGAGATTGCTCTGGTCGATGTGAACAACGGAACCACATTTTGCTAACTGCGCTGGTCGTGTTATGATTTATTGTTCAAATAACAAATCAAAAAAAGAAGAAGAAAAACAAAGGTTTTGGATGAATTACGAAACCAAAAAAAAATAAATAAATAAAAATAAACAATGACAGAATTTTGAAAAATTAAATTTCATAATGCTCAAAGTAAATGCCACCTTTACTTCACCATCTCTGCGTTGAAACATTTCATTCAGTTAGTTGGCTTCGTTCAAAAAATAACTAATGTAAGAAGTTAATAGATCATCCATTTTGTATCCCTAAATTACCAACAACAAAAAAAAATAAATGAATAAAATATTATAATTTGAAATTATTATTACCATTGATGTTTCACAAAGCAAACGACTTCCGTTTACAACGTTACCAATTGTCAAATGGAAGTATGTGTTTCCACTGTTCCAGTTGCTGATTTCAGGAAACGGATACGAAGCAATGATGTCCTGCAATAAAGAATAATCGATTAGAATAGTATTGCAATGAAATAAATTTGCATAGTTCACTTTTCTTTCTGGTTCAATAAGAATAATTCCATTTTTGTTAATTGCAATGATAAGCTTCTCGGGAATTTTATTATCTCCGGTTTGCTATAAAAATTGCAAACAAAAATATATAATGTATGTATAAGAACAATAATCATTGCTATTATTACTTTAACTTCAAAAAATGCAGAACCAAATGTAGGCCATTTGTAAATTACTTTCAAAAATTGTACTTTCGCTTCTTCGCGACTCATGAAACTTCCTTTGTGATAATAAGAAAGAATATGCTTAAATCAATCAATAAATTATGATAATTTTGCAATTGTTAAACAATAGTTCAAATCTACCCGTTTCCAATCGACAGATGAAGCCATTTTCAAAAATACTTTCGGCAGTATATCTGCTAACGAGCTGGAAAGATTCGACGCGTTATCACCATACCTGGAACGGTAGATCAGAGCCGCCAATTCAGCTGCCTCATCCCTGCTGCATTGATGATAGCCTCGCATATATTTGGGCAACTCTTGCGAATAGTGGAATATCACATCCGCTTGACGATCTTGACCAGGAACAGTGTCCACCCAGAGTTTCTTCATGAAATAGACTTGGTAATTCAAGCTGCGGCCATTTTGGCCAGATTTGGTTTTGCTGCTCAGTTCACTGAGATGGCGTATGAAGTCGAAGAAAAATTCATTCTCCGGCAGTGACAAAACTGAAATAATCAAATTAATAAATTAACAAAAATTTGCATGCATAAGAATAAACAAAACAAAAAATTTGTTTTTACTTTTATCTTGAATTTTCACAAAAAATGCAAAACCTTTGACACTTTTCAGTTGAATATGTTTAGCAATACGAGCGGACAAATCTTTCGCTTTGTTGCAAGAGTCGACTTCAATATTCTTCAATTCAATTAACATTTTAAATTAATTTATTATTTAATATAAATTCAATTCATCTTACTTCGTATGTATCATTTGGAAAATAAAATTTGTGAAATATCTGCGTCGTTTTGCGCTGTATCGCTTCAACTTCCACAACATGAGGCGGATATTTTCTCGAACCAACTCTGAAAATAATCAAATCAATTATAATTAATAATTTTCAATTGCTTTGATTCACCTTTTGATTCTTTGCAATCGATTGAAACAATCCGCCGCAACTGGATGATGCTGACTGCGGAGAAACAACGCCACCTCTTTGTGCAACGTTTGCGACGGTGGAAATAGACCAACGCAAAGCCACATCAATTCCCAGCCTTTTTCCACCGACATCCGGACAGGATTGCCGGTCAATTGTTTGATTATTTGGCAGTAAATTTCATCCCTCAACAATGCCTGAAATTTGATTGACTGTTTTTTTTTTTGGAAAATTTCATAATTTGCATAATTTCACCTGTTTCAAAGGGGCGGAAAAAATCAAATCGGTCTGTTCAAGGGTCGAAAACCGTTGGCGGCGCCGTTGGGGCGAGTCGCCCATGTAAGCGACTATTGCTGCAAATTGGAAATTTTCAAATTGCTTCTCCAGTCAACTTATTTTTCTGTCCGCTTACCTTCATAAGTAGCCAAAGCTGCTTGGCATGCATCTTCGACAGTTTGGACTTTTTTCAGCAGAGGTTGAGTGAGCGGTTCATAACTGTGGCGCCATAATTCTTCCGTAATTCTCTGCCTGGGCAATGTATTCACCGTCACTATTGCCAGCGGAGCTCTGAAAAGAAGTTATGAAAATTATTATTAAAATTTATTTTTCACCTTTTTTTTCTCACCTGAAATGCTCGGCGCTGAAACTTTCCAACGTGTGCGGTCCATCGGCTCTGTAACGGCTGACCAATGCTCGGCTACTCGCGCCACCGGCTTCTCTGCATTGGACAAATTCTTCCTAAATTTAATTAATTGTTTAAAATAATAATAATAATAATAAAATTAATTACCAAAATTTCTTGTGATGGTTTGCTCAAGGTGGGCAAAATGTAAACCGATTCGCATTCAACGTGGCCAACTTCACCGGTCAACGTGTGTTCACCTTGTGCTGATCTGTTTCTGATTAACAATTCGCCGTTGACAGAACTGTCCAACTTGATCAAATCTCCTTTACGCATTTTGAGCCATTGACCAGATTGATCTGCATTATCAGAATAAGAAAATAAGCTTAAAATAAATATATGCAAAAATATACCAGCAGTGGTATCTGTTAAAGCGATAACAAATCGACTTCGCATTCGCAGACCATGCAAAAAATAGCAAACCAAATTTACAATATCTTCGGCATTTGGTGCTTGGAATGAGTATTCATCTGTTTGAATTGTTTCAATAGTTACGGTTGGCATTTTATTTCTAAAAAAATAATTCAATATTTTCTCAATGATAAAAAAAACATTCAAAATGATATATACTTTGAATGGGTGCAAGTAGCGTTGGCCATTTCGATAAATCCAATCTCAAGTAGCACTTGATCTTGATCATCGACAACGTAAATGCCAGTCCAATTAACGGCAACAATGACCTGATAAATGAAAAGAATTAAACTGAAAAATTACAATTATTAAACTATTGAAACCTCATTTTTGGGCAATTTTGGACCGGCGAATTTGTACGCTTCGTAAAATCGTGAAAACAACAACGGCCATTTCAAACGACAATAAGCAACAACGTTTTCTTGAACATGCTGAGAAGATGTCTTTTCTTCCAGAGGAAGACACTGAAAAAGTAATTAACAATTTTTACGCAAATGAAAACATATACTGTAAAAAATGAAAATGAAGTTTAACTTCTACTTTTCGACTAGTGTGAAGTACAATTTGAACCCAACGTTCAATGGCGTGTTTCATATTTTCAACACCGTCGAGAACATGATCAGGGATGTAATTTTGAATAACACTTTTCAATTGTTCAGCTTGGAAGTGAAAGCCGTAGTCAAGAAAATATTGATAAGCGATCAATTGAGCTAAATCTTCATCCTGAAATAAAACAACCAATCAATCAATTGATTAATTAAAATTAAAATTTTGCCATTCAACTTGTACCTTATTGCATCGATATTCGCCAAATTTCACTCCTCTAGTCACTTGCTGATAGATCAAATCGGTGGCCACAGGATCTTCAGCAGGATTGTGCCAGGGTGTGAATATTTCTTTGCGGAAAAACAATCTCCATTGCACTGCCTGCTCTTTGGCGCCAATTTCTTTGGCGTATTGTTCACACTGACTTATAGCATCCAGGACGTGCTCGTCTGTGCTTCCCAGGCTGCAGACTTTGTCTTGCAAAGCTATGTACAACGAGAAGCCGAATTTGTCCCTCAAGTTGATCGATTTGGCCAAAGCTTCGCACAGTTCATGAGCATTGGTCGCTGAATCACCGACCAATGTCTGAGTAGTGCCATTCATGAACGTGACCGGGAAAACGAGCGGTTTCCGTTGTTTAGTAGCCTTCAATTTTAAATATTTTAAAAATAAAATACAAAAAACAACCATTATAATAATAATATTTAAATTATTTTTTGTTTCATTTAAAAAGTAATTACTTGAAAAAGTTGTATTAAAAAATCTTTCAATGAATGAAATTCATTTAAAATTTCATATTTTTCATGTTCATATATTTATTTATTCATTTTACGCCTTTTTTTTCAATTTCAAAAAAATTCGCGCCATAACTTCTACTTGAACTACTTTTCTTAACAAACTTGCATGCATTTTTCAAGATTTACTGTATTTCTTTAACTCAGTCGTCAAAATTTTGAATACGCTTGCGCAGAGTGGCTGTGAAACCTGTTTTGCTGTTAGTCTAAGTGTCAAAGACTGTGCCAACGTTTTCAACTACAATACAAATCTGCAGTAATGTAGCAGGTATGTAAAGTTTTTTTTTTACATTTATTAATTTTTTTTCCATTTTTCATATCACGTCAAGGTAGAATATTATTTTCTTTTGTTTATTATAAAAAAAAAAACTTACTTGAACTTCGTAATGTGAAGGTGGTTGAGTTCTGGCTCCGTTTTCCAACGTGCGGTTCAATCTTTGTTCACAATAAACAATGTACTCTTTCGGGGCTTGATGTCTGATGAAACAGCGCAGATATTTGATGAACTGCAATTGGGCAATTTTTATGAATTATTATTATTATTTCATTTTTATTACTGTTGAAGATGGTGGGAAACAGCTAACACACAATGACAACAGAATCCAGCCGCGCAATGTCGACTGCGGGTTTGGATTGTTGGACAGTTGTTTACAAATTTGGCATAAAATTTCATCCCTAAATTTTTCAAAAAAAAAAAAGAATCTGTTTAGTTTTAATTAATAAACAAGCAAGCAGCACCTCAGTTCAGGACGTAATATACCATGACCAATTATAAAATGCAGTTGATCCAATGGATTTGCTGTTGCTTTTTCGAGCATGTTTTCGTAATCATCCGCCTGAGATTCTAAATCTTTGAACATAGGTTCCACTGGTGACGGTTTTGCTTTCCTTTGTGGTGACCAACCTGTCATTTTGTATCTTACATTTTCTCCAACAAGTCCAGCTGGTGAATAATCCTGCATTTGAATATTTTTAATTGTTCATTTTTACAAACAATAGTGAAAAATTTTATATTGAAAAAATAAGAATAATTTTAATACTAAAATTGATTCATCCGCTTGTTGACTTCGATCTTTCCTGTGCATTCCACGCGCTAGTGTTGAAAATAGTTGTGTCATAACAGACGGACAATTCTAAACGAAGTGTTTTTTTTTTCACTGTATATTTTCTTCATTAAATTTCGCAGAAAAATTCATCATCCTTACGAAGCCATTTAAATGAGTTGTCATTTTTCGTTGACGACTCAGGTCGCCCATGAAACGTAATATTGTTATCCAGATTCCCACGGCAGCCTTAAACAAATCAATAAATACATAACTGAATTTATAAAGAATAAGTTACAATTCGATTTGCAGGATTTGTATGATTGAGCAAGGGTGTACGCAAAATTGTTTTTGTAAAATTGGGCGTGGCATTTCCCACAAAATAGGCGGCGGCAAATTTTGTGAATTGATACTGTGATACGTCTTCAACTGAAGATGGTTTTCCTTTTGCTTGAATACCATTCTGAAAAGTTTCTACTTATTTCATACTGATCTACAATTTAAAAAGGTTTGGTCTAACTCGGGAACACAGTTTCTTCTTATTGGTCGTTAACGGTGTGGGCTTATTGGACGGTTATGCCGTTGTCTGATTGGTTTTATTTGTAGTAACTACTACTACGAATGTCGAACCCAATCAGTCGGGGCACGTCAATGACCAATAAGAAAACGTGTGTTCCCGAATTAGACCATCCCTTTAGAAAGTACTCAATTATTATAAAAATAATAATCACTTCATAGTCCGTGATTGGATCAACGTCAGCCAGTAGAAAATCGAAAAATTCATCAATCTATAAAAGAGAATTACAATTCGTTTTCAGTATGAATATTGCTTTTCGGACCATTTTGGAATCATTTGTGTCCGCATGAATTGATTCATCTCTTTCATAAACCGATTCTAATGCCATTCCTGATAGATATATTTTTGGTTGACCAGTGGCAATGCTATGTCTTAATTTCGTTCTCATCAGCATGCCTCGACACAGAGCCTGAATCAAAAGCATTATTATTTTGCTTTACATTTTTTGTTACAAAAATTGCTCATTCTACCTGAAAATTAGTGATCAAGATCTTCAGTTTTTGATATTGCATTGTTAATTTTTTGGCACGGACTAACGCTTGGAGCCGTGAGAAACCACGAACAATCTACAAAATTGACAAAGATATGTGGAATTTGTACTTTAAAATTTTTCACAAACTCACTTTTCTGTAACGTGTTTCTTGTTGATAACGTCTCCAGTGCTTTTGTATCATAATGCAAGCTTGTCGAATTCGTTGGTATTTGCTGCGCATCAACCAGCCACGTATAGTTTTTTGAATTAGCGTTGCTCTGATGTGCAACATTTCATCTCGTCTTTGTTCCAGAAACAGCAACTGTGAATCCTGAATAAGTGAAAAGCGAAAAAAATGATTGTTTTTTGTGAATATTTGACTTTTTCAAAAAGAGGAGATGGAAATTTTTACCTTTAAAAATACACGACTAGTTCCAATTTGATACTCGCCCGGTGGTCCAAAAGCGTTGAAACAAATTCTCTCACATACCCATTGGTTGTTTTTAACATTTTTGGAATCTGAATGAGATGAGATGTTGGTTTTTAATGAACATCAAAGCAAAATTACAAAACTTTGGTTTACTCAATGATGGTAGAAGAGTTTTGTATCTTGCGGCAAAGTCTTGAAATTTGTACCGAATTGGATAGCCTGATTTGCGAATTTGAATTGTATCCATCAATCCCAAGTATTTCAATTGATCATAACAAAGTTCTCGATCAAACAACTGCGAAATAAAACAACAATCTGTGAAATTTATGCTTGAATGTAACAAGCTTTACCATTGGCATTTTCATGTCATTCGGCTTTATACAACGGATGAAGTAGGGCTTTCGACGATCAATTTGAGCCATTAAAGTTTCCAACGATTTTCTGAATTTGAAACTTGTTGTAACTTTCAACTGTCTGACGTTATCATCCTGAACAATATTGAATGCAATTGTTTATTGGATAAAAAATTTAAATATTTTACTTGGAATTCCTTTGAAAATAAATGTGCAACGAAGGGAAAATTGCTTTCTTGAAGCAACATTAACAACTCTTTGCTCAACGCATCACGATTTTTTTCAACGAATCCTTTAATGTCACCGTTTAAAATTGTAAGTTAAAAATAGGAAAAATCATTCTACCTTTATTGTGGTACATAACAGATCCCGCATAATGTACCACTCCGAACGATGGATTTAAATCTGACTTAGGTTTGATGTAGTTGCGATTACGTCCGAAAGCTTGGTGAGCTTTTGTAAGAAAACTCTGATCTGTTCCCTGCGAAATATTTAAATATGATACAAATTTCACACGCACAAACAGAAATGTTGTATTTTACTTTTGGTATTCTACTTTCTTCATCTAACAATCCAAAAAGGTTTATTGACCGGTAGGCAATCAAATCCAATATTGGCTGATTGTCAATATATTCCAACGTTGTCCATTTGATCTGCTCTCTGGCATATTCTTCCTGTGTTTGCATCGTTTTTCAAACAAAAAAAATTTATAATTTATCATTTGAAATTACTTGTTCTAATTTGAAAGAATGTCTGATGAAAAATTGTTGCAATGATTCGTTGGCATAGTTGATGCAAAATTGTTCAAAACTATTTCGTTGGAATTGTTCAAAACCGTATATATCAAGAATTCCAATAGAATTTTGCTGACCATTCTCTTCTCGAACTCTGAAATTTTTTCAAAAAATATTTATAGTTTGAAGAAATAACAAAAAATATATGCATATACTTTTTGATGACAAAATTAATTTTATCAACAATCCACGTGAACAGACGACCATAAATTGCTTTCGCTAAAGCATCTCTAACGTCGAGGCTTTGTTCTGCTGTCATACTACTAACAACAGTTTCCTCTTTTAAGGATATTGTTCTTGTAGTCAATGCATTGATCAATTTCATTTGATCAACCTTAATAATTTTTTTTTTAAATCAATACAATTTTTGCAAATATTTCTCTACCTGCAATAATTTTGCCACTTTGATCACAGATGCAGCAGTAGTAATTTCTGTCGCTTCGAGATTATTGATGAGTGTGGCTGAAATTTGATTCAGTTTAGTTTCAAATTTTGCTTATTTAATTTTTTTTTTTCAAATTTATTTATACCAGTGTAACGTATATTTCCAATGTGAAGTATGGCCGCGAGTAATTTGAAAATGGACATAATTTCTATATCAGAAAAGAATAGCACTTTCATCGCAGCTCGGACATCTCGAAAGACTATAGATTCATCTTCTCGACCTTCAATTTGAAAATTTTTTCCCTAAAATAGATGCATAAAATCAAATCAGATCAATTATAAATTTACATTAAATAACCTGAGATAGATAAAAATATGTTGACGAATCTTCCAATTCGAACATCGCCTTCTCTTGTCTATTCATACCAGCGAGCATGCAATAAAAAATATGGAAATTTCTTTCATTTTTTGACTGCAAAAAAAAAGAAAATTTTTTTGATTTTTAAGTTGGAAAAAATATATTTTTTTTCTTCCTAAAATTATTTATTTACCTGTGAGACAACTCTGCTTTTTTCTAATAAATATTGTTCAATGCGAGCACTTTCGATCATTCCGTGACTGTTGTAAAGCATGTCTATGTAACGGCCGAATCTTGATGAATTGTCATTTCGTACGGTTTTTGCATTGCCAAAGGCTTGAAAGATTTAAATTATAATTCAAATTTGAATATCAACTTTTTTTTTCTTGAAAAATAAATTAACATATTATACCTTCTAAAATTGGATTTGCTTCGAGAATTTGTTGTTCAATCCATGAATGTCGATCGCATCGACTGGAGACAACAGCTAGATGTTGCAACACTAGCTTAGCTGTTTCGGTTTTGCCAGCTCCAGATTCTCCGCTGAATTTTGAATTTTTAAATGAAAAAATTAATTTTGAAAAAGAAAAATTAATCCAACCTGATTATTATGCAATAACTTTGATTGTCATTCATCATTTGCATGTAAGCATTTTCGGCTATGGCGAATACGTGCGGCGCCAATTCGCCGATTCTCTTGCCTCGGTACATTTCCAACATTTCGGCCGAATAGATTGGCAACTGTTGATAAGGATTGATTGCTATCAGAATGGAACCAGTATAAGTCTGGAAATCAATTCACCTTATAAATAGGAAAAATTATAAAATGAAATAATTGTGATAAACTTGCATAGATCAATTTTTGCTTGTATCGAATTTGAAGATTGCGTAAAACGGACGCATCGTGAAAATCGGTTAATTCGATCATATCTTCAACCCCTTGAACAGACGACGGATGCATAAGTGGCATGGAGACGCTTCCTTCAAGCCAGGTCTCATTTCCATCGTCGTCACGTAAGAAAACTCTACCGTTGTCGATGTCCACAATACGGGCACCAATTGGACAACTGAAGCCAGTTTTATTTGAAAAAAACGGTATCCAAACATAATCACCCTGAAAATATGAATATGCTAAATTAATTTCATATAATCATTCTGATCAGGAGATTTTGAGTGTTTTTTTTTCCCCGGGTGGTCAGTTTTTGGTTTACCTTTTCAAAATGGACCATGGCTTGTTTGTTTCTTCTTTTTTTCTATTCTCCTATAAATCATTGACGTCACAGGATTGAAAAGCGAAAGAATATATATATATATATATTATGATAATTATTTTATTGAATGAAATTTATGAATAAGAATAAGAAGAAGATGATGATGATGATGATGAAGTGAAATGTTTAAAAGAGGATGAACATGTTTGTTGAATTTGTTCTATAAAACAGCTTTTTGCTCTGTAGTAGAAATTACAAGACATGATTGACCAGTTTGAGAAAAGTCGAGAAACGACAAATTATTGCACTGCTTCGCTTCTACAATTGACCTTTACTGGGAATTATGCGTGCAGCCACATTGCATTCTTTACTCTTTGCATTGCTTGACTTTTTCTAACCCAAGACGTTGTTGCTATTGGCTTGCAATATTCCATATTACTGTTCTTGTTGTTGTTGTTGTTGTTGCTATTCTCAGGTCAAGGTAAAATGGATCAACATTGAGCATTTTTGTTCATACAGCAAAAATATACATATTCAACTTAATTAATTAAAAATTTATAAACAAAGTAATTCATAAATTTCACTTCAATATTGTAAACAAAAATTAGAAATATTTGATAAGCATCAACTGTGTGTGTGTGTGCACACAAGCACGTGTATATTTTTCAAGGTTATTTAAATTTGTTTTGTTTTTTTTCTGTTGAAGTGTATCTTTGACAAATAAGTTTCACATTTCAATTTCAATCGGTCAAGAACGATGAACTGTCTGTTTTTATCTTTTAAATTGAAAAAAGAAAAATTGTTGCTAAATTGAATTTTAATTTTAATTAAATTGCAAGTAACAATGCATAATTCTTTGCGTTTGAAAATTCAATCTTCTCTCTCAATGACAGATCTAATTGACATCATTTTGTCATTTTATTCATATAATATTTTTATCATCGATTGTAGAAATAATTGATTTGTAAAATTATTTTTCAAATTTGATTAATTTCACGAAATATTGTTGTTCTGAAATGAATTTTATTATCAATCAATAAGTTTACATTTGCTTAATTCTATTGCGAATGTTCAATTTCTATACAATTCAAAGATTGGTACGGAAGGTCAGTGCAGAAGTTCACTTGTCTCGTCGTGGAAAATTTCCAATTGCTTATTTTTAATGATCAGTGAAATTGAATTGATCCAAATTTACTCACACTTACCGACAAAGCTGAAGACAACAAATTGTTGGTAAACAATAAACAGTAAACAGGAAGTAGAAAAAAATATATATTGGAAATTCTCACGCTTCAATTGCGTTTAGCATGTTTGAAATTTGTTCTTCTTATTCTCTGTGTTTTCTGTTTCTTCATACAGTCAGAGTGGAATTCTATCGTCGACGCTGAAAGCAAACTGCCGCAGTTAACAACCAACTGGTCACGGCTTGTTGCTAATGAAGCGCACGTAGTTTGCATTTAGCTGACCGGCTTTATCATTTCAATGAGCCAGTTTTTAGCTAACACGAAAGCAACTTTCAAAACTTAACTTTAATTTCTTTTCTTTTTTTTTAATGTATACATGCAATATTGATTCATCATCAATGTTGCTATTTCTGTTTTGTTACAAATCATTTAAGGCGGATGCTGTTCAGTTATTTTTGTTTTTATATTCTTTTTTGAAAAAAAACGAAAATTAATTAACTTATTTATTCAATTGTTTTGTTCGTCTGAATAGCTGTTTGATACGGTAATGTTTCTTATCCAAATATAATGCATATTATTATTAATATCACTTTTTTTTTAATTTAGATTTGTATAATTAAAAATAGAATTAAGCAAATTGGAATCATTTCCAAGTATTTTATCAAGCAATTTAGTCTGTTCACTTGTCAATATTCATTCTGCGAATTTTTAATATAAATTCAGAATACAATTTTTCATTGAGCAATGCTTTCACCATTCAAAGTTTTCTGTGCGTTTTTTAAATTTGTAATTTCTTTACTGCAATTTAATTATTCTTATCTTTATTTTTCTTATGCTACAGTAAGAATTTGGGGGATAATTTTTGAAGCTGCATAGCTTGTTTATTGAAGTAAGATTTTTTGTCACTTTATAAATTAATTAATACATGAATGTAGTTTTGCTGAATTTAAATTAATTAAACTTCCTGCTACAGAGCATTGCTATATTGACGTTCAATTTGTTTTCAATCGAAATTTCCACTACAAAGTTTGTGAAAATCAGTTCTGATTTGACTGTCACGTCACTGTTGGTACTGTCAGTTGATGCATTTGTTACATTTTATTATTGTTTATTTATTATAAGCAAAATATTTATTTAATAATAATGTAAAAAAATTTTTCAGGTTAGTTCTGGAGAAAAAAAAAACAGCCTAGTATGGATGACGAAAATAGCATTGATTGCGATGTTCTTCTTCAATTTTTGTTGGCCAATTGTTTAATGAATTCGGCTGACATTGTGCAAAAATTGTTTGACAACTTGAAATGCATATTGAAAGAAATTCTTAGTAAGTTTTATCATTAATTTAACTTTTGTCTCATGAAAGCGAGCATTCTCATATTTCACGCAAATTGATGTCAGTTTCATTTTTAAAATGCAGTGTTAAAAATTTTATTTTTATTTAAAGTTTTTCATTTTTACCATAAGTAAGAAAATATGGAATTAGATTACAAATTTTTGATTGATTTGAAGTTACTGTTAATCATATCGATTGTAAAAAAGTTTTTCAAATGTTTAAGAATTTTACAAATTTTCATTTTAATGGAACTGCACTTTTTAATTGTTCATGTTAAATCTTGTGCTGGGAATATCTTTTGTCAAGATACTTGTCAGTATTTATTTAATTCCAACAAAGACGTGTAATATACTGTATTTAATTTGAAATAATGATAATCAAGGATGTTGATTTTCATTGAAGCCAAAAAGTGTGATTAAAAAAAATTTTTTGTGTTAATAAACTTTTTTCATGTTTTGCATTTTCTAATGCACTTTTGTTAAATAATTAGTTCTATATGTCGAGTATACTGTGTACTTCATAACTGAGTTTTCTTTTAACATTAATTATGGTATTTGTTGTATGGTCAATTTGATTGTATTTAGTGAATAATGAATTGCCGGCCGATGAAACTGTGCTCGGCGTTGCTTTGGTGAAGATGATGAGAATATTATCGGAAGGCAACAATGATATGATGCTCGAGAAGCAACGCAAGCAGATTGTTGTCAGCGTCGGTTCCTGTGCTGAATTGGTTTTGAAGAGGGCTTTTGAAGATGTGAAACTTTTGAAGCAGAACTTTGCAGAACCGGATGATTTGTTCCACTTGATGTGTTCAGTGGATTCTTCATCAGTGAATTCTAATCATCATTCTGCATCAACTTCTCAATCAATTTGCAATGATAAAACGGCAGATCCGTTGCTGAATTTTCGCCAAGTGTTGCACCAGTCGTCGACAACAGATGAAACGCAACCGTCCACAAGTAACCATATTCCGAAGCTTATTTTCGCTGAAATGCTTGAAATGTTGCATCAATTGGAATCGCAAGATGCGGATCTGTTGTTGCAGTCGATCATGCAAATTTTGCAAAATTCAAATGATCAAAATTTAATTCAAGACTCGGTTTGTTTCTTTTTATTTATTTATTTATTTATTCATAGTTTCTGTATTTTTGTTTTAATAAAAATAATTTTTCAGCTTTATGATTTGCTTGGATTTAGTAATCTTGATTTGATTACGTTGATTTGTCAGAATCGTGATTCACTGGTTAAACATTACAAATTGATCATGTTGGAAACAAGTAGCGGAAAAAAGAATATTCGTAATTTGTGTCTCATTTTTTTTTGCACAAACTCATTTGTATGCAATGTGTGATTTTTCAGGTTCAGTTAAGCAGTCGAAATTACAATCACGCCAAGGTTTTCAAGTTATCAGTGGAAAGCAGAAACAGCAACAGCGGGAATTGCAAAAGTTGAAAGTGAAAATGAATCGTTTTCAAAAAATTACTGGCTTAACACAGGACGACATGGCAATGGCAGGCATGTTGGAAAAAGAGTGTGCATTCTTTTTTGTTCTTGTATTTTGTTGTTGTTGTTTGCTTTTTGATTATATGTAAATTATAATATAGGGAAAATGTTTCTGAAGTCAAGGAGAGAAAAAAAGAACTCCAACATGCTGTTGTTGCAAATTCAAGACCTGCGATGCCGTTTGTTTTTGATTCACAGCAAGCTGTTCGAGGTGGCTTTTCAAAAGTATAATATATAAGATTTGTTATGTATATTATGCAGAAATGGTTTTGCCAATTTTCAGCTTTGCCTGAGTCCAGATGATTTCATTTATCATCAAAATTATGACATGATCACTATACATCCGACAATGCAACCATGTCCGTTCGACGATGAAGCGTGCATACTTGTGGAGAACTTGGATGAGGTGAATTTAATATGTTTTTTCTATATTTTTTTTTAATGGGTGTGACATGTACAAGTGGTGTAAATTTAGATAACTAAGCTAGTTTTTACTGGAGTGGAAAAGTTAAATCCAATACAGTCAATTGTATTTGAAAAAGCTCGCAAGACAAAAGAGAATTTATTAATTTGCGCCCCGACAGGTGCCGGCAAGACCAACATTGCAATGCTGTGCATTTTGCGTACACTGGATGATTTTATCGAAAATGGACATTTGAAACAAAAAGATTTCAAGGTAATCAATTCAATTGATATATTGGTTGATTGGTTGGTTATGTGTTTTTTTTCTTTTTTGGTAAAATTTAGATTATTTATTTAACTCCAATGAAAGCACTGGCTGTGGAAATGGTACGCAATCTTGGTCAACGTTTACGCTGCTTGAACGTTAATGTTAGAGAGATGACCGGCGATGTCATGCCTACGGCTAGGGAACTTGAAAATACACAAGTATGCATTGTTGTTTTTGTGTTTTATTAATTATCACAATGTTGTTGGTTTTTTTTTTAATTTCAGATTTTGATTGCAACTCCTGAAAAATGGGATGTAATGACACGAAAAGGGAATTCTGATTCATGGCCAGCAGCGGAAGTGCGCCTTTTTATCATAGACGAGGTACATCTGCTTCATGAAAATCGAGGTGCTGTTATCGAGACGCTCGTAGCACGTATGTTACGACAGGTATGATGTATAATTTATTTGAAAATTTTTAAATAAATTTAAGATTTTTAACCGTTAACAATTAGACAATTACAAATAATATAATGTTATAATTAAATGAGTTATTTTGAATTATAAATATTATTTTTAAAGTAATATTTTCCATAATTACTTTAATCTTTGACAAGTTTTCTGATTAAGTTCTTCGTATAAACGCACCATTCTTTGAACATATCCCACTGCAATGCAAAAAAAAATACAAAAATGAATAAATGAAATTTTAATTAATAATAAAATAATTTACTTTTACCATAATATGATTTCGTAATTTTTTCTTTCACATCGATCTGTTGCGGGTGTTGTTGCTCTTTTCTTTTATAACTGCAGAATGCTTTCACATATAATATTATCGCTCTTTGGTTTTGATATTTTTCTGTATTTTCAACTTCGTCTTTTAATTCTTTTTCAAAAATTCCAATTCGTTCATTTGTTATCGCTGAAATGAAATAATTAATTATTTGTTGTGGATAATGATAAAAAAAAATAAATTTTTTTCTTGACGAAAAAGTATTTCTTACAAACTTTTTTTTTGGCAAGATTGATTTCGTCGTCGAACCGATTTTCAAAGCATTCTTCCATATATTTACTGATGAACATTACCCATTCCGCAATCTGTTGTAAGGTATTTTCTGAAAACATTTTACAGTGTTTTATCTATATATTTGTTTACATTTATTTATTTTTTTTGCAATATGAAATAATAATGTAAAAATCAAGGGTCAGTCTTACTTGCAGTTTCTATAATCAAATGATTGTTCTTAGATTGATTTTCTTTTATGCAGCTTTTCACTGGTTCTTCGATGCTCAATAAATTGTACGATTTATTTTTCTTTGTAAACGAGAAAATACTCTTTTGTCTTTTTTTCTTTTTTACTCTGACATCTGAAAATCAAATGCAAAATTTAGGCATGCAAAAGAAAATCTCTCTCTCTCTCTCTCATAGTTGTTACCTGTTTGATTGCGTAATAATTCTTCATTTTCATTTGCATTGAAACTTTTAAGAAATGTCGGATATAGAATTAACAATTTCAAAATTATGCGAGCTTTTTTCTTCAATGCTTTCTTTGAGATGGTCATTAAGTTATACTTTGACACGATTTGTTTGCTGTACAAGCAAGGCAGCAAGCTTGTTACCATTTCGTCAAGCAATGCGTTCGGCGTTGAGCAGAAGTTGAGCACTTCACGCAGATGATAGCACAACAATAGTAGACTGTTGAATTCGTAATCGTTCAACTTTGCTTTGCAAACTTTGGAAATTTGTTCCATTAAATCATATTTGCTTTCAAATTTAAAATTATTCATTATTAATTTCGTTTCAATCGGTTTCAACAATGTCGTATGGCTTTTCGATAGATGTTCGATTATTTGTTTCCAAATGCTATTTTCTTCAAGCACTTGGTCATCAGGATTTACCTGCGTTTCATCCGGTGAACCTTTTCTCTCTTCCACATCTTGCTCTTCAGCTTTGGATGTCAGATTTTTTGTATCCTCCAAAATTGTTTCCAACGTGAACATTGACAACAACCAGGCTAGCTTGATTGGAAACTTTTTAGTAGCGCCACTAGTGGTCATCGGTTCTTTCGATGGAATAGCAATTGTTGAATTGTCCATTTTGTTGTCGCTCATTATCTGTTGAATAGTATTCGCACTCTCTGCAACGATTGCACACATGAATACTAACTGTTGGCTAGTTTAATTCTTGATAACTGATCAAATTTTAAAGTTTAAACGTTATTCATTTTAAAATTCAAATCTTACTTTAAAGCTTCACTATTTTAAACTAAATTCAATTTATTATGAAAATAATAAAAGTTTATTTCAGGTTTCTATTACTCAAAGCGTGGTTCGAATTGTTGGCTTGTCAGCGACTTTGCCAAATTATTATGATGTAGCTCAATTTTTGCACGTCAATCCAAATGAAGGATTGTTCTTCTTTGATAATCGTTTTCGTCCTGTACCATTGACGCAGATGTATGTGCAAATGTGTTTTAATTTTTAATTTTACACTTTCTCATTTTATGAAATGAATTTCAGCTTTATCGGCGTGAAGGGTAATAATAAATTTGTATTGAATAAGAACATGGATATGATTTGTTATGAACAAGTGCATCGTTTTGTCAAAAATGGTCACCAGGTATTTTGTGTTGTTTGATTTTGATTTATTTATTATTATTGTTATAAAATTATAGGTGATGGTTTTTGTACATTCACGAATGGCAACAACCCGTGTGGCGACTGTACTTTCAGAGCTTGCCAGTCAGAAAGGACATATGGCAGATTTTCGACCAGAGCCTTCGGCACGTCATGCATTTTCTGTTAAATTAGTAAGAAAGATTTTTTCTCAATATTTATTTATTTTAATATTGAAATGAACATATAAAGTGTTGAGAATGTGCTTCTTGTCTTCAGATAGAACGTTCACGATGTCGTGAATTGAAACGATTATTTGCTGATGGATTCAGCATTCATCATGCTGGCTTGTTGCGTTCTGATCGGTTACTTGTTGAACGACTCTTTTCCCAGGGTGATATCCGAGTTCTCTGCTGTACGGCTACACTTGCGTGGGGTGTGAATTTACCTGCCCATGCAGTTATTATTCGGGTTATTTGAATTCAGTTTTTATCATTTATTTTGTTTGAGAATTTAAACAAAATTTTTTTTTTAATTTATTTAGGGAACAGACTTCTACGATGCAAATAAAAGCATGTTTGTTAACTTGGGAATATTGGATGTGCTGCAAATTTTTGGTCGAGCTGGTCGCCCTCAGTATGAAACCACCGGTTACGGTATAATTTTAACTGATCATGTACACCTGAATTACTATCTTCGCCTGCTCACGCATCAAATTGATATTGAAAGCCAATTTTTGTCACTTCTAGCAGACAATCTCAATGCAGAAGTACAGAATAAGAGAAAAAAAAATATCTCCACCATTTACATTGTGCTCTAATGTACATTTATGCATGTTGTAGATTTGCTTGGATACTGTTTCGACGGTTCAGGATGCGATCGAATGGTTGAGCTACACTTATCTTTTTGTTCGCGCAAAAGTCAATCCTCTTGTTTATGGTCTGACGCAGGCAGAGCTAATGGTCGGTTGAAATGGCTTTATGAATATAGTTTAATTTTGTTTTTGTTATTGTTATTGAATTTTAGCAAGATCCAGAGCTGTTTGAATTTCGTCGTTCAATTATAGTCACCGCTGCCAGGCAGTTGGAATCGTTGCGCATGATACGTTTTGATGAATATAATGGATACTTTTTTCCAACAGATTTGGGTCGTATAGCTAGTCTTCATTACGTTAAGTGTGACACAGTGGAAGTAAGATGCATTATTTTGTTTATATATTTTAAACATTTTTGAATAAATTAACTTTTGTTTAATTATTGTAATAATTATAAATTATCTACTTTTGTTTATTTAGGTTTTCAGTCATTTGATATCTGACGTTATGGCTGATCAAGATATTTTACACATGGTTTGCTCGGCTAGTGAATTCTCACAGTTGATGGTAAATTTTATCAATCAGTTATACTATGCATTATGGAAAACGGTTTCCAAGTAGTATATAATGTTTGCGAATTTAAATAATAATAATATTATTATTATTAATGATGTTGAGAGTAATGTATTAAATAATGCAAAATGTTTTTAATCAATTGTTTTTTTTTGTAAGCTTGATTTTTTATTCTCATCAGGTTCGTGATACGGAATTGTCTGAGCTTGGTGAATTAATGAGGTATTGCAAGTTGCCCATTGGTGTTGGATGTGAAAATGTAGTGGGCAAAGTGAACGTGCTTGCTCAGTGTTACATAGCCGGAGCAGCGATCACGTCGTTTTCACTGAGTTGTGACTGCAATTATATTTCACAAGTAATTTTTTTTTTGGGTTTTGTAAATTGTATCTTATTTTATTATATTTGTATAGAATTTTCCACGAATTTTACGTTTCATATTTGAATTGGCGTTGGTCAATGATTGGCCAAATTTGGCATCTTCCGCGCTTCGACTGTGCAAATCGATGGAACGTCAACTTTGGTGGTTTTGTCATCCTTTGTGGCAAATGAAGAACCTCTTGAAAGCGGATGTTTTGAAAAAATTGCAAGAAAAGAATTTGACTCTTGATCGTCTCTTGGAAATGGATGCACACAGTATAGGTGTGTGTTTTTCAGTTCCTGATATTAGTTTCATGAACATATTTTACCTTTCTTTTTTTCTTTTTTTTTTACTGTTTCAGGAACGATGATTCACGCCGATGGTTGTGAAGTGTTGAACGCATGCTCCTATTTGCCTATATTGCACGTCGATTCTGCGGTGCAACCGATCACAAGTTCCATTTTGAAAATCACCTTGGACATTTGTCCAACATTCAAATGGAATGACCAATTGCATGGTTGTTCAGTTTTGAAATTTCACGTTTGGATCACCAACCCGGATCAGAATCGTATTTTTCACCGAGAAGAAATTTTATTCACTCGTCAACAGGTTGGTTTTAATTAATATTTCCCGGCACTAAGGTTTTATTTATTATTAAATTTGTTATGTTCATTAAAAACAAACAGGTACAAAAGCAACAATCGCTGAAGTTGGTTTTCATCATTCCAGTCGCGAATCCTATGCCTCCTTTTTATCTTGTCTGTTTGGATTCGAATAATTTTCACGGTTGTGCCTATGAAGATGCTCTTTTATTTGAAAATATCACCCTTCCTACAGAACGCCAACAGCGTACAGGTATGCTTGTGTTTTTCTCTTCTTCATTACTACTAGTTTAATAAGATTTTTAAATTCATTTTTATGTTCTTGTTGTTGTTGCTGTTGTAGCTCTGCTTGATTTGCAACCGTTGCCAGTGACTGCGTTGAACAATCCATTGCTGCAATCGATGTATAAATTCAGCCATTTCAACGCCATTCAGACCCAGGTGTTCCACACCATTTTTCATACCGATAGCAACGTTCTTGTTGGTGCACCAACTGGCTCTGGTAAAACTGTCGTCGCAGAACTGGCAATATTTCGTCTATTTCAGAAGGGGCTTTCATTGAAGGTATATTTGTTTGTTTGTTTGTTTTATTAAAATTTTTCTTTTCTAAATTTGACATGTTTTTTTTTCTGTTGCTCAGAGCGTGTACATCGCACCGTTGAAAGCATTGGTTCGAGAAAGAATGAAGGATTGGAAGCAACGATTCGAAGAATTGCTCGGCAAACGGTAATGAACGATTGATTTTCACGCAATTTTATTTTTCCATCAGATGTAAATTTTTGTTTGTTTTGTTTTTTTAGAGTTGTAGAATTGACAGGCGACACTAGTCCAGATATCCAAGCTTTGTCCAATGCTGACGTTGTAGTGACCACCCCGGAAAAATGGGATGGCATATCGAGAAGTTGGCAATCCAGAGCTTACGTGAAACAAGTTGGTCTGATAGTGATTGACGAGATTCATTTGTTGGGTATTTGTATTAATAATTTTTGATTTAAAAAAAAATAATTTTTTTTTCATCACAAATCTGAAAATTTCAGGCGAAGACCGGGGACCTGTGTTGGAAGTGATCGTCACTAGAACAAATTACATTACTGTTTCGACAAAACGACCAGTTCGAATTGTTGGACTGTCAACCGCTTTAGCCAACGCTTCAGATTTAGCTGACTGGCTTGGTATTGGTAAGGTAAGTTGAAGCAAATAATATTTTCAATAATAATTATTATATACATATATTAACGATGCCGGTTTTCTTGTTGTTTAATTTTTTCATCTTCAAGGTTGGCATGTTCAATTTTTCACCTTCTGTTCGTCCCGTTCCTTTGGAAGTGCATATATCTGGCTTTCCGGAAAAGCATTACTGTCCAAGAATGGCAACAATGAACAAACCAGCCTTTAAAGGTATCTATTTATTTAAGAAAAAAATATTTAATTTTTATGAATACAAAAAATTTGTATTGTTTCTCTAGCAATTAAAGTTTATTCACCTGAAAAGCCGGTGTTGATTTTTGTATCTTCACGACGTCAAACTCGCTTAACAAGCTTTGATTTGATTGCACTTCTTGCTGCCGATGCTAATCCTAAACAATGGTTGAACATGACCAACGAAGAAGTGAATTTTTTTAATTATATTATAAATATCACATTTAAATAATAATTCTGTATATTTTGTGAAAATGGTTTTTTTTTCAATTCACTTTATTTTGCAGTTACAAAGTTACGTTCAACTTGTGCATGATCCGAATCTCAGAATATGCTTGTCTTTTGGTATTGGTATCCACCACGCTGGCTTGCATGAACATGACCGTAACATTGTGGAGAATTTGTTTTCTACTCTGAAAATCCAAGTTCTTGTCGCCACGGCTACTTTGGCTTGGGGTGTCAATTTTCCGGCTCATCTTGTGATAATCAAAGGCACTGAATATTACGACGGCAAATTGCACCGTTACGTTGATTTTCCCGTTACAGGTAAATGAATTGAAAATTTGTGCGATTATCAAAAAAAAAAGAATAAGAAAAGAAAATTCGTTTTTCAGATGTTTTACAAATGATTGGACGTGCCGGACGACCGCAATATGATTCTGAAGCTGTTGCAGTTGTTTTTGTTCATGATGTGAAAAAGCCATTTTATAAAAAATTTTTATACGATCCATTTCCTGTCGAATCAAGGTTAGTGTGTGTAATTTTCAAAAATTTTTAAATATTCATTTATTGTTGTTGTTGTTGTCATTTTCAGTTTGCTCAAAGTATTGCCGGATCATTTGAATGCGGAAATTGTTGCTGGCACTGTTTCCACCGTGCAACAAGCGATCGATTACCTCTCATGGACGTATTTTTTTCGACGTCTTCTGGCAAATCCGAGGTATTTTGAAAAGAATAATCAAAGAAAATATACTTAATATTGATTCTGTTTTTTTTTAATTTTTGTTTTGCATTTCAGTTTTTATGGTATGGAAAATTTGGAGAAAGAAAATGTACAGTCCTATTTGGTCAGTGTGGTTTCTTCCGCTTTGGATACTTTGCTTCAATCGAAATGCATATCAGTTGAAGAGGTGACTCATCGTTATCATCAGTTGTTGTTGATGATGTATTTTAATTTTTCATTACTTGCACAGGATATGAACACAATTTATTCCACCGTTCCTGGCCGTATTGCGTCGTTCTATTATTTGCATCATGCTACGGTCAAAATGTTCCTCTGCCAGATGCAGTGCAATTCGACATATGAAGATTTGCTGATGCTTTTGACGGTGAAATTTTCTCTTGATCTTCTAGTATTGATTAAAATTTATACAACAATTCTGTTGTCGATTGATCATTTAGCAAGTACCTGAATACGATGAAATTCCAGTACGACACAACGAAGATAGCTTCAATGAGTAGAGAGATTAATTTTTTTTTTTATTAGAAAAAGTAATTAATTAATTTGTTTTTCCTCAAATTTTAAGAGAATTAGCGGCTAGATGCGCGATAAAAGTGGACGACAGTACGTTCGACAATTCTCATACAAAAGCGCATCTGTTGTACCAGGCTCACTTGCAGCGTCTTGAATTGCCCAACGTTGACTACGAGACAGATTTGAAATCTGTTCTCGATCAATCGATTCGTATTATACAAGTGAGTAGAAGGACATATTATTTTTGCAGAAATGACATTTTTTCTTTTGCCTACCCAGGCTATGGTGGATATGTCCACAGAACGAGGTTGGCTTGCTACAACGCTTCGAGTGATTGGTTTAATGCAGATGATTGTCCAGGCTCGTTGGATCACCGACCCACCGTTGAGCACGCTGCCTCACGTTGACTTTCACACAGCACGATGTCTATCTTCCAGGTAGCAATTGTATTTTGATATTATTAGCCATATTTTGTCAGTTGTACAGTTATGTTTTTTTCTTCTTATATCATGATTATTATTTTGCAATTCAAGATGCGGACTGGATACTCTTCCACAACTGGCTGAACATCTACGGAAGGATAGTCAATTTTTACTGAAAAATGCTCACCGGCTGTTGGATCCGAATGAAGTGCAACTAGTGAGTGCAACTGTTTATTTGTTCATTCATCTTCACTGTTGGTTGGTGTTAATAATTGTTCATTTCAGATTAGTGATGTGCTACGGCGACTGCCAGTAGTCAGAATTACAATGACACTGCAATGCAAATCTGTAGAACAACAGTTGCTGAATAATTTTCCAGAAGGTTTGGATGATTTTTCAATTTTATATGATTTTGATTTTGATTTTTTCTTTTTGAGGTTCGAAAATTCACTGGAATCCAGTCACTGTTGGAGAAGAGTGCGTGTTGTGCGTAAAATTGCAATTATTAAATCCGGTAAAAAGATAATGTATTTTGAAAAAGCATTGTTTTGTTACTTGTTTACTGAATGTTTTTCTATTTTCTAATTTGCATCTCTAGCGACAAGATAGTCGTGCTTATGCACCGAAATTTCCAAAAGCCAAACATGAATCTTGGTTCTTGGTATTTGGATGTGTCGATAGCGGAGAAATTTTGGCATTGCGACGGGTTGCTTCAATACGATCCCAGACGGTTGTCAATTTGTTATTCACAGCTCCAAGTACAGCTGGTCGTTGCATTTACACGTTGTACTTGATGAGCGATTCCTATATTGGGCTCGATCAACAATATGACGTTCATTTGAATGTTGAAGAATAAAAATTCTGTTGTTGTTTTTTTTTCTTTTAGTTGAAAAATTTATCAAATTTTCACTTTATTATAGAATTACGCGGATTATTTTTAGTTTGCATTAATTTTGTTTGTTTACTTTATAATAATTTTGCTAAACTTTTATTTTAAGAATACGGTAATAATGTTTGCTCACACTTGCGAATCATACATTACTGTGTTTTGCCGACGTTGAGTTGAACAGCTGCACAGGTTTAACATACACATACAGGTCTGTCAGTATGATTTTTTTTTTGATAAATTTTAAAGCTTTAGGAAATTTAACGAGCATTAATAATTTAGAATTTTTCTTTTTATTCAATAATAATAATAATAATAATTTATGCATTGCTTTGATTTTGGTTTCTCTTTAAAATGACTAGCATTGTGTACAAAATTTTCTCAGTCGAATGTTTTCAGTGAATTTGTTAAACGCTAGTCATTCTTTGCGCAACGTCACAGTTTGATAAGCTGCTGTTGTTTTATCAAAGAAGCTGAATTTATCTTTTTTTTTCTCTCTGTATTGCTTGTTGAGAGAAATCATTTGATAGTTTGAATTGAAATTTATTTTTCTGCTTCATTGCACGTATTATTTGTCGATTAGATTAGAATTCAATTGTCTCAGACTCATATTTTTCTCGTGCTAATATTTCTGATTGCTGACTTTTTCTTTTTACTGCATAAAGTTTCTGCTCAGCAGGTCATGCACACAAACTGTTCAAATTCTAGTTTAAATCAACGTCACCGTCCTATATTAATTAATTTTATCATTACTGTAATGTTTTAGAATTTAAATTTTTTATTTCAAGTTCAACACAACTTTCTTTGTCGATAAACCGCTTGATGACAATGCTGTCACGTCGTTGCTTTTCAAATTTTTGCAAAATGTTCTCAACTGCCACACAATCAGTTGTTGGTGACGAGTCATTTTACAGAGGTGGAATGTGTTTCGGTATGTGTATGTTGTTGTATTTGAACAATTTGGTACATTTTATATTCATGAACAGAATTTTGCATTATAGAATTGAGTGCTGAAGCGAAGGAATTTCAAAAAATTGCGATGAAATTTGCTAAAGAGGAAATTATTCCCAAAGCAGCTCATTTCGACCGTACTGGAGAGGTAATTTTGTTGTTTCGCTATTGCTTTTTGTTTCAATCAAAATTTATTCATATTTTAGTATCCGATGGAAATTATTAAAAATGCATGGAAACTTGGTCTATCCGGGACTGAAATACCCCAACAGTACGGTAGGCAACATATTGTCTGTTTGTTTTTGAAAAGCAGCAGCAGTGCAATGATGCTCATGTCTAGGTGGGCTCGGCTTGAGCTTGCTGGAGTCTGTTGTCATTGCTGAAGCGTTATCCTATGGATGCACCGGTATTTCAACGGCAATTATGGGTAACGGACTTGCGGTAAGGGCAGTGCTTGTTGTTTTTTTATATATTTGATTTGTAGTTTGTACTGTACTAATCAGTTGGTTGTTTTTTTTTGCTTTATGTTGCACAGGAAGCACCGGTGATTATGGCTGGAAATGAGGCACAGAAAAACAAATTTTTACGTCGTATGACCGAAGAACCATTGTTAGCTGCTTATTGTGTTACAGAACCGGGTGCTGGATCCGACGTAGCAGGTGTGAAGACGAAACTCACAAAAAAAGGTAATTTATAATTAATTAATTAATTTATTTATTTATTTATATATTTATTATCTAGGTGACGAATACATTTTGAACGGACAAAAAATGTGGATAACGAATGGTGGCTACGCGAATTGGTTTTTCGTACTTGCTCGTTCGCATCCTGATGCAGATGCCCCTGCATCGCAAGCGTTTACTGCTTTGCTTGTCGAAGGTGATTCGAAAGGTGTAGTTCGTGGGAAAAAGGCAACAGTTGTTTTTTTTTCATTTCATATTTAACTATTATTAATATTATTATTATTTGTATGTTTTCACTTTCGACATTTGTAGGAATGGAACATGGGTCAACGTTGCAGTGATACACGTGGTATTTCATTTGAAGATGTCATCGTTCCAAAAGAGGTAAATTTTTCTTTTCTTAAACATTTGCATAAACGTGCAACTTTATATTGAATCTGTTTAATAATAATAGAATATTTTAATATTGTTTGTTTGATGTTGAATAATTTGTAGAATATTTTGGGTGAAATGGGCACCGGTTTCAAAATTGTAATGGGCGCATTCGACCGCACTCGTCCTGGTGTAAGTTGTTTGAATGAATGTTGTTTTCTTTATTTTTTTTTAAATTGATTTTTTTTTAAAAAAATCCTACTTTTAAATTTCAAGGTTGCTGCCTCTGCTGTTGGATTAGCTTGGCGAGCAATGGACGAGGCGACAAAATATGCAACACAACGTCAAACTTTCGGTGTTCCAATTGCGCATCATCAGTCGATTGCATTCATGCTTGCCGATATGGCCATCGGAGTAGAAACTGCTCGTATGATAACGTACAAATCTGCTTGGGAAACTGATCGTGGTCGAAGAAACAGTTATTGCGCTTCTATTGCAAAAGCTTACGCTTCTGACGTTGCCAACAAATGCGCTACAGATGCTGTTCAGGTTAGTGATTTTTGATCTGTTTATTAATTAATCATTTATTTATTTATTCATGGTAATTAGATTTTGGGTGGCAATGGTTTCAACAGTGAATATCCGGTAGAAAAATTAATGCGCGATGCAAAGATTTTTCAAATTTACGAAGGAACTTCACAAATTCAACGATTGATTATTTCAAGGCAGCTATTATCTCAACATGAGCCATAATGGAATTGGTCATTTTCTAAATGATAAATCAAGCAGGCATGTTTAATTAGTTCTTTATATGCATATTTTTTTCTTCTAGCACAACATAAATTCACTGTAGCGCGGATATGTTCTTCTGGTTGGTTGGTTGGTTGGTTGGTTGGTTGATGTTTTCAATTTTTCACTGCCTCTTTGAAGAGAAATTTCAATTGCATTAATTCAATTATTCAAATTGTTGTCAATTTTGGGAATGCCATTTTTTACATTTATATAGGTTTATTATTGAATATGAATGTATTTTTTTTGTTTTAGGAAAATTGTTTCGAATAAAAAAGATGATTTCTACAAATCATGTATTATTATTCTTGTTTTGCTAATGTTGTTTTTGAACAATACCATACTTGTTCAATTTGTAAAAAAGTATTGTTACAAATAAATTGATATTTTTATTAATATATGAAAAGAAGAAAGAAAAAATGGTATCGGAGCAAATTCTTCCAGCGGATCAGCTTATTATAGAACATGTGAACGATGCGGTGCAGATGTTCAATCAATGCGTCGAATCTACAAAGTAATTTATTTATTTATTTTCTTTCTGCAAAGTAATAAATGTGTAATGTTAAATTGTCCTTGAAATTTATAATTATACTGTACAGTTAGTTGAATTGTTTGTTCGTTTTGTGAAATGCAAATTTTATTTATTCTGAATTTTCAAATTATTAGGAAAAGCCAAGATGAGGTCACCGCGTTGATTGATAAAATTATTGCTGGTAAGTCAAGTCTTCAGTATATTTTTGTTTGCTTGTTTATTTATTTATTTATTTTTCGCTCATTTCAGTTGTATTTCTGTGTTTAATAGATTTGAATTTTATTCGTCAACAAACTGCAAAAGATGATTTTGACGTTGAAATACCACTCCGCAGTCTTCGTGATTGTAAGAAACGATTATCTGTGGTATGCAGCATTTTGAACAATCTCAGGGTAAATTTATGCAAATTTCATTGTTGTTTTGTTCTTTTCTTTTTTAAATTTATTACTTTATTTAGGAACGCTTGAGAAATTTATTGTCTACTTGTAATCCTGTCCAATAGAAGTGTGAAGATGTGTTTCTCACCTTTACTACTACAATTACAAGCCTACAACATTGGTATTTTTACATTTTATTTATTTTGCTGTTTTAATTCATATTTTCTTGGGTAAAATTTTCATATTACGGGTTTGATGTTTTTCACTTTTGGTTCATTTTCATCTTTTCATTCATTCATCTGAGATGATTAAGTTCTCTTTATTGCATTGTTGTGTAATTTTCAATTTTCTTCTTCTTCTTCTTCATCTTCTTCGATGCACAAGCATAGTTGTATTTTGTGTGGTTGTTGTTCTGTTGGAACTGTAGCAAGGTTGCAGTTGTTTGTTTGTTTTCTTTTGCTTCATTTCACATTTTCACGATATAGAAAAATAATTTTCCTTTCATTTTACACTGAACAATGATATTTCACCATTGTTATGTAGAGTTTATTGGAAAAATTAAATATGGACAACATTTATTTAATTTTTTCCCCATTTAAATGATTACTATCTTATTTTTCAAGTGCGGTTACTGTAGCTTATTAATTGTTGCAATGTAGCGGATGGTTTTTGTTTTACTGAAAGTTTGAATGTTGATTTAAAGAAGTTGATGATGATTAGTTTGGTATAAGTTGGTTAATTTGGAAATAATTAATGGTTAGCATTTAAAATTTATGCATTGGTTTGCTTTTTCACAGTCATCGTTGAATGGTATTTCAAAGGCAATTGCAAAAAACTGACGGCAATTGAATTTATCAATAAACATGCTATTTTTCACTTGTTCAACTGAAATTCACACTTATCACATTTGGTCAGCGTGATTTTTTTTTTCTTCAAAATTCAACGTGTTGAAAATGAATTAATTTGCCATTGCAATCAGATGCATTATTTATTCGATTGTTGGCGATATATATTTTTTAAAGTCATTTTGTGGTGATGATTTTTTCACACTATTGGATGCCTGTAATTTGCATTGCAAAATTGTGCTTCGTGAGAAATTACTTATGAAATTTTGCTCTTCGCATTTTGAAGAGCAAATTAAATTTTTACAACATGACGTGCACGGTTCTCTTTTTATTTTTAATCATCAATTGTAATAAATAGAAAAATTAAATTGCTGCCGAAGTGAAATTGAAAAATAATCAACAGTGATCACCGGCAGCAGCTGAGTGTAGTAGCAGTTTACATGAGAAGTCATGATGAGATTTTAAAACAAATTCAATAATTGACTGTGGTGTAATAAAAAGTTAAAATCAATCAATTCACTTCCGAAAGCATGGTTTCACTTTTATCATCACATTGTTTGTGTTTTCTTTTAAAATTGTTCAATTGCAACGAAACAAATTGTGTACAATATTTAAAATCTGCATATCTAGATGTATATATATATATATGTGATAAGTGATCTTTTAAATTGAATTGAAAATTCAATTCGTGACAACTGGAAATAGTTGAATTGAAATGAAACTTTTTAATGAGAAATTGCATATATATATTCAGCAATGTTGTATAGGTGCTTGTTGACAAATTTCCTGCCAATATAAGTGTGGTCGGCTGAATTTTGCTCGTTGTTCACTTGCAATTTCGTTATCAATTTCAGCTGCACTTGACGTGTTCAATTGAAAGCAAATACAATGCACATCAAGTGCAGTGTTATCATCCAGCGTGTGTGTGTGTGCTTTCTTTGTGTGGGAGAAGGAAGAAGTTAGTGGGTGGGGCCAGAGAAATAAGTTTTGCTACTTTTCATCATTCAATGAATTTTTTTCTCTAAATTGGAAAAAATATTTTAAACTGTTGTTTATTTATTTTGTAATTTTTGAAATTAGTACAAAAATTACACCATGTTTATGTATGACCAAAAAAAAAATTAATTAATAAAATGATAATTTCAGCACAAAATCAAATAGATTTTAAATGGCAAAATGATAATATATATTCAATTTTAGTTAACATCACTGAGATTGGCATTAACGTTGACGGTAATAATTGCATTAATGTAAAGCATTTTCTTTTTGTCGATTAAGTCGAAACTGAAAATAAGCTTTATACTCGGTCATTGTCATCGCTCAGCTTATTAGTGAAATATCCAGCGATTGTTGAAAATGACGATCCGAAACATCATTTGTTCTAATTGATTTTCTTTTTTCTTTTCATTTCTCTGCATTTGTGATTTACATATTTCACTACAAGCATTAGTATTATTGTAGCGAATATTTTGCTTTATTTCATTCACATTCTGAGATGAGAAATATTTTTTTTTTGGAAAAAATAACAACGAGCAATTACAAATTTATGAAAATATCTTCATTTGTGTTACTTTTTTTAAATATTGTGCTGTTGTTGATTGTCGGTTGTCTTGGTGACAACTTTAGTGTGCACCACAAATCTTGACTGTGGGTACACGTTGGTCCTGGCAAAGCAGTGTTCACGTTGTAGATTGTGCAGCATCTGCTGCGCCATCTGGTGGATGAAACAAATTCCTCTCCTCGACAAGAGGTGTGTTATATAGACTGACTGGTGAGCAAGCAGCACAGCACAGAGGGCAACGGAACAGCGTTGAAAACAACAACTGAGCATCATTATTGCTGGAATTGTCGGTGATGATGGAAACGGCTTGTCGGTCGTTGTTCAACTTAGCGTTGGTTATGTTTGTTTGCATTCCAGCCGTGCTAACAATACGTTGCCAAATTTGCAAACGTACCGAAGCGTCGCTGGTTCCTGGAAGCATAGCAAACAGTGTTTTTGTGTTCGACGCCACCGGAGATGACTGCGATACCGAACCGGTGCATTGTTTGCCCGAGGAACGATTTTGCCTCGGTGCCTGGGCAGAGTTGGCTCCAGGGCGACATTGGGTTCAGAAGGGCTGCATCTCTGCCTCGGCTGACGGTCACGGTCTTGGCTGCACCGCGGAACCACTGCAACTGCGTCAAAATGGCAATCACTTTTTGCACCAGCTAACAGCCGACGTGCGCAACGTTACCATGATAGTGTGCGTTTGTAACAGTGGTGATTTTTGCAACGCCGGTTCTGTGCAAGCTGCTCACCAACGTCTCACCGCTTTTACCGCCAGTGGTACAGTTTCTCAAAATGCACGATGTTATTATTCAATTTTACGACTTTATTATTTCATCTTTTTGTTGCCATCTGTATTGATGATTAACAATCACTGATTTAAGAAAAAAAAATCACTGTCCATTTACACATTTATATTTTTACAATTTTTTGGCTTTTCATTCGACCCATGTACAATACTTCGTATAGCATACAGACTAACTAACTACTGCAGATTGTTCCACTTGCCGGTGCTTTTCTTTTCTCATCAATTGTTAATTAACATACACATATGTATTCCTTTTTGATTACTTTTAATATCATTTACAAAAATGACATGTTTTCTCCTTATTAATTTATTACAAATAAACAGCAGCAGTGAAGTGTTACTTATCTGTGCAACAAAGCAGTAATCATTTTTTTAAATTTTTCTTAATGTTTTTGCTTGAATTATTTTTTTGAATCAACGTCTGAGAGGTAAATTGGAAAAGGATATTGAGTATTTGCATTGTGAAGTTTTGTGCTTGTGTTTTGTTGAAATATAAATGCATTATATACATACATACATACATGTGTATATTGAATGTCTGATTGCGTTTCAGTGTTTCAGTGGAGTGGGTTTGATGTAGCTGAGGTCTTTTTTTTGTACTCTTTCTAAACCACTTCATAACATCAAAAATGAATGGCATTTGGCATCCATTAGCGTGGCTATAATTCAACATAGATGACATTTAGCTTGATGACAGCTGTCAGAGATGTTCGCTTGTCAGTGGACTTTTTTGTCTCCTTCTCTAACAATGAGCTTATCTGAGGTAATCTATCCATCTTGGGGCGTTTTCTTTTCTTTTCTGTTGCTTTAACTCATGACTGTTTTACTTAATTAATTTAAGCAATAACTATCATGAATAAAGCTACATATATATATATGCATTAAAATGTAATATGGCGATGAATTGCACAAACATGCATGTGCAAAGTTGTAAAAACTACACTTTAATTGAGCAAACATAATTCAATATTGCAGATTATGTATGGAATAAATATAATTTGTTTAATGATATTTTCAGATGTAACATTTCTTCCTGGTCTTGTTAACGTACCAATCAGTGCTTTTTGTTTTGCATTTTGAAAAATAGTGAGGTAGATTTTTCAGATCGATCACCTCTTGCGTTTTGATCAGATGAGTGTTGTTAGGCGTTGTATTTCATTAATAGGCACTGACGTGCAGTTTATAGTGGCTGCTAATATCCATTTACTTATTAGCGAGCGTGTTGCAGTCGAAGAGGAAATGTCGAATCACCGGAACTTTGAAATTGTTCATTTCATTCAATCTACATGAAATGAATATTATTACTTGATAAATAATACAATAAAATTATTTATTGCTTCAACTGAAAACTCGCTTCTTATGCAGATAATAAATAATAAATAAATAACAGAGAGGGAGAGAGACAGAGAGAGAGATTGTATACTGGTTTTATTTCAAAGAAAAAAAGAAAATAAAAAAAAATTTAATTTTTAATACTTTTGCATCTGTTTTAATTGTTCAGCTGCACGCATGCACCGAATTGTTGGTGATGACTTATTGATGCTTTTTACAGATTAGTGGTTGATGTGAAAATTGCATCCCAATTTGTTGTTTTCAATACGGCAGAATTTTTACTAGTAAGTTAATTCCTATTGTTTTGCATATTTGTTGTTTTGTCATCATTTTCCATTATTGCTCTTGGGTAAGTAAGTAAATTCATCAAAAGTTCAATGTAAGCATTGTCATCGCATTGGACATTTTATTAATTTAATTCAGTGATCAGATCAAACAAAATTATGATGCTTTATCATTCATCATTTTTAGTACAGTATGCAGTTGATTATCTTCCTATATCATTGATTTTTATAAATTTTACTCGCTACAAAAAGAAGCATGAAAATTTATTCTTTTAATAAATTAGAAGCACTGAACAAGAAACAATAAACAACATGAACAACAACAACAAAATTTATGAAGATATGTTCATTAAGATGAATGACTAGCGGAAAATGAATTATTATTATTCAAAGCAAAAGAAAAAAATGCCACCCGTGCCAAGGAGATTATCCATATAAGTTGCGGTTCTGTAGCGCAATATTCAATATTGATAAATTGGCAACGGATGGCCTTCTGTATTGAAAACATATTCGTCCAGCGTCAGTGTAGAATTATCGTCATCAAACAATAAATATAGATATTTGAGTGTTTCAGCTAAGAAAAAGCTTTCCATTTTTTCAATACATTTCGCCTCTTCTACTAGTACACTTTGCACGGAACAATAGCCGTTGACTTGTTTGGCATGTTTTTCAATTGCTTGAAACACTTGCCATCCCCAATCTTGATAAATAGGATCTTTTGTAATACGATACAAATAAAACCAACTTTCAATTGCTTCTGGTCTGAGAAGACTGTGCGAGTCAGCTTGCTAGTGAGAAAAAAAAAACAGTTTTCACTGGCACTTATGCATACAATAAATAATAATTGTTGGTTGTATTACTTTGATTTCAATGTCCGGTTTCGAAGACAAATCATTCACATTGAAATATGCAATCTCAGGACCCAAGCCGAGTGGATTGGCAGTGTAAAATTCATAACATGTTGTTGCTACGCTTTTCGCCATTTCAAGTAACATTTGATTCAAACCGTGATGCACTGCTAACGCCAGCAAACCTGGCAGAAAGCAAACCAAATGATCCTTATATTACAAAATAGTCGTGTATTATTCAGCTAAAGTAATCAATAATGTAGATAAAATATTTTTCATTTCAATTACCATTTTCGGTGAAAATGATGAATTTTCAAGCAATTCTCCAACAAATGCTAATTTTCTAGATTTACTACGTCGAAGAAGCAACTTAGTAACACCGGACATGCTTTTCAAAAAATCATCCTTTAACCTGAAAAAGCATATGGATGTTCAAGTATCGAGTAATAATAATAATAATAATAATAACGTACCAATTTATTTTTTTTCCCGTCTGAAGCCACTGTTTCAGTAAATATTCATAGTAACTGTCTGTACGGGCGCCTAAGGTGATTCGACCTTCTTTGACAAATTTTCCCGTATCGACATTGATGAACATTGGACACAGACCAGCGTATTTTTTACACTGCTGCTGATTGTGAATATTAGTTGACACTTTGAAAGCTGCTAACTGAAATAAAATGGGATTAAAAACAACAACAACAACAACAACATATGTTTATGTGAAATGGAATTTGTACTTCATATTTGGAATCATTTGTAGCTCGACTAAGTTCTCGAAATTCAAGCTGCAAGCTAGCCACTTCTGAAAGTGAACTAAGCGACATCCATGGTGGATTTCGCCCTTCACCAGTGTGCAAATTCACATCACTATACGGGATACCACTTTTAGTGGAAAATGCAGGCATAAGACGATCACCTAATTCTTTCTGTAAAAGCTGTATTTTAAAATTAATATGATTAAAAATAATTTCTTTATATAAACCGCTTTTTCTAGAAACAGATCATCATCCGTAAGGCGATAAACACTCAACAAGCCTCCGAGAATACGTATAGTCACTTCGAATAGACTGACAAATCGATCTACATCCGCACTGAATGTTGAAAATTGATTTCGTATTGCAGTAAATTCTGAAAGGTATTAGACAATGACGAATCACAGCTCTCAACTGTTTATTGTACATGTGTACACATTTAATTGTTCACCTTCATTCAGACCCATGATCAACATCGTATCCAAACTGTCTACCAGAGTCAATTGCAAGCCAAACCATTCCTTGGCAGGTTTGGCGTTGACAGGATCCAGCATATCTTTGCCGAAAGCATACTTCTTGTACGCATCCCAGGCATGACGAAACGCGTTCACCACGGCTCTCTGGCGTTCATTTGACGGTCCTTTATTATAAAAGTAAACAATTATTCAAATTCATTTAATCTGAATACCAAAATGCAATATATTTACCATTGAAATGCACTGCTCTTTTTCCTTTATATTCATAGGACATGCTAATCACTGGTTGTGCTTTGACATGAACTGCAACGTCCTACAGAACATTCGGGAAAATTAAATGCGCTTACTAAACAGATAACAACAACAGACTGCATTATTTGTAAAATGGTAACAATATTTAAACAGTGCATAACGTTCTGTATTTATTATTCTGTACTGATTACACAAAATAATATTGCATTTTCCTTATTTAGATGGTTTTCAAAAAAGTGAAAAAGTTTGATTTAATGAATTAATATATGAATTTATGTATATAATTAAATATTTTTATATAAGATACTAATTTGAATACCAAACGAAAATTATAACATTAACTAACTTGAAAATAGTTTATACTGTAGTATATCATATTTTGTCAAGTTGTTGTTGTTTGATCTGAAAAATACATTTCAGTTGAAAAAAATTTGGAAGAGTCTCTACAGTTGTATGTAAAATAATGTTCTTTTAATCACTTACAAAACGATGCATTCAAATCTACTGCAATTCTAGCGCTATTAATGCAGATAATGTTGACATTGAAAATTTCATCATGCTGAATACAGTATACAAATCCACTCATAAGTGATTGTTAAAATTTCTTATACTACTAATAGTACAATTACTCCTAGCAAAAATCAACAATACTTACTTCATCTGCCGTCAGACGATGAAGATATAATAAAGCAGCTGAGCATGTACTGAATATACCAGTTATGATCAACAGAAAACGCAAAATTCTAGGTATTCGTCTCCAGTTCTGAAGAATACAAATCTACTATTATTAAGGCTATTGATTGAAAAATATCTCTGAAAGTTTTCAGTACCCGACTGAAAGCAGTTTTCAAACGACGCTGCTTTTGAATATTACCCAAATTTTCATCGATATCAATTATTAATGGGGCGTGCATTTCTCAACTGAAATGATTATCAACTCTAAAATTTCAAGCATACAAAATACAGCTAAAGCTTTATCAGTAAATAAATTGCATGTACAGTCACTGCAACACAAAGCGCATTCAATATTAAACAGCAAAGACTGTTTGCATCACTGAAAGTTATATTCAAGCTCACTAACAAGCATCAATATAAACATTAATTAATATAAGTATATATTTATCCTGCAGTTAATCGTACATTTTTCGTTATTGTTTTTACAAGGCAATTACTGTAATTATAATTATTCAGGTTTTATTCATTATGCATAAGTTGTTATCCACTCCTATTTTTTTAAATAAAAAATTAACTTGATAATAAAAGAAATTTGATAAATTAAAAAATGTTTTTGCATGCAATCATTATTTTTCAATTTTTTTAAATTATATTAATGTTATCGAAGAAACAAACAATATTTAATAGTCCTTGTTGTAAAATAAGTTTCACAAATTGAACTTGAATGTTAATAAAGAGTACAGTGGTGAATGCGATAATTGTAATCCAAAGTTAAGTGATGCAGCTTGTAATTTATAATTGCAAAACTTTCGCAAATTTTTTTTTAACTTTTTATCCTAAAATAGCAAAAAATAATATGCTTTATTATTTTTTTCAATTTTACAACCTTCTTTTTTGTCTTACTTTGATGAACGTCAATGTGAACGTACAATTTCTGTTTAAACAAATGAATATTGATATTATTTTATTGTAGTGTTGTTTTGATGGTGGATAGAACTGGTTCAAAGCGATGTCAGAAGAAAAAATACAACGTATTGGTTGATCATTTTTACTGCCAGTATTGTTTAAAGTGATGATAAAGGAGTGAAAAATATTTTACAATGAGCTATCGTGATGTGATTTTTGATCAGCTAAAATGTCGTAACCAGTCGATGAACGATTCATATAAGGAAATATATTTGTCATGTAATAATTTTTGCAATTTGTTCTATTCAAATTATATTTGGAATTTTGTTTTTGATTTAGATTCAGAACTGTTCGATACTGTATCATATTTGAAATCTGTTATTAAACGACTTAGCTCAACTGACGGGAAAGGTGGAGAAAGTGAAATTGATAAAGAAAAAATAAGAACTCTTGAAGCTCAACTTTTGGAACTGCAGCAAGAAAGGGCAGATTTATATAAAAAACGTGGCGAAGTATGTTGTTTTCTTTGATAAGTTTTCATATTTGTATGATTTAATTTAATTTTTTAATAATTTCATGTAAAATATCAAACATTGAACATTTTTTTTCTGTTCAGTGGCATTATTATTATTGCTGTTGCTAATAATGATAGATGAATTTGCTTAGAATGCCGAAATGCTTATCGAACTTAACAAAAAGTTGGAAGAAAAAGAAGATGAACGATTGCATGCTTTGAAGCAGTAAGTTTTAATTTTGATCAAATGTTTTATGTTTCATAACGCAGCATATATTTTAGATTGGAATGCAATTTAGAAGAAAAGCAAAAACTTGAAGCTGAAAATAAAAAACTCAAAGAAAACTTGGAAAATATGACTAAGAATAATCAGGTCGTTAAAGTGAATTGATATGTCGCTTTTTGGATTTAAATAAATTGTGTTTCTGAATTGTAGTTGTTGAAAGACGAACATGTAGTTTTGCAGAGTACTTTAACTGTGCTAGAAGGACAGTTTCAAGCTCTCAAAGTTGAAAATGCTCAAATGTTAGACAGGTGGAAGTTGTTGAATCAACGTGAAGCGGATGTTTTGAATTTGGAAAATGATTTGCAGATGCAGTAATTGTTTTTTTCTTGTGTTTTTTCTTCATTGGTTATTATTCAATTTTTATGGCACACATTTGTGGTTTTCTGTGTTATGCAGGATGAGAAGTTTGAAACTTCAGTATGAATTAGCCGAAGCAGCTGAGCCGTTTGTTCAAATTGATGACGTGGAAAACATGTAAGAAATGCATTTCAAAAATTTTAACATATATATATATATATATATATATATGTATAATTTTGTAAAGATAGTGTTGTTATTATGATTTTATTTTTGAATCACTAAATGATCAAAGTGTATATTTAGAAAAGAGTCACCGTCGCCTTCAATTTCTGATTCTAGTGGTTCATTTGTTCCCAAGTCGTTGAAATGCAAATTCGTAAGCACTCAGAAAGTCACATCTGCTGGAGTTACTTTGATTTTCTTTCAGGAAGCTCACGATGGAGAAGTGTTGACACTGTGCTGGGGTCGTTGTGGGAAAATTTTAGCTACTGGCGGAACGGATCGACGGCTTAAACTGTGGGAAATTGTTGACGGTTGGATGATGTTTCTTTTGAATAATGTCGAAAGAAATGCATTTTAAATGGGGAAAGTTTTTTTTTCCAGGCCAGCACGGTAGGCCGGCTACATTGATGGGATGCAATCAGGCTGTGACGTGTGCAGATTTTGATCTCAACGGAAGTCTGGTGTTGGCTGGAAGCAATGATTTCGCCACTCGCATCTGGAGTGTTGCTGACCAGCGACTTCGACATTCGCTTACTGGCCACAGCGGTAAAGTTTTGTGTGCAAAATTTGTAACTGGCGGTCGAGTGATCACTGGTTCGCATGACCGTACGATTCGAATTTGGGATCTTCAAGGTCGATCTTGTAAGTGGTGAATTTAAAATAGCCAAACATATTTAAACTAGCTCAAATTGTAAATGCAATGTAATTTATTAAAAATAAAAAATAAATTTCTTTTTTTTTTAATCCTAGGCTATAGAACGTTGCTTTCTGCTTCGACTTGTTATGATCTGGTGGCGGTTGGCAATTCGCAGTCAATGCTGATCAGTGGTCATTTTGACAAAAAAATACGTTTTTGGGATGATCGTTGTCAAAATGTGGTGAAAGATATGCAACTTGGAGGAAAAATTACATCTCTCGATGTAGCCAACGGTAAATAGTTAGTTCTTTTTTTTAATCTGCATATTTTTTTTTCTTCTTCAGATGACGTGAATTTACTATGCACTACCAGAGAAGATTTGATTTATTGCATTGATTTGAGGCAATGTTTAGTGAAACGTACTTTTGGGTAAATTAATTTTTTGTTGAATAATTTCTATAGTCAGTTTTTTAATTCATTAAATGATTTACAATGTTTAATGAAGGGATTTGGGGTTTGTTCTTTTCTTTTTAGGGCCGATGGTTTCAAGATTGGTTATGACTTTGTCAGAGGAAAATTCAGTCCTGATTCACGCTATTGCATCTGCGGCTCAGCAGATGGAAATGTTTACATTTGGAATGCAATTTTTGGCAAATTGGAAACAGTTCTAACCAATGGACACAGGTACGTATTAAGATTCATTATTTTTGTCATATTATTTTTTAAAATATTGATTTTTGTAGTTCTTGTGTAATTGCAGCCATGTGGAATTTGGATGGAACAGTTGTTGCTACTTGTGAAAAGCAAAAAGTTGTATCAATTTGGATGTAATGTTGATATTTGAATAAAGCTATTTCATAAATGAAGAAGTTATTTTTGCTGTACATACGTTCGAATATAATATATATTTTTTTTTAATTTTTGGTCTTTAACTTTTTATTTGTCTAAATTTTTGCTTATTAGTGTATGAATTTAGTTTGCAATGACTTTGAAATATCGTACCGAGACTGGTAGTCAGGTGAGTTTTGTTCGCATGCAGTGGATAATTTTGATTTTTTCAAAATTATTACAGTAGTATTTATAATTTTCTTTTATCTTTACGCTCGCGCATGTGTGTGTGTGCGTGTGCATGAATTATATGTTTAGCTTTTTTCACGATTAAATCCGAAACCAGCTCTATCGATATCACTGGGAGGTCTGTTTCCAGAGCCATTGCAGCCTAGGCATATTGTTGAAATTGTCGGCGGTAGCGGCTCTGGGAAAACGTTGCTTCTGCTGGAAGTGATCGCCAGTTGCATTATTGATCTTCAGGTAGGTGTGCTGCTGTTGGACTGTGACCGTCATTTCTGTTTATCCGCTCTGGTGAACGCGTTGTCTGTGCGGAATCCGGGTGCCAAAGACGAAAAAGCTTTGCTCAACTGTTTGAATCGACTTCACTCGATCGTTTGCCGCAACGGCGAGGATCTGTGGCACAGTTTGGATTTTGCTGACAAAATTATCCACCGTACCGCTTCACTGATGAACGTGATAATTATTGACAGTGTTTCGGCTTTTTCTCTGACCAGTGCCGGTAATTTGCGTGAAAAACACGAACGCCTGGTTTTGAAAGTGCGACGCACGGTCGAAGAGCACAATTTGGTCGCTTTCATCACCAGACAAACGGTCACCAAGCATCCGGATCGTGCAGAAGAAACTGGACGTCACGTGTCTGCTATTTTGGATCATTGTTGGCGCAAAGCCAACACTGTACGCGTGCAAACGCATTGCTTCAACTGGAATCAGTTTCAAGCAAGTGTCGACAATCGAACTGTTCATTTTCGGTCGATTAATGGAAGACCCTGTTTCACTTGACCATTTGTTTCCTTTTCACGGTCAACATATTCGTGTACGCACAGTTTTGGTATGATGTTGAAATTATGCGAATTTTTTTTTTATTTCAATCAATTCTACCTTCGTATCAGTTTACTTACAGTATGACTTGTCTAAAGGGGAATAATATATTTAATATGAAATTAATTTCCGTGTGCCACTTCAACCGGATCAAATGCGAGTGCTAATTTGATCGGCTTTTCTTTTTTCGCAATCACGTGCAGATATTTTTCATTTTTAAATTTAAACTGCACCGTTTTCGGGTCGACGTTCAACGGCATTTGATAACTGCGGAACAGTTCCCTTGAGCGGTATTGGTTTGTTGGCAATGGGGCGTTCGATTTGCAATGAATCAGCAATTCGTTGCCCATCACTTTTGCCTAAATGAATAATTTATCAGTGATACAATTTCTTGGATGAAATTTTATTTAAATGACAATTTACGTTTCAAAAATAAAGCGGTCATCATTGGCATTCAAATGGTTCATGTTTTAAGCATTAATTAGAAAGAACATTTATCATTTTGTTCATAGTTTATCTTTCTTCATTTCTAAGTAAATGTAAAGTGCTTTAATTTTAGTAACAATGTAAACAGTGATTAAAGTTGATTTGGTGGCTTGAAAAGAACAACTAGTGTTCACGAACAATTGTAATTATTTCAATGCAAATCGTTTTTTTCTCAATTTCTCTTCAAGATAACAATTTTTAAAGCAGTTTAGGTGTAATATTTTTTTCTGGTGATTTAAGCGGAACTGAAATTTGTTTGATTGTATTTTTTTATACACTTAACACTACCTCTCGAAAGTTGGCAAATATTTTCAGTTGAAATAAACTGTTTTTCAAATCTGATACACTCTGATTGTGAAATTGTCAACAAAAATTGTGAAAAAATTCAAATATTCATCATTGTTCTATTTATAATTGTTGGTTTGCTGGTTGTGAATTTTTGAACCTGGTTTGAAAAATTGTCTATATCTCTAAATCCAGATACAAATTTTAAAATTGTGTATTTCAATTTTAAATTGATTGTGAAATTTTTGCAAACTTTGAACAATGTAGATAAAATTGTTTTTATAGTTTGTTGAAAATGTAGAATTATATACTTACAGCTACTTCAGCAGATGTGAACGGTGCGATGGCGAGCTTAACTTCAAACTCATTTTCAGTATTGTAAACACTGACTGGTCCCAAAGGCCAGTCCCAGAGCGATGAAGAACGGTCACTGAAGCCTCCTTGACCAAAGGCCGCTGGCTTTCTCCTGCCTAGCATTGGTGATGTGATTGTTGTTGTAACCGGGACTGTTTCTGTTTCGGCGGTGATTTGCTTCACTTCATCAGAATCGACGAGATTATTCAATTCAGCGAGACTGTGAATAAGCTGTTTTGCTTCAAGCGTCCTCTGACCACGTATCAAACCCCGGCGTGTGTAAACCGTTGGATTATCAATGGCCACAAATTGTGGATTAACGCTTTCCCGGCGTGTGTACAACGATCGACACGACTCCGGGCAGGGTTCATCTTTGCACTCTTCGTTTGCCATACCGTTTCTTAAACAAAGAAAGAAAACAGACAATTAACATTTCAAGCATTCACTAATCAAATATATATTTATTGCGTGAAAAATGGAATATTCCTTCTTCTCACTCTTACCTCTCTGCCATGGTTGTTCCTGAAAAATCAGCAACAATTAGCACATTCTCAGCAACCTGGTGAAGGTGGATTTTGTTGATCAATTTTGAAAGATGCGTTGAAATTCGGCAATTTATTTTTACCAATGAAATTCAATCATTTCAGCATATCGAAAAGTCTGTTTGCCAAACCACAACCACTCGACTGCGGACAAGCTTTTAATAAAGCTGGAAAAATTCTACCATTGTCACCGAGTAGGTGCTCTCTGACAAACACTGAAACTCCACCAAACTGATGGCAGTGGCGCATCAACTGGTAGAACCACTTGAAAGCCAAAATGCAATGCTTTTCGTTGCTACTATTTATTTTTCACTTAAAAAAGGTTTTTCTTCCTGAAAGTGAATTTTTTTTATTTTTTTAACAATATTTAACTTTTTCCTTTTATATGACTGATTTAATTTAAGGAAAAACTAACTAACTGAACAATTGAAAAGATTTTTTTCTTCCCTTTCTGAACAACTGAACAAGATAACTTATGACACTTTTGCAAAGTGATCAAATAGCAAAATATGATGCAAAATGAACTGTATTTGACATTTCCTTATTTTATTTAATTATTTATATACTTTATATGGTAATTATAAATGCTTTTTGAAATTAGCGATTGATTTACAATATTTTTAGTGCATACTTAATTATCAGTATACTGTATTGTGCCAGACAACCGCTAAAGAATGAATGAATTTTGGTATCACAGTTTTACGCTTATTTAATCGCAAATTTTTGTTCAATACATTCTGTTGCAAATTTCCAAGCAAATACAGCTCTATCATGTCGCAAGCTAGTTTGACGTAAGAACTTTATTTATTTATTATTTGTCTCTTTGAAAAATATACTTTTTGATATATATATATATCTCATCTCAGGTTATATCTACTTTTTGGTAATGCTCTGTTCCAACTTAACTAATTTTAAATTTTCTTTAGGTCATTTTTTGCTCCCAAAGGAAGTGCTGATTCTGAGAAGAGAATTTTGTCGAAAAGAAAATCAGAATTGTCTTCAGCTCAGTCCTCAGTTGAAGGTATTGTTGCTTTGTTTTTATGGGTTACCGTCTGTACATTTGTGATTGGCATCAAATTGAAATTGTTCCACTTATTATTGTCTGACGGACGATCGTTTCATTTTTATACTGTCAAATTTGCTGATATTAATAAATTTTCAGCTTCGAATTCAAATCCCGCATCGGTCATTTCCGATGTTAAAACCAAAGATTTGTCAAAAGTTTCTGAAATTGATGAGTCTGTATTTCTTTTTAATGTTTACTTTATTTTCTTTTTAATTTTTACCACGTATTTTCTTGTTTAAAGAAAGAAGAGGAAAGTGCAGAAATTTGATTCTAACGAAGACAGGTAAATTCAATTCAATGATATGTGATATTTTTTTTGCAATTAAACTGATAAGTGATGATATTTGTTGTAATTTATCATTTTTGCTTTTCTTGAAATGTGTTGCTTTAATACTGCAGAATTTTTCAATTTAGATCAGAAAATGGTAGCGTTAAAAATGCATCGGAAAATTCTGCGTGTACGAGTAAAAAAGGCTATACTATTTTGGCAAAAGAGAGGTAATTTTTTCAATTCTTATATTAGCCCTAAGCAAGTAACCCTAAGTATTTATTTATCAGTTTCACGAATTTTACATTGCTTTTAACTGTCAGTACAAATTAAAAATGTATGTAGCAGCTTCGAGTGACAAAATTAATTTGAAATGCAAATTCAAGTGTCTTACTGTATGCTTGATGTTTTGTATTGATGAAGATTTTCTGATACTTTTTCTTCTAATGCATTTATGATTTTTTTTTATTATCAGACAAATTTACTTTTTAATATTTTGTCATTTATACAAAACGATTCTGTCATATTAATATTTTATCATTATTTTTTAAAAAGTATTTTGTTTATTAGCAAATCTACCCAACTAGTAAAACTCGTCAAAAATTGTTTTAGGGAACAAGATGTTATTGAACCCAAAAACTACAAACCAGATGCTACAACGTACGATCCAGAATGTAATGCTTGTTGGAGAGCAGGTGAACAGTAAGCAAGTTTTTAATGGAATCTGAAGTTTAGTTTATTATTAATTTTTTTTGCTATGTTTTTTGGTGTCGTTTCTTATAAGACTGACTTTACATCCAAATGAATTATTTTGATTAACTCTTTGTTCTGAATTTCACTATATGATTTGCTTTAATTTTATTTTATATTATATTGTTTATAGAGTACCTTATCTTGCTTTTGCATATACAATGAAGGCAATTGAAAATACATCGTCTAGATTGGAGATTATTAGAATATTGTCTAATTTTTTTCAATCTGTCATTTGGCTTAATCCTGATGATTTATTGCCTTGTATATATCTTTGTCTAAATCGCCTTGGACCATCTTACGAAGCTGTAGAATTAGGTATTGCTGAAGGTACACTGCAGAAAGCTGTGGCGCAGTCGACTGGTCGCAGCATGGAGAAAATCAAAGCAGATATTGCCGATAAAGGCGATTTGGGAATTGTGGCCGAGGTAAATTTTGTTTATGCTTATTATTTAATAAGGTTTTGTTTATTATTTATTTACCTATAGATGAGTAGGAATATGCAGAGAACAATATTCGCTACGCGTCCTTTGCTAGTTGCTGGTATTTTTGCAAAGTTGAATCAAATTGCTCACTTGTCAGGCAGCAGTGTAAGAAAGAATATTAAAAATGAAAACCATGATGATGAAATTATTTTAGTCAATGAACAAAAAATTGGAAATGGTTAAAGGTTTGTTGGTAAGCTGTCGAGATTGTGAAGCGCGTTATTTGATACGTTGTTTGAGTGGAAAAATGCGTATCGGTCTTGCAGAACAAAGTTTATTAGTAGCGCTTGCGCATGCTTTTGCATTTATTGAAAGGAAAAAAGGTTAATTGTAATTTTTCTTATCACTGTTTGATGATTTGTTGTTTACTGTAATTTTGTATTCAAATTTCAGAAAACAAGAAAAAACTTCGAGATGATGCTTTGAAAGAATATCTTGATGAATGTGCTTTAATTATGAAAACGGCGTATTGGTAATGAACTGTATATTATATTGGATTATATGATGTATATTTTTGTTTTAATTTGTTTAGTGAATGTCCTGATTATGGCAAAATTGTCGACATTGCTTTGAGACATGGTTTGCATGCTTTACCGGAACATTGTCATATCACACCTGGCATTCCGTTGAAACCGATGCTTGCATTTCCAAGTAAAGGTATCGAAGAAGTTTTGAAAAGATTTGGCAGTGCTGAATTCGCTTGTGAATGGAAATACGACGGCGAGAGAGCACAGGTCTGATAAAATACATTGCCTTGGGAAATTGCTTGAAAATTGTATCCCATATTTAGATTCATTTTTACGATGGTACTGTAAAAGTGTTTAGCCGTAATCAAGAAAATCATACAGGAAAGTATCCAGATATTGTTGAATTGATTCCGAAAGTGTTGTCAGCTACGAATAATAAAAATAATCAAACTGATCCCATCTCATCATGCATTATCGACTCTGAAATTGTAGCTTGGAATACGGAAAATCAGTCGATTTTACCTTTTCAAGTTTTATCCACTCGCAAGAGAAAAGTATTTGTTATTATTGTTTGTATTGTATGTTTTTTGTTGTTTCTATTTTAATATTATATCTAGGATGCGGAAAGTGGTGATGTTAAAGTTAACGTTTCTGTTTTTGCTTTCGATTTGCTATATTTGAATGGTCAGTCGTTGACTACGCAGCCGTTTCGTGAAAGGCGTAGCAAGCTGCGTTCACTGATTGAAGAAATGGATGGGCATTTTTTCTTTACTAAAAGTTTGGTTACTAATGATTCAGATGAAATTGGACAATTTTTAGAAGAAGCTGTTAAAGGTGAAATGATATACTATTTTGAACTGGTATGTCTTATTTTTTATGTTTTGGCTATTTTAGGCAATTGCGAAGGTTTAATGTTGAAAACATTGGATAAAGATGCAACTTATGAAATTGCAAAACGGTCACATAAATGGTTAAAGTTGAAAAAAGATTATTTGGACAATACAGGCGATACACTTGATTTAGTTGTTATTGGAGGTTATTTGGGTGTAGGCCGTCGCGTGGGCGTTTACGGCGGCTACCTTCTAGCTTGTTATCATCCAGCTACTGAAGAATATCAAAGTATATGTAAAGTAGGTTGCTACATATATATAAGCATGTATGTTTATGTGGAATAAATTTGTTCTCTTCCATCAGATTGGTACTGGTTTCAAAGATGAAGACTTACAGAAACAGGCAGAATATTTTAAACAGCACATAATTTCTGTTCCAAAATCGTACTACAGATATTCCAGCTCATTAGCACCGGATCACTGGTTCGATCCAGTTCAAGTATGGGAAGTGAAAGCGGCTGATCTTTCTATATCACCAAAACATTTCGCAGCGATCGGTATTGTAAGTGTTGTGTTTTTTTTGTTCATTTGAAAATTTTCCTTTCTGGGGGTCTGATGCATTTTCTGCTTTTTTACACCTTGAGGTGGATGATGAGAAAGGTATTTCATTGCGTTTTCCGCGTTTCATCCGCGTGCGTGATGACAAAAATCCAGAAGATGCCACAACGGCAGAAGAAGTAGCTGAAATTTACTACAATCAGGAAAGTGTGAAGAATGCAAAAGCTGCTGCTACAAAAGATGTGCACAGTGATGATAATGATGCTGATGATGATTTTTAAACTTTTCTGCATCACTTTTCACTTTCCAATTTAAGCAACTGTTTTAGTTTTGGTTCAAGGGATTGATTTCCAACTTTTCAATACTAATTTTTGCTCCTTGCATGGACTTTCAGCATTTGATTTCAGTTTTGATGATGACTGAGAAATTTCACATATTTATCAAAGTTTTCTAACAGGGTACTTGCCTATCTATCTTATCTGTGCATAAACTCTCCAAAGCAAACGTGATTACATTTTTCAAATTTTGCAGTAATTCAAAGCATTTTTACTCACGATGTGAAAAGTGAAAGATTGTTGTTATCATATGATTGATGCTTAGTTTTACTAACACTTTGAAAGTTATGTCAGACGGTCTTATTTTCAGTAAATATGATAAGGTAAATTTTATTTGATAGCTTGCCAACATAATTGTAACATGGGAAATACAAAATTTAAAACCTGCACTAATCTTACTGTAAGCAGGTGATTTTCATTTTTATTTGGAAAGTTTACCGTAAGTTTGATAGAAATGAAAATGATACTGTTCGCGTTATTGATACATGAAGGTTTCTTTTTTTTTGGAAAAAAAATTATTTTAAATTGAGCAACTATTTAATTATAATTGTTGTTAAATGTTTACGTTTTTGATTTATTCAAATATATAAATAATGTATGATATGCTTTTCTTGAGAATAAATAGTATTGATAGTAATTTTAATTATTGAACATAATAAATAATTGATTTTTGCAAACAGTCACACATGAATAGCAGATGTTTTCTTCTATTGATGTGTTTTGTGTATTCAATCAGTAGCAGGTGAATTGTCATTGATGTACTTGAAAGGCAGTTTTATTCCCATAAGTTCTGATTACAATTTTCTCCATTGTCGGCGATGTGTGAGCTTTCATCAATTTCATCGAATCACATTCGACCAACAACTGCAAACGGCTGAATATAGAACGCTTTTGTTCACACTGTATTGGGATTTTTCCATCCAATTTTTTCTATTGTCAATTTACCGTGCTGGAGGGTAAATTTCAAATTGAAATTGAAATTGAAATAACAATCGCGTGATTGCAGTTTTCGGTTCGCAGTGGGTAGTCGGCTTGCTGTTGATCAGGAATTAAGCCTCGACTATGATTAGTGATTTCACGCGATCCTTCTGCTTGCGTGATGCCCCTGACGAGCATTTTGTCTGTGAAAACGGTTTCCAAATGTCCAACAATGCTTTTCACAAACAAAGTTGCATCAATGCTTCTTGTGTCTGTTCTGTCTGTCTCTGTTCTCAACATCATTGCAATGCGTATATAGCTTGTTGAGGAAGTTAGCTTTTAAACTGGTTGGTCATTTTGTTTGCGAAACAAAAGCAACTAAACGGCTCGCATCTTCTCACGCTATTCATAGCCGTACGCGTTTCATTTGTCGCAATGCATGAACACATCACACACAAACGTTCTGCTGATAAAATAATTTGCAACGTATTTTCCAAAGAAAAAAAAAGCAAGAATGAAGGAAAAAATAACATTTTTCTATTCAACTGTTGTTACCATTTTATGGAAATTTAATTTAATGAAAATCGTGAGAAAGCTGCAAAAGTTCATTGTAGTAGTAGTAATAGTAATAGTAGCTGTTGTCATTTTGTGATAATTTAATAATATCTGAGAAAAGTAATACAATAAGCAATTTGCAATTTGTTTTGTAAAATTTTGTTTAGAAGAAAAAGAAGAAAGGAATGCTTTTTTTCTTCTTATCTGTTACAGTATTGTTCACCAGGTATTGTTATTTGTTGTTACAAATAAGCTTAGCTTGTTTCTTTGTCATCAAAGTTTGAATAAAGGTGAAAATTGTCATGGGTACAGGGCAAATTTTCACATTATTGCAATTCATGATTAATAATAATAAATAAATGCCTGATGCACGAATTTTGTGAAAAAGCTTCACCAAATCCGTCCTAACCTCACATATATATAATATAGTTGGTAGCTTTTTAAATGTTTAATTTTGCTCGAAGAAAGTGAGCATTCGGGCATTTATAATCGATTAGCAATGACAACGATCGTCTTGTGTAGAAGATATAACAATTGTCTAGCTAAAATGATTTCAGCCAAAGTTAACAAATCCTTCGGGTCGACGTGCTGAATGAAATTTAATTTTTTTTTGCCTGTCGCTAGTTTCAAATTGGACTACTGTAATTTTTTCTTCTTTGTTAGTAGTCACCTTGATTTGCCATTTTTCTTCCTCCTTTGCTAAAATCCAACCGCTTTCGTGTTATGTTTTTTCATCACTCTAGAAATGGTGATAATTTTCAACAACAAAACAGATTGCTTTTCTTTTATACTCTTTTTCATTTTTTTCATATTCATAACTTCTAATTGTTTATGCTAACAAGTCAAGTTGTGTTTTGATTTATCGAATTTTTCACTTGTGATCAGTTGTAACAATATTTTCTTTTGAAAAATAGAAAAAAAAGGGATATGTAAGATGCTTGATTTTTGGTTGGTGAATGATTTTTTTTGGCTGGCTGTGAAATAAATGTGTTTGCTTTACGAAAGTGATGGAAACTTTCAAGGGCATTGCTGCCTAGTATTATAACAAAAGAGCAAAGTGGACAGTTGAAATTTTTTGAACTTTTATAAATTGAGTTATGAAATTTGAACAGAATTATTAGATAAAGTTATGAAATTATTTTAATAGAACGACAATCATTGTGAATTGTCCAAATCATGTTTGCAAAACTGAGTTGGTGGCATTGGAAAACTGTATGAAGGTTTGCTTTTTTTCTAAGAGGAGAGGTTTTGTTTATTTTTCAGCTCAGAAATGACAGCAAATGCTTGGAAAATTGCATTTGCTTTTCCTGAGAGGATGAAAGGGTTTTTTGTTTTTCATAAATAAAGCATTACTGGAAAGGCAATGGTGAAGATGAACTTTAAATTTTGAATTTGTTTGTTCAAATTGTTGTCTCAAATTTGTCACCGTCTTACTGTTCATAGATTTTTGAATTTGGAGTTGTTGTTCGTTTTACTTTTACAATTCGACAATTTGACATACTTGATGCTTATATTCTTATTCAATAGTTCAGCTGTGAATTTTCGCATATTACTGTAAAGCTTATCATTCGTTCTCAGAGTTTGTATGTTCGAACAAATCGCGGACAAAATAAAAGAAATGTTCAAATAAGGTTAGAAATTCTGCTTGTATATGAACAATGGAATCGCGCTGACGTTTTTTTTGCATAATAATTTTCATTACACATCTCTATTTCACACAAAAGTTTATCTGTATTTCATTGTGTTATATATATATGTGTGTGTGTTTTTGATATATTGCAAATTTCTTTTGTATAATGTAAAAGCTAAATGTATCGAATTGTACTTTTCATTTTGCATTATTATTGCAGTTGTTGAAATTCTATTTAACTAGCGGAAAGTGTACGTTTAACTTATAAAACGTAGAAATGAGGGCATATGTAAATGCTAGAAATGTTAAATGTGAATATACATGCAATTGTGAAACTCATTTTATTTGCAAATGTTCACCAATAATAGTACGAGTGAAAGTTTTCTTTATAAAAATGATACATGGTGCATCATTCCATTTGATGAAATTATTCTCATCAATTGGTTCCAAATTACACGTTATGGATCTGTTGAACAGGGAAAAGAAAGTGCAAGATGACATTTTTTGTTTAGCATAATTTATTCATAATCGTTAGCATGGTTAAGGCTTGCCATCGGGGTTAATTGCGTGCATTCAGCGCGGCTAATCTCGTTTAAACAGCGCTCCATCGGCCAGTCTGCATTGTTGAACATTCCAACCAATCAGAAATGTCCAAACGCTTCTGTTGACCAATAGTCATATTTGGAGTTTGTAAAAACATCGACGCTGCCCTCTGCTGACAGATGAAAACTAGTGGAAATAAAAACGGTCACTTCTGAGTTTACGTGCACACTTACATACATATATACATCCACACACATACATCTATACATACGCACACAGACACAGACACACCCACGTTAATAAATCAAGTGATAAAACGAGGAAACTGTTGCTTTCGAACATGTTACATTGTGCTTCTGATAATAATTTGGAGTCAAATATTGGTAATGATAAAAACATGAATCAAACAGAGATGTCTGTAACGGCTTCCACTTCAGCTGGCCATATCAAACGCCCGATGAATGCATTCATGGTATGGTCTAGGGGCCAAAGGCGAAAAATGGCTCAAGAAAATCCGAAAATGCACAATTCAGAAATTAGCAAACGTCTCGGTGCCGAATGGAAAAGTTTAACTGAAGCAGAAAAGCGACCCTTCATTGACGAGGCGAAACGACTCAGATCTGTGCACATGAAAGAGCATCCGGATTACAAATACCGACCGAGAAGGAAACCGAAGAATTTACTTAAACAAAAAGAAAAATCTTACAGTGGTTTTGCCTTGCCTTGTCTTCCGAGCGCAATGGAACAGTTGGCGCTGAGCCGAGGTTTCGGTGCCGCGTTCGACAGTGCTGACAAAGCAGCCAGGGCTTTTTTGACCGCTCCCCAAGGATCGGTTGCCTACCCGCCTACTGCGGCTGGATTTTACGCTAGCTCATTGGATGCGAATTCTGCTGCTGGTTCCAAATTGACGGACATGAGCAGCGCTTTTCACAAAGCCACCTCAGAACTGGCGAACGCTCCATTTTACCATCCTCATCATCATGCCGGTGCAACATCAGCTTTGTATCCCAGTGCGGCGGCTGTTTCTTTACCAACGTCGTTGTTCGGTGGCGGTTTGCAAGCTGGTATGGGTCCTGCGTTGTCATCGTTGTCTTACAATGGATCTTACGCCATTGGAACAGCCGAACAGCACTTGATGAGTCGACAAAATGCCGCTGCTGCAGCTGGACTTGCTGCATATTTGAAACCCGAGTACATGTTCATCAAACCAGATGCAACTGCATCCACTTTGCCCAATCCGTATATGCCAACACCAGCAGGCTCATCTCCTGTTGTCATGTAAGGCGTATGCCACTTTGTCTTTAAAATTGAATTTTCTTTTTTTTCTTTTGCATGCTTTTTTCTTTTTACCCGGTTTAAGATTTTACATATATATATATATAATAATTCTACTACATATGATTATTTATTTATTTATTTTCAATTTCTTCTTCACTACTAACTGCTTTTCTATTGTATTTTTTGCTCGTTTCACGTACATTAGCAGCAAACGTTGGACGTGATGCTTGAAATTTTGGTTTAGTTTGACATGTCAGATTATTTGTCCGCTATTGTTTAGTAAAAGGCGTATTTGTGCAGTGAGACTCTCACGAAGCATTGCCAGCAGCCTTGAATCTTTGTCAAGGCCAGACATACTGGCGCCTAGTGTTCACTGTTCTTTATTTCTCATGTGATCATGTGGTATTTTCTCTGACCATTGGTCGAGCTGTTGTTAAAATATTGCAAAATTTCGTCACCAATTCAAGCAAATAAAAAGAGGAATCACATTACTGTTCTGAAATATTTTTTCTACAAACTGAATTTATAAATTGCTACATTGCATGGCATTTGGAGCATGCTATCGTGAAACATTTTTTAATTTGTTATTGCTCATCTGTTTGCTAATGATTTGCATAATTTCATGACAATGCGCATTTGTAAAAATGATTGCTTCTTGATTAGTTCATTCTTCAAAGAATAACCACTTACATGTGCTTTTATGGTATGGTGTAACAATATACGTACGTAGACATACATGCGTGCTTTTTTTTTCTCACAACTCAACATTGTGATTCAACATGTTTCTACATGTTGAACATGATGATGAACAGTTTCTTTTTGGCAAATACTGTTGCTTTTTGCTGAAAAAACTATTTTCAGAACTTGTTACAATTGTGCAATTGCATGCGTGTGGTTAGAAGGAAGAATTGTGTGAAAATTTATTTCCATTTATTACCATTTCAATTTTTTCAAACTTTACTCTAAATTGATCGTTGTATATCGACAATTGTCAAATATTAGCCTACAAGTTCATCAACATTTGTCAAGTAATAGTGGAAATTTGCAAAATAATATCGTGATTAATTTTTATTAAAAAAAATCAAATTGCTTCTCATTTTTCTCTTTTTTTATATTATGTAAGTTTTTTGCATGGTTGTGCAATGCATTTTAATGGAGGGCCAACTGCTGAATGTGTGAAAGTAATGAGGTAAGTTATAACTGTTAGATTGTGCTACATTAGATATTTTCGTTGTAAAAACAAGCTACAATTGATCAGTGGAAGTAAATATTTTTCAAGTTCAACAGTTGTTAATTGGAAATATTGGTTGTTTTATGGGGCATGTGAGCTGTATTTCTTTTTTTTTATTATTAGCTGTACAATGGAAAACGATCATCAAGTAAGTCATCGTTTTGTGCAAAATCACTGTTTACAACAACTCAAAAATGCGTCTACTGCGAATTTGTTTTTTTCTTTTTATTATTAAAAATCATTTGGCCTTTTCAGTTTGTAAAAAATTTGCCCTCGATGAAAAAACTTTTTCTTCGGAAGGTTGGCATTGCACAGCAGGATGCACCGTTAATGGAAGGTCGAACGTTTGAAATGTATGAAATCCAGGAAGTATATTTTTTATGTTTATTTTTTAGAAGCTTGATGAGTATAGCATTATGCTCATGTATGTGTCTCTGTGTGTGTGTGTGTTTAATGATTATTTAGATATGCTTGCGTATAGTTGTTGTTTTTTCATCCATTCTTCCGCTATATAAAGAGCTTTGAAATATGACATTTATAAAGACGTGTTTTGGAATTGAAGCTTTTTTGGTCATTATGAATATAGAAGAAGAGATATGCTAACGTGAGTCGTTGTTGCCTTTGGGTATGAAGACATTGTCTCACTCAAACAACGGCGAACAATGGCGCTCGTCCAAGCGATCACATGCCTATAGAAAGCCATTATCAGCTAGTCGATCCGCATGACTAAACAATTAAAGGCTTTTCAATGCGATCTTGGAAATTGAAAGATCAACAGCACCTGAGAAGAAGTTGGACCTGAAGCAGACACCTATTGATTAGAGAATGGTTTTTCCTGTTTCACCACGTTCAGCGGTATGTTCATGTTTCAAATTAACCTATTCGTCTGTTAGCTGACGCTTTTTTAGCCGTTGGTCATTTTCTTAAAGCATCTTATCTCAGACTGCATGCAATTTATATTGTTTAAACAATTGATCAGAAATTATTATAATTGAATTTTGTTTTTTTTAAAAAAAAGAGAAAGAGTTAATTTCATTCAAAATTTCAAATCAAATCAATCCATCCATTACAATCATCAACATAATTATTACTGATTTCTGTCTTTCATTCTTTCTCAATTTCTCTCCGTGTATCAATATTTACCTTTGTTTATATTTGTGTATGGGCAATTATATGATTAACAATCGTCAATACCTGTGATGCAATGCAATTATTGAAAGCATTGTCTTTGATCAAGCTGAACTGGAATTATATCTTGTAATATTTGATTTACAATAATGACAATGCATGTTCAGCTTTCACTATTTGCATAATCAATCACAATCGGCAATGATGAAAATGTAATTTGATTTAAAACATTTATTCGATTCTTTTATTAATTTTTATTCATTTTTAATAGATCAATCAATTTATAAAAAGGGGAACAAAATCTACTTTCTTGTTATTAATGTTTCGTTTGACGTGCTATCAGTTTATGCATATTTCTGAATTGTAAACAAGCGTGCACTTTAGAATATGCAAAATTATTTATCTGATTCGAATTTGATGATTGAATTACGAGTTGCTTTTGTCATTCAAATGAATATGTGCTTCAAATGTGTTCTTCTGCGTATTACGTTTTGATGTGCAAAGTGGAAATTGATGTTTAAAAAAAATTGTAATACTTTTTGAAAATTGTCCACCAGTTTTTCAGAAGAACAAGCAAGCAACCAACCAACCAACCAACAAACTTCCTGCCATTTTTCTACAAACAAGGTGAAGTGGCTTTTTGTTTTGTTGTGATTTTTTTTGAAATTTTACTATTTCTAAGAATAAACATTGGGAAATAGCGATTGATTTGAATTTAAATTTTTCTGCTCAACTGTGATCGATTTATATTTTATATAAATGAAAATATTGTTTGAGCAAAACTTTTCAGCTCTAACAAACAGGTCAGGGATGAGTGGGTAAAAAGTTGTTGAACAAAGTTTGCTCAACTGTAGTAGTCTGCAAGCAAGCATGGATTGGTTTGGAAATTTGCTTCTTTTTTTTTTCTCTTTGAATATTTCAAATTGATTCAACCGAAGTAAAAAATTAAATTATTAATTCAAATGAAAGAAAAAAGTTGTTGTTGATCATTTTTGCTTTTATCATTCACTTATTCACTGTTTGCTTGCTTCTCTGTTTCCCAATATATATATACAATGCACCATTGATTGGCTGGTTTTTTTCTTATTTGTAAAGTTGAATAATTTTTGACCAAAAAAATAAATAGCAATTCTCATTTTCCATTCAAGAATCTTTTATATATATATAAATGTTGCTTATTGGGGGTGGTGGTGTTTATTTATTTATTTATTTTTTTTTTATATTTTGCTTTCACCATCGCTCAATTAGCCAAGCGTGTACTTGACGCGATTATCATACGACATTCCAAGTTGAGCACATTCTTTGTTCTTTCTTAGTCGACATTGAAAAGCAACTGGCAGGCGATTAATAAGATCTTTTCACATTTTCCTTCAAACTGTTCAATTGATCCGCCATTATAATTGTGTTTATTTTGTTTGCGCTTAGCCAACGAAATTTACTTTTTCTCCTTTTCCTACTGTGATGTTGTTTGTCTCTATTTAGTTTGCATTTTGATAAAATCTCCATCAAATTATTATTATTCAATTAACTTGAATTTATTGTTTTATTTGTATTTATTCATAATGACAATGAAACAATAGATGCGGTGACAATTTCTTTTCTATTCACTGTCAGTGATTGGAAAAATTGTATGTAACTAATATAAAAAGAGCTTCATCCATCTGCGGCTTTTATTATGGTTAGCTTTCCGCATGGCCGGACAGAAGAAAGCGATTAATTTTGTTTTATCATCATTATCACGGTTGTTCTGGACGGTTTTTTTCAACACTGTCGCTTGTAAAACAATTTATACTAGCATGCTTTCATTGGACAGGGTCAAAAGGCTTTTTGATCAAAAGAAGCCGCACAATGTTGAAGCTTTCTTGAGATATCAATTCCACACTGGTCAGATTTTTTTTTTTTTGAACTTCCAACGGGTCATCGATCCTTCTTGTTTCTTTGTAATGGCTTTTCCATTTGACCGATTCACAATGACAGTACAATTGCACCCTTTCATCATTATACAAATATGCACATTTTGGCAAATCTGCTTTTTTTTCCCTTATTTTCTAGTTTAAAATATTTATCTGCATGTTGGTTTGTGATGAGTTATGATAAGTAAATGAATGATAATTAAAGATGAAAAATTCACTTTTAAATGGTATAAATGTATGCAATTCTCAAGGGTATTTGGCAATTAGCAAACGATCGTCATTATCAACCCCTAGAGAGGTGATGGTGAAGATGGAAATTTCAATCACGTTGATTAGAGATAGAACAGCAGAAGCAATACATTTGAAAATGCTTGGTCAAATTTGAATACTTGACAGTAGAGTGTTGCTTGTTTGGGCATGTTTCCGTTCATTGATGCTTTGCTTTTTGAAAACAACATCCAAATTCAACCGCAGGTGAAATGATCAGTGCTATGACCGGCTAGTGGTTTCCAAATCGTCGTTTATTAATTATTAAGCATCGTCGACACTGAAGCTAATGCCGGCGACCAATTGAACAACGGCTTTCGGTTTGTAGGGAATTTCATTATTAACACCGCAGGGGGATTGCGAGCTGATTGCCAATCTCACAATTTACCGCAAGCACCTAACGGAAATTTTCTACTCAGCTTGAACACAATTCGTTCGGCTTGTTGTCCAAAGGAGCGATTCTTTTCATTTTGTTTCCTTTTACAATCGTTTTCGTTTAACGCTGCTTGAAAGAAAATTACTACGCCAAATGCATGAATGGAACGCTTGATTGTAATCTGTATAAACAATTTTACAGCATTTAGAAAATTGAATTAACAATATTGGGCATTACATTTGCACAAAGATGTGCTAACTGTCTTCTCCATCAGACTCGATTCATCCACTGATGACTGACTGTTCTTGTTTTACATATTCTATTGCAAATCAAAGCAAAACTATGCAAATTGATGAATTGGAAAACAAAATACAATTAACAATTGTTCGGTTGTTTGTGTTTTTTCCTCTCTGCTCAATTACTGTAATTAATTTTGTAGATTGATTTTATTTTCATTTACTTTTTCTATTGAAAATTTAGTCAAGAAAAGTGACAAAAAAAATTTGCAAAATGCCTGTATTGTAATGAACATTTCTACACACATACATATTGAAAACTACTCTGACTGTAACAAGAAAGCTACAGTATGATGATGATGTGTGGAAATGAAATCTGAAATATTATTTTTTGATCAAATTTCACCTTTTCTGAGTAGAATATGACTGAATAATAATTGTTTTTTTTTTCAAATTGCAACACATTTTATCAATCGTTGAACATATTTTTTGCAAACAAAATTATAATGATTGCTTTTTGTTTTGTATTGAAAGTGTGAATAATTAAGAAATATAAAATATAATAATAGACGATTTATTGTACATCAATGACTTGTTGTACGACATCGTTGATGGTGAATTTCGTTTTCTTTTTTTCCTTTCCTTCATCTGCTTGCTGCTTCTATTGTCTGCTGGAGAAAGGTTTTTGGAAGGAGATGTTTCACAGTATTAGAAAGGGGTTTGTTTTGCTTGTTGGAAAAAGCAATAATAGTCGTTGTCTTGATTGTCGTAAAGTGACGTGAAATTGAAGAATCTGCCGGTCTATTGGCCACAATGGGGCGCCCTGTCGGTATAACGAACATTAACAACAGTTCAGCTCGTTTCGACTCTGTGGGAACCAGCTCCTCGTAGACATTGCGGCGACAGTGGCTATTATCGTTTATGGACAAAGCCCGTCATGGGTCGTTTGAGGACGACCATTGTCCTATGCTGTGAACAGGTGGCCACTTGCCGGGTGTGCTTCAATTGACCGCGATGACCTCAATGACCATCTCAACAATGTCCAAGCTGCTTCTTATTGCCAAAAATTTTGCATTATTTTTCTCTTTACATCTTTTTCTTTCATCACCACCATTACCACTAACAACAGCAGCAACAACAAGCAACAACAACAACGACAATAAGCGTATACATATTTTAGAAATAAAGAATTTTTTTTGAAATAACAATTCATTAATGAAAAATTGTTCACCATTTTACTGGAAAGGTTGGAGAGGAAGCTTTGCATTTTACAAATTTTTTTACTATTGTTATAAGTAGCTTTCTCTTTTTTTTGTGATGTGATGAATGTGTGCTATTGGTTTAAAAGAGCCGTTATTTCTTACAAAGTAATTTGAATATTCATATTGTTTAGAATATTTATTTATTTTCATTCCATCATGACGTTCGTTCACGTTTCTTCTTTTCATAAACAGGTGTAAAATATTTTTTTGCTTTTTGTTTTCCAGCATTAAAGCTACTTTAAGAATATATATATTTTTTTACAATTTGCACACCTTAGCTATAAGAATAGCATTGAGGAAGTTAACAATCATACAGAGTAAGCAAATTGCATATTTTTCTTTCATTAGAATGAACGTTGTTTTATGAAAGCATCAGATATTTCACAGAAGTTGTGTGATGGGAAAAAAAATTACGACAACAATAGCATTATGAAAAGTGGAACGATTTATTCGTTCTTGTTGGCGTTAACGAACTATAGCTAATCGTTGACTCGTGGCCGAAGCACGATGATAACATATTCTTCACATGGTTAATTAGGCGATAAATGAAAATATGATTTCTCACCTGATAATTCCTTTTGTACGAAATAGAAGCAGAGACATACATCCTGATACAGGTTTTGCGTGAATTTATTTTTATTGACAACTTTTGATTTGTTATAAAATTGTATTATTTATAAGTTTGAGTTATTTTTATCAAATAAAATGAAAATGTAATAAATGGCAAGATTTTAGAACAACGTTTTACATTATCTTAATTTCAAATCTGAGTTTAATTTTATATTGTAAATTTAAATTGATTTTCATTTCTATTTTTCATTTATAAGTGTTATAATAATAGTAATAATATATAAATGAATGAATAAAAAGGAATTATTTATTAATAAAAATACATGAGAATGTATAAATAAAAGAGGATAAAGGAAAAGCAGTGCATTGTGTTGGAGCTTATAATAATAATAATAAATAAATAAATAAATAAATTCTATAATCTGTGTGATAAGGGTTGGGCAACAAGGCGCGAATTGTACCGGTTCGTTAAAGATGCAATAAAGTGATAAGATCGTTGTACGCCATTTGCTCTGAGCGTGGACACAATTCAATTTGGCACAAGCCCTCTTTATCTCATTAAACGCCGCTCTTTGCACTGCATACTGTAGTCAGTGCCATGGGCCAGATGTGGACAACAAGCGCTTGTTGAGATCCAATTCAGCTCTGACGAAAGGGAGATAATTTGCAATTTTTGTCTCCGGAAATTTGCTTACATGCTTGTTAAATGAAATAGCAATCAAGAAAGCCAGCGGTCGGCTGTCGATGTGCACGATTCAATTACAACTGCTATGCAAGGAAATTGCATTACCAATTGGTAACCATTTTCAGGAGTAGAGAAGCCTCAGTTGACAGTGACGGCTATTTAGATCAGTTAATTCTATGCCATTGAAAATGGCATTCTGCTTGCATTGCTTTGAAGAAAAATAACTCTTTAACCTTTCTGTGTTGGCGCTTTCAAAGTTTTCTTTTCAACACAACATTTCCACGTTCATCTTATTGTTATTGATGCTTTTGAATGCAAATCTTGCAATTTGCTAACCACAAAAGTAGTCATCATCAATTCAGAAACTGTTTATTATTACTTTTACAACATAACATTGCAGTACTTTAACATTGTGAATGAAAATGAAATGTTTCAGTACTGTAATTATTTATTCATTTATTTATTTAATTATAAATTTTAAAATCAAATAAGAGGCTTGTTTTTTTAGGAATATAAAAAAAGGGATTAATTGAGTAATTTCTGCGATAAACATTCTGTTCTATAACTATCATTTGGTTTTAATTAAATAAATGTTTTAAAAAAGCTATTTTTTTACGTGTAATTGAAGACTGATGAAATTTTTTATTCAACAAAGTGTAAGCTTTATGAGGTTTGAAGTGATAAGAAAAATACTGTCAGCTGCGTCCAATTATAATTGCAGTTGATATTGAAAACATACCTAATTATATATGGTGGCAGTGAATTACATATTGGACGAATTTCAGATCAATACAGAATTTTCTGTTTGTTTTCTTCAGTGCGTTCGCGTTCAACAATGCGCAATTTGCTCGAAAATATTCAGAATGCGATTTTCATTTTTCAACCAAAAGCCAACTGTTCATTTAATAACAATGCCAATAAAAGCTGCATTATTCCGTTTGTTCATGAAATTTAACGATGAAATTAGCCTCTTTCAATAAGTGCACGTTGAATTTTCTGTACAATTTTGATGCAATTTAACACGTTTAAATTTACTGATTTTAACTAGAGGAATGAAATTTCGATTGCTAAATACAACATGGCTTTATTGCAACACCGATTGGCCGACCCTTCACAATAGCATAATTGTTCGTGCTTGCTTGTGCAACAAGTTGTTTATTTTGTTATTTCATTTTATTTCTACACGGTATTTGATGTCACTTTTTATTCTCTTATGAATACAATTGAGCTTAGAAGTTTAAGCAAAATGACCAGACGGTCATCACTTTATTACAGTGGATCAAATTTCAATTTCTACGCTCGCACAAATGAGCATGTGCCTGTGTTTATTACGAATTATAGATCAAATTTATTCTGAACAAATGAAGCAGTACAATAACAATTTATCAAATCAATGAAGCATCAATAAACAGCTTTCCTTGTAAAATATTTAATATTACATTGTTTAAAGCTTTCTTAAAGAGAATTTTTTTAAAACAACACTTTATTCAAAATCAAACTTTGTTCATTCTACTACTTAGAATGAGAATTTTTTTTAATAAATGAAAGCTCATATGTTAAACAAATTTTGCCATTTTTGCAAACGTTGACAGCATATAATTGAATGAATATTCTTTAAGGAAAAATATTAAAAGAAATTTATTTTAATCGTGTGATTTTAACTGTACATTATTCCATTTTAATTGAAACGAAAGTTTATTGTTTTCAATAAATTAGACAACTTAAACATCTTTTTATTACAGTAAGGCTGTCCTTCTCACGTTCTGCATACATTAGCATTAGCAAGGAAAGGGAGAACTGCAGAGCAGTGATTTATAGCTTATATTAAATGAATTTATTGATGAATTAATTTATTATGAAATGATTATCGGAATAATAATTTATTTTTATGAATGCTATAAAGTGTTTATGAATACTTTGCAAATAAAATTAAAAATCATTGAATTTTTTGAACAACTTTTGTTCACATTAAACTTTTAAATTTTAAATTGTGGCAGTTCATTATGACCTATTCAGTATTTACATCAATTTTAATTGGCAAGCTTGATTTCTTGTAAGTTTCCTTTACAGTATCAATATTAAAATCAATACTTGTCGTTGTTGTTTGCTTCATTTTGACGTTGATGGTGTTTGTCGAAGCGCCTTTGTTTAATGTTACACTTTGACAATTTTGAATTGTTTAATTGAATTGCAGTATCCATATTTTATTATGTTTTTCATTTCAGTTTACAGCTATCATGGTAAATTGCCTGCGTATGTGCTTGGAATGTGTTCAAGGCCCAAGTTTCTTCGGTACGAATCATGTTCGTTTGCATGATGTTGCTGGCATATGCTTGGATTCAGAAAGAAGCGGTTAGCACTGTTGAAAGTAGATAGTTGAATGCATTGTTGTTATTTGAAATTTTTATATCAGGAGAAAATGTTGTTTTGTTGAAAGACAGTACACGAATATGCGGTTCCGGAGCTTCACTTTGCACTGCACCGTTACTTCAAGACAACTCTTATTTTGAAATCAAAATTCAGCAAGCAGGTTAATTTCGAGATTTGAGTTGCAAAACAGTATGTTGTAGAGTTTAATTTGATTGATCATTGCACAGGTTCGTGGGGAGTTGGAATTGCTTCGCCTGATGTCGACTTAAATCGTCTTCCTCTTGGTAAAGACATGAAATCTTGTGTTTTGCGTTGCGATGGAAAGGTTTATCGAAATGATCAAGTTGTCTGTGAAAAGCAGTTACTTGTGGAAGAAGGCGATCACGTAGTATGATTGTTGATATTCTTTACCGAATAATGCTTTCTGTTAATTACTAATCATTTAATTTAAGCGAATTGCTTACAATCATCTAGATTTGCAGTTTGCCATCAATGATTCAAACGACTGGATATCAACCCCTGCTATGAAGGGTGTTGTTGTCTTTCCAGTTGTTTATGGTATGTAGATTTTGTTTAATATCTGAAATCTTTAATGTTTGCGTTCTTTTAGCTGATGATGGTGCTATAATTGATGTATCTTTTTCTGAATTCAATTGTCCACCACCAGATAGATATCAACCAATTCTTTTGGAACAGTCACTTTTGTAATTTCAGACTTATGTTAAGATGATTTTGTCCGTTGTGAGAAGTTGTACTGCTAAACAATTTGTCAGCAATTTGTTTAATAAACTTTCATATTATTCCAGAAAATATGTTACATTTTCTTTTTTATGGTTAATAGTTCAAATTGTGAATGTTTATTTATTTATTTCATTTTAAAGTATATTTTGTTTAGTTGTAAAATCTCTGCGTATATCGTTGCATAAATATCAATTGTTGGTTTTGAAAAGAGTGACAATGGCAATAACTGACATGGAAATTGTTTTCATTACACAATTTTTGCGTACACTTTTTTAAGTGTCAGCACAAGATAATGATCGCTTATAAGCGTCGTTAATTTTGCAGCTTTAAAATCCAAGCACTCAGCATACATCAACAACAATTCAGTAAGCAAAATGAAAGCAACAGCAAAATTCAGTAATTCCAATACATATACGGATTAGAAGTGTTTCTGTACTTGATTATTATTATTGTTATCAGTATGTTGTTTTATTTAAAACTTTTACATTGAATTTGGTCTGCATTATTATTTTAGCTACTGTTGCATGTAATTTGTTTTAAACTATTCGTGTTCACTGTGTATAGCATGTTAAAATATGTTGTAAATTCCACACGAGAAACATGTTAATATCAAATTTAAATTATTTTTTATGTAAAAATTTTTTTTATAAATATGATGCAATACTGTAGTTGAGTGAATAAGAACCTGCATTTCTTGTATATGCACGCACGTGATTTTGCTTAACTATTTATATCAGCTGCGGTTATTACTTAACTTTTTCACGGAGGGAAATATTTAATATTATACTTACATATTTATGTTGCGCCTTACAAAACTGTGTGCCTTGACGCCGTCATTTCGTTATATATTGTCTTCTGGATCCTTGGCTTGTCGAGGTGAAAGCACCATTGGCCAGACCATTGCTGTGAAGCAGAAAATTGAGACTAAACGAAAACAGTCCCTCCTAGGGGGTGGTGAAAAGCGAATCGATGCACAACACAAGCGAGTACGTTGCAGCTTATTTATTATTCATTATATTATTTTTAATAAGGATACTGAATTTTATTGAAATGAATAATTTCCTTGTCTACATTCGTATGCAATTAGGGAAAGTTGACCGCCAGAGAACGTGTAGAGCTTCTTTTCGATCCAAACTCATTTGTTGAATACGATGCTTTTGCGGAACATAATTGTACAGAGTTTGGCATGGACAAGAATAAAGTATGTCGAACGTGTTGCTTATTTGTTGACGTGTAATTTTATCACACTATTCAAATAGAAACTTTTCAGGTTCCTGGTGACAGTGTAATCACAGGATGGGGGAAAATTTACGGGCGACCGTGCTTTGTGTTCAGTCAAGACTTTACAGTTTTTGGTGGCAGTTTATCGAAAATTCACGCCCAAAAAATTTGCAAAGTATAAATAAAGCATCTGCTGAATAAATGAATGATTAATGATAAATTTGAATAGGTGATGGATCAGGCAATGACAGTTGGCGCGCCTTTGATTGGTTTAAACGACTCTGGTGGTGCGCGCATTCAAGAAGGTGTCGATTCTTTGTGTGGTTATTCAGATATTTTTTTGGTAATCAATATTTTATTACTTTTTGTGATTAATTAATATTTTGTTGCACTTTATTAGAGAAATACTCTGGCATCGGGAGTAATTCCTCAGATTAGTGTAATTATGGGACCATGTGCAGGAGGGGCAGTTTACTCTCCGGCGTTGACAGATTTTGTATTCATGGTTCGAAATACAAGCTATTTGTTTATTACTGGCCCTGAAGTTGTGAAGGTATTTGTTATTGTTATAAAGGAAGATTAAAAGATGTTAATGCTTGTATCACTTAGGCTGTTACCAATGAAGATGTCACTCAAGAAGAACTCGGTGGCGCCAAGACGCATACCACTTTGTCCGGTAAGTAGCCAAACGTTTCTGAAAATGCAGTATTACGTTTTAAATAATTTTTTTAAATTACAGGTGTCGCTCACGGAGCCTTTGACAACGACGTTGAAATGTTATTGCATTTGAGGGAATTCATGACTTTTTTACCGTTGAACAATCGTGAACCTGCTCCAGTACGTCCAACTGATGATACTTGGTGATGATTGCTGTTTAATATATGAAAAATCTGTTTCAATTAATTATTATTTTGTCTGTTTCAAGGGATCGTGATGTTCCAAGCTTGCAAACGGTCGTTCCTTTGGAAAGCACTGCAGCGTACAACATGCTGGATGTCATTTACAGCGTATAGCGTTTTCTAATTTAAATCTTGCAAGCAGTAGCATACATTTTTTTTGTTATTTAAATTATTACATGATTTAAAAAGTAAAAAAAAACTAAGTTGTGTGAAAAACTAAGTTTTGTATTTATTATTTTAGCTTGTCGATGAAAATGAGTTCTTTGAAATACGACCATATGACGCTAAAAGTATCGTCGTTGGTTTTGCTCGAATGAATGGACGAACCGTTGGTATTGTGGCAAATAATCCAAAGTTTGCTGCTGGTATGATAATGTTATGTGTAAAAAGTGTTTGTTGATTTTGTGTTCTTTTTCTCTAAATTTCATTTTCGTAATTTTATTTTATTTTTACTTCTTTGGTTTTGTTAATATATTTTACTTAATTTAATTTTTATATATTTTGCATAATATGTCGTGTCACATTTTATTAAAGGTTGCCTTGATATTACTTCATCTGTGAAAGGAGCGAGATTTGTTCGATTCTGCGATTCGTTCAACATTCCATTAATTACATTAGTCGATGTTCCTGGATTTTTGCCTGGAACCGCCCAAGAATACGGCGGTATCATTCGTCACGGGGCAAAGTTGATTTATGCTTATTCTGAAGCAACAGTGCCGAAAATAACGATCATTACTCGAAAGGTAAAGAGGATAATTGATTTACATACTCCTATATATATAGGAATAACTAATTATTTTGATAAGAAATGAAAGTTGTTTATCAGCATACATTATTACTACCAACTATGTGTTTGTTGTTTTCAAGGCTTATGGTGGTGCATATTGCGTAATGAGCAGTAAGCATTTGCGAGGAGATGTCAACTATTGTTGGCCAACTGCTGAAGTAGCTGTGATGGGTTCTAAAGGTGCTGTGCAGATTCTTTTCCGAGGTGACGAGGATGTGGCCAGTCGAGAAAAAGAATACATTGAACTTTTCAGCAATCCTTTTCCAGCTGCAGTTCGAGGTTTTAATATTTGTTCATTTTTATTGTATTTGATCAGTGCATGATTTTATTTTCTGTTTTTAAATTGATATTTACTTTCAAAATTTAGGATATATTGATGACATTATTGAACCGAAAACAACTAGACGTCGCATATGCCGTGATTTAGATTTGCTGGCAAGCAAGAAACAAAGCAATCCGTGGAAAAAGCATGGCAACATTCCACTTTGAATAGATGGATGGATAATATCCCGATTGAATAGTTAATTCAGTTTGTTCTTACAAACTGTGTGTAGTTTAAAAGTTGAAATTTTTTCAGGTTTACAGCTTAATTAGCTTCAGCGCATCTACTTATGCATTAGTATGAATTTTATTTCGGCGCTTGATTGTTGTTGGGCTTCCAGATTATTACTACTTAGCAATCAATTAATGCTCATTTCCGGTTATTTTTCAAGTGCTTTATAGTAGTTTAATGTTAATTTTTACCTCTTATAGTTCATATCATCTATGCAATGATAGTTTACAAGTAGGTATAAATGCAGCGTATAAATGAGTTTGTTTTTCATGTTTTCTATAATATTTATGCTGTATTTTGTTGAATACAAAAATTGTGCTAATCAATCGATTTAGAAGTAAGTACATTTGCTGAATGTCTCAGTGATTGTGGATGATTATGTTTAAAAGAGAAATAAATAAATAAGCAGTGATGTGTTCTTGTTTACAGGGAATTGTTTTTCAACAGTGAAGCGAAATGTCATTGATCAGTATTTTGAGAACTGTTCGAAAGAAAAAGTACAGTCTTGTTTTAAATGAGCATAATGCTAGATCTAAAAATAATGTTCTCGAAGAACATGTTTCGACGCAGATAAGAATTTCCGTTATAAACTTGAAACATTCCAGAAATATTATGAGATAAAATATTACTACTACGTCGAAGATGATGTGAAATAATGCAAATCCAAGGTCATTTTAAATGTAGCACAGTGTAAATAAAATGAAAATATGTGAAAGCTTTCACGATTGTCGTCACATTCGGCTATCAGTTTCTTCTTAAAAATAAATATTTACTAATTTTCGCTTTTCAATTTATAAAAAGCTATTTGCTATTTTTTAGAATAAATATTTACTCAATAATATTCAAATAATATTAAAGTGTTAAAAAAAATATTCAGCCTTGTTTGCTATAAATTAACAGTTTAACACCTGTAAGCAATGTTGTTGTTGTTGTTGTTGCTGTTTTTTTGTTGCTTTTCACGGTGAATTTGCTGGATTGCCAAATGCAATTTTATTTTTTCCAATCAATCAATCAATCACTTGTTTTTTAATTGAAGCCTGTGAATTTTGTATACTGTAAAAACAGCGATCGGTATTTCGATGATCAACTGTGTGAAATATTTGTTCAGTAAGTTTTGAAAATACGTTAATTCTTATTTGTGAAAAATTGCACTCAGTTTCAGAATTGCACTTGAATTTCCATTTCCATTCTACAGTAAGATCAGTAGGAGTCTACAGTCGACGAAGCTTTGTGCCTTTTTTTCGCTCTGCTCTGCGCTGGGTGATGTCATCATTTTGCTGAAACTTCAGCTTTTTTTGTTTTCTACAAAATACAGAAGCCGGAAGCATGGCGTCAATTTATTGCCTGTTGTGAGTGATATTTGTCAGTTGAACTTTTCTTTATGCGTTGTTCTCTGGGGTCAGCATCAGAGACGACAATCCGAGGAACGGTGCGCTGGTGGTGATGCGTGAGTTCAAAGTGGTCGTTCTGGGCAGTGGTGGTGTGGGCAAAAGCGCTCTTACGGTGCAGTTCGTTTCGAACACGTTCATCGAAAAGTACGACCCCACCATTGAAGACTTCTACCGTAAGGAGATCGAAGTGGAGGGTCAGCCGTGCGTTTTGGAAATTTTGGACACGGCCGGCACGGAGCAGTTCGCCTCAATGCGGGATTTGTACATCAAAAATGGTCAAGGCTTTGTCATCGTCTACAGCATCTCAAGTCAGCAGACGTTCCACGACATCAAAGTGCTACGTGATCAGATATTGCGCGTCAAAGGTGTCGACCAGGTTCCGATCTTGCTCGTTGGCAACAAGAGCGATTTGGAACACCAGCGTCAAGTACGGTCCGACGAAGGGCGTGCCCTGGCTCAGTTTTGGAACTGTCCTTTTGTGGAGTGTTCAGCCAAGATTGCTCAGAATGTGAACACGGTTTTTGCGGAAATTGTCCGTGAGATGAATTACATGCAGAAGAGTCGCCACCGCCGGAAGCAGCGCTGCTGCGACGGCTGCTGCGTGTCCTGAAGCCCCGTGTGTGGCTGGGATGTGTTTTTTTTTCATTTTCATTCATCTCTTCTCGTCAGTTTGTTTCTTCCCCTGCTCCGCTGATCAGTTAAGTTCCTTCTCACTCCGTCGTGCCTCAATGCGCTGCTGCCCATCCGTTGTCTGTTATTTTCCCACGGCGCAGTCTGAAAAAAGGTTTGGTAGGCTACAATTTTGAATTCTTTATTATTTTGGATTTATTTCTCTCCATTGCGTTTTGCTGATCTTCACTACTCGGTGTTTGAGTATGGCATGCTGGTTTTACGTTGCATACGATAATCTGCTGCTATTTACGCCTTTTCCGTGAAACAACACCCATAACCAATATCCCATACGATGACACATCAGTAACGAAACTACGTTTTGAGAGAGAGAGAGAGAAAGAAAGAAAAAAAATCGAAAAATCTCTTGTTGCCAACAACTGCTGTTGTTGTTGTTGTTGTTATTATTATTTTTTCTTTTTGCTCATGTCCGTTTTGATTTAATGTCATTTTAATATTATTCTTTTCAATTTTTGCTCTCTCCCCTTTCAGATGTTGAAAATACACATGCGCTTGGATTGTTTTTTTCCCCCTTTTTTTTCTATTATTTCTCAGATTTTTATTTCTCTTTCCATCGCTACCGTGAGAACGCGTGGAGGAAGTCTTTGCTGAGTTGATGATATTTTTGTTGTTCAACAAGTTCTTATCAATTATTGCGTGTACAATTTCTGGATTTCATTTAAAAAAAAATCTACACTGAACAAAGAGAGAGAGAGAGAACGACGTCTTGAAATGTGGATCTTTTGTTCAGTCGATTCAGCTGAGATTGCTTTCCTTCCGCCTGTGGGGCTTTGGAAACAACGCCTTGATCACTTCAGTTCAGTTCAGACTGCTGCCAATTTTTCTGGCACCAGCGTATCCGTTTTAAGCCAGTTGTTGCTCACGATGAATCAGCATGTTGATTCATCGTCTTGGAATGCGTGTGTATGTGTATGTGTGGTTGGTGGAATGGAAAATTGCTTGCAGAATGTTTACCATATAACAAACAACGTGGGATATTTTTAAAATTGTGATGTTTTAATCAATCGCTGGTCGTGTTGTTGAAGAACAAAAAAAAAGCATTTCCAAATATTTTCTGTTCCACAGCCCACTGCGGTGACTCAGCAGCATTATCATCATCATTATCATGTCAGAAAATAGAAATATGTTGACATTTTACGCCACCCGCCTGCCTTTCGTTTCTCGACCTCGGCGCGTTATAATCAGGTCTCCGGGGCTGCTGATTTTGATCTCCATCAGTGTAACGGACGTGATTTATAACTTTGCTTCCTTTTCCTCCGGTTTCCATTTCCGAGCCAACCAACTAACAACAACCTTGAACAAAAATGCTTCACGCCGTCTCATTTGTCCACTACCACCACTATTGATGTTGCTGATATTTTTTGTTTTTTTGTCTTTGCAAATAGACGGCTACTTTGGATTAGAATTTATTAAAAAAAATCGAAACTAATTAATTTTTTGTTGTAATTTAAACTGGTAATAATGTGGATGTTTGTTGTGGCAGTTTTATTCTATTATGTTTTTAACTAGGCTTATCACGTGTGAAATGATTGTTGCAAACCAGTTGAAAGTGCAGTGGAACAAGTTGTAGCGGTGGTTGAATACTTGCAAATGACAATTAAGTATGAAAATTTGCAAGCGAGCCATTTTGAAACTCAATACTCTAGCCGTGTTTGTGATCTTTGGAAAATCAACCATCACCAGTGAAATGTCATTTTTCACATTGTTTACTTGTTCAGTTTTCGTAAATCAAATAATTGCATAAGCAAAGTAAATTGAATACAGTCTACAAGTTGAACAGAAAGTTGGAAAAGCTGGCTGTTCATTGACAACAAACTCTCAAATACTTGGAGAAACATTTGTTTGCACATTTCGACAATTACCGTAAGTTGATTTTCAGGTTTAATATTTTCTGACGTAGTAATGAGAACAAATTTTTCATGTCCTACATTTATTTTGGTGATTGATAAGTTCTGCATTCGTAATTACTTTATCTGTACTGTCATTATAAAATTAATTAATGAATGTTTCAATTCTCTCACTGAAGCATATATTTCATTCTCATGTATTTCACATTAATCATATCTGCATTAAGATGATCAATACTGACAACATGCAAATATGCATAAAACTGAAATGAACTGTTATTTGAAGTAGTTCTGTACGTGTGCAGTGATGACTTGATACAAATGTAGTTGATAACGAGCAATACAGTAAACCGCACAATTTAAGACAGAATTTGTATTTATCATTATTAAATAATTGTTACGTATTTTCACTATACTATTTATTATTTCGTTAAGTTTGCTGTTTATTTGTTAAAATGTTTTCCAATTTGAAATAAATTCAGTAATAAAAAGCAAGAACAGTTAATGCTTAATCACAATTAGTGATGTTGCTATTCATTTATAAGATTTGTGCTTATTTGTTCTAGAAATGCTTACTGTACTACAAGGAATGGAATTGGTATTTTTTTTATTTCATTGCTTTTTATTATTCAGTTGATGAATTTCATAGTTCTGTTAGACATTTGTTTTAATTGATTTCTTTCACATTGATTCATTGCTTTTCCAGAAGTTCTATTATTCCGATAAAACTACTATGCAATGAATTACTACTGCTACTACTAAACGATGTTGTGTAATTTTTAGCAAATTGTACTCGTTGAAGCGATTTTCAAGAATTCAGAAAAATGATCGAAAGTTTATTTATCATCAATCGCTCCGGGTTAGTTGTTTATTTTTTATACGCTATTTTTCATAATGTATTTTAATTAACAGTGAGAGTACTGGTTGACTGTTTCAAATTCTTTCAAATTCTCAAATAGAATTTAATTCCATTCTTATCTTGCATAGTTTGTGTAGTTTTACATAATTAAAATATTATCATGTTTTTCTAATTTATTTTCAGAGACATAACGTTGGAAAAGCATTGGAAAGCGCTGATTTATCGTTCGGTTTGTGATTACTTTTTTGAAGCTCAAAAACGAGTAACTAAACTTAACAGTTCTTTTCATGCTTTATCATCGGTGGTTTCAATTTTAGGCTTATACTCCGGAGGATGTGCCGGTGGTCATTTCAACTCCAAATCATTATTTGATCAGCATCTATCGGAAAGCACTTTTCTTTGTTGCTGTTGTAAATACTGAAGGTAATATTGTATATTTTTATAACATTCTTTTTTTTTAATTTTCTTATTTTACATTTAAAAAGCAATTGTGATGGATCATACAAATGATAGCTTAATGATTGTTGTTTAATTTTAAAATATGCCTTGTCTTGTTTTCGATATTGCATATTCCGTTTATTGTTTACTGTGTTGTTTTTGGTATTTAGAATAGTTTGCATCATTTTTGTAAGCTCTGTTGTAAACATGAGTTGCACTGCATTCGCAGTACAAAATTTAAACATTATTTACTTTTAGTGCCACCTTTATTGGTTATTGAGTTTTTGCATCGTGTTGTTGATATTTTTATTGGCTATTTTGATGATTGCAATGATACAATTATCAAAGAAAATTTGGTCACCATCTATGAGGTGAATGGAAATATTTTTACTTTGATTTTCACAATGCTTTCTTTTCAGCTTCTCGATGAAATGTTGGACAATGGATATCCATTAGCGACAGAATCGAATATTTTGCAAGAATTAATTAAGCCTCCTAATTTTTTTCGAAATTTGGCAAACACAGTTACTGGGAAATCGAAGTAAAAGCATTCATATATATATTATAATTGCTTTTTTTATTTCGTTTTTCTATGCAGCGTTAGTGAGACACTTCCTGTGGGTCAGCTGTCAAATATTCCATGGCGTCGTAGTGGCGTTCGGTATACGAATAACGAAGCTTACTTTGATGTGGTGGAAGAAATTGACGCAATTGTAGATAAATCAGGCAACACAATATTCGCTGAAATTCAAGGCTATGTTAGTTAAAAGTATTGTTTTTACTTAATCAATTGTTAAACGTTATTTTTGCGGTACAGGTTGACTGCTGCATCAAGCTGAGTGGAATGCCTGATTTGACAATGGCATTTTCCAATCCACGACTATTTGATGACGTTAGTTTTCATCCTTGTGTCCGATTCAAGCGTTGGGAGGTATTGCTTATTTTATTATTTTTATATCTTCTATACTACAACTTGTCCATATTTTGGTATGTTTTATTATTCAGACTGATCGAGTACTTTCATTTGTACCCCCAGACGGACAGTTTCGTCTCATGTCCTTTCATATTGGTTCACAAAGGTAAAAGTTGTATAACAGATTGCTTTTTTTGTCACTTCAAAATTATTATACCCAATTTTAGCTTGGTCGCATTACCAATAAATTTACGTCATTCTTTCACTTTCAAAAATACTCAAGGTGGAAAATTAGACTTGACCGTGTCGCCGAAACATAACATTGGAAAAATGGTAATTATTTTCATCACATCTGATAGTGATACATCTTTATGCAAAAATAACATTATTTATTTAGCTTGAAGATGTTTCTGTTACGGTAGTCATGCCGAAGTTCGTGGTTAATTGTAATCTTGTACCTACTCAAGGTAAATATACATTCGATACGGTGACAAAAGTTCTTCTTTGGGAAATTGGTAAAGTTGAATACACACGATTACCAAATTTACAGGGGACGGTAAAATTTTTTTTTATAATGGGCTTTGATTAAGTCGAATTATTTGTTGATTTGCTTTTACAAATTCAGGTAACTGTTCAACCTTGTGCGACATCTACTGACGGAAGCCCAACCATAAACGTGAGAAAAATATTCAAAAAAAGTTTTTTTGCACTTATAATCGTTATTTAACTTTTTCAGGTTCACTTTTTAATCAATCAGTTGACTGTTTCTGGAATTAAAGTGAATCGAGTTGACATGTATGGAGAAAAATATAAGCCATTCAAGGGGGTTAAGTACATTACAAAGGCTGGTCGCTTCCAAGTGAGGATTTGACGAAAGACAACGACCAAGACTGTTTGTTGTTGTTGGTGAATTTCAATTATGCATAATCTATCCCCCACTTCACAACTTGCAGCAATGTGAGGCATCACTTATTATGCGCAATTGACATGGTTTTCAAGAATATATGCTGAATAAAAATCCGATTAAGCGAACACAAAAGAAGTTTCACATTTTTTGGATACTTTGAAAAATTAAACATTTTATATGCATTGCATTAAATGGAACAGTTGGAAACATTTCATTGAATATTTTATGCAAATTGTGATTTGATAAACTAGGTGACATCATGAAAATGGGTAATTTGAAAAAAAAATTAAAACGCATAAGCTAAAAGTTATGCATTATTTTAAAGTTTCCGTTTACAGATATGCATTTTTCAATATGCTATCGATATTCAGTGTTCTCAAAATTATATTTCTCCATTTGTGAACTTATGGACATATTTTAAAATAATTATTTCATAACTAACTAACATAACATAACTACTCATAACTTTATAACTACTCTCAGTGATAAATGAACAATTTGTGAGTTTTATAAAATTCCAGTAAACCTTCCTTAATACTTGCTTATACACAAAAGCCTTTCCTGGAAAACATATAACAAACATTTCCTAATTGCTCATTATATTTCATGAACATTTACTTATCAGCAGTTACCGATAGCAATAAAACTTGAATGTCATGTGAAGAGCATTATATGTTAATATGTTATGTTTAATTAATGCATATTTGCATAGAATTTATCTAATATTTGACGGAAATTTATCCGCTTGTTTAATAGTCCGTAACACGCCCTTTGGCTAAGTCGTTGTGGTACCTCTTCGGTCGGCTATTCTACTTGCATTTGTGCATTTAATTCGTCTTGCAGCACGCGTCGGTTTGCTTCGCTAAAGCAGTTTTCCTCAGCACAGGACACTTCACGCAAGCAGGCAGGCGGGCAGGCAGTTCTTGTGCAGCACGATGGCAACTAGCGGAATATTCAACAGCCAAATGATCTACTGTATATTCCTACTTGCACTGCAGTTTTTTCAATGACAATTGAATAGATAAGTAAATTACTTTTTCTTGGAAAGCATTGCATTGTCATTTCGTTTGTTGAAAACAATATGTTAAGAAATACGAAATTAAACTTCACTGTATGAATGTTTTTACAAACGATGAAATTTGGAAGATGTATATTTAAGCACATACATTATTAAATAACGATATATGCCAAGCAATCTTCACATTAGTACTTGGCAGCAGTGAACGTTTGTGCATGATTAGCATAATCTAATATTCCAGATTTAAAAAGTGTTCTTTCAAATACATGTAAACAATGTATAAATAATGTTTGTATAGTAGTCATAAAACAATAAATTATCATATATTATTAACATGAGGTTACAATTTCTTCTCATTACGCATAGTAACGTCCGCCATTTTTGTTCACTATTACTCCCATGCAAAGATTCTATGAAAATAACAATATGAAAGCTTAACGAAGCTTAATGAACAGTAGTGACTGATATTAAATCGATGTTTCATGATATTTAAACATCAGAAACGTTCCTGATCGGTCAAGTACAAGTGAGATTGTTTTCTTACGTTTTTATTGTTATAACTTATAAAACTCGAAAGCTAGGTAATTGCTTTTCTCAGATGCGCAAGCTCGGTATCTAACTGCATAATAATATTAAGTCTTGGAGCGCTGTGCAAGCTTAGAACTGTTATATACGCCATGCAAACATTTGTGCATTGACAGGTCAGCAAACTAAGTCTATAGTAATATGATGATGAACTATGCCGACGGCATTTTGCGGAAACCACTTGGTGCTATTCAAACCCTGAAGCGATTTATTATATATAAAGCTGTGTTTATTAGTTGCAGGCGATTATTGCAGGAGCATTCGCTAACGAAGAACGTTTTCGCTACTACTCTGGGTAATTGGCTCGTTTCTGGTGCTTCACTTCAACAAATAAAAGCATAGATTGGAAATTATAAAAGCCCTACGTCTCCTTCATGCCTCATCACCAAGGTGCCTGCTATCAGGTAAGAAGTTTTACATATGTACTGTTTAGTTTTTTTTGTTTCTTAAAACAGACACTTTTTAAAACATTGCCACCTTTGCAACTTCTCATAAATTTATTTTTAACTTTTCCAATTTGAAACTAAAACTTTTTCATCTGTAATGACGCTCAAGAAACAGACGAAATTCCATTAGATCGTTTTTTGAATTCACGTAAATGGCAACTAAGAAATTAATCAGTATAATTTGCAATAAAACATTGTTCCTGTAAATGCAGCATCCAGACGTCTTGAAGATTCTGTATTTTGTGAAATTTAACGAGTTCTCTTCTAAAGAAATGCCTATTTGATTTCTTTTATTTATTAGAAAATTTTTCATGTTAATTGTTTCATTGTCATTGTCATTTTTTCAGTTAATTGTTTTGCTCAGATTGAAATTTTGCATGTGAAATAATACGATACAATGAAAGTTAGATGTTCCAGTTGTTTTTACGAATTCAGCTTAACAGGTAATCACACGAGTTTAGTCAAAATAAATTTGCATACAAATGCGTTTTGATATGAGCATAAGTCATATTATGAAGTGTGTAAATAAAAACGTAACACTTTTCAATATTTAATAAAATTGTTCACTACACTTATGTCAATACGCTTAGTTACTGACGCAAAATTATGTTGTCCTTCGAGAGGTAAAGCCGTAGATTGGTGAACAACGAACAATCGGTAAATATTTTTCAGTACCTCATAATTGTATATTCTATTTTGCGCAATGTTTCATTTATCAATCAAAATATCTTGTTTAGCTACATTTTTGTAGATGTTTCGAGTCAATTTTTTGAATGAAAAGTATTATATAACAAGGTGGTACATTATTTATGTTTAGCACAAACTACAGAGAATTCTTGAAATGAAATGCATAAGTAGAAAGGCGATTCCTGCTCATGTTCATGATTAACAGAATGTAATGTAATTTTCACGTGATTGTGAATCAAAGAATTAAGCTGCAAAGACAGAGCTTAATTGCAGATAATATTAATGAAATCACTGATTCACAATGAAAACCTTATTCTTGATAGTTCTCACAAGAGGAAGTGCAACATCATAATGAAAGAACAGTTTAATCTTTTCCATATTCTCTGTTATATTCCCTGTAATAGAAACTGCTGATGTCACAGACCTAGCTGATTGTCTGATAGCTTCTATTTTGTTGATCAAAGCTCTTGTTCTTGTCCGCTTCAGCAGACATTTCCACCCTCGAATATTCAAACTGTAATCTCTACTATCATTTGCCTTCAATCAATGCGAACCTTGAAATGTCCTGTGATTTAACAGTATTATGAAGAGCGCTACCAGAAGCAGAAGTGCATGTTTTCCATCATGTAGAGCCTGACTTTGTTTCCCCAATTATTGACCATGTTGATGGATTAAAGACACCGCCTGATTATAAAGATGTGAAGGTTGAGTGAATGAAAACCATTCACTTTTTAACAACCTTTACTCCCTCCATCTCACCACTTTCCCCTCCTTCCTTTCCCGCATCACTTATTGTCTCTTTCTCCCAATAAACGAGAATTATTTCTCTGCTCTAGAAAGCACCTATAAGAACAGGAATCCTGCTCATCCGTTGAACAGAGAGCTTTTAGTCGTGGTGGCTTGGGATAAATCATACCATGCTTTGTAAATGCTATCGAATGGAAATGCATGCCCATCGTCCTAAATCTTAAATGTCACCAGCTCTTGTGGCTGCCTCCATTTTTTCTGAGCCAACGCAGTTACCCACCACTCCTGCATTCAGAGTTTTTACAAGTGCTGAGACAGCTGCTGCTGTGTTTTACCGTTCCAAAGCATTCACTGTCTTCCCTTTGAGCTCTCAGTCAACCAGTGACAATATTTCTTTACGAACCGTGGCAGATCACCTGAAATCAAGATTCCGTTTTCATCTGTGAATGGATTCAACTCAGGCAGTCCCTTCCATATGTGACTCTGTCGATTTCCTTCCTTGTTCTACTATGTTAAACTGCGCTGAATGAATCACAGTATGAAAATCTACAAATTAAGCAATTTATCTGTTTGTTTCAAGAAATTTTATCAAAAAAATGATATCCCATTCATGTATATAGATAATTCTAGGAAATGACTGCAATGTAAAGACTAAATAGTTCATGGGCTTTTCTTTTCATGGAGATTCCTTTCTATAGATGAATTTAAAGCTTGAATTTGTTTTATAATAATGTAGTTTGTTGAATTATTATTCTTTTGCCATTTCTACATGTGCATTACATTAATTGTAATTGCCATCTGATGCAGCAGTTATTAATTCATTGAAACTGAAAATGAATACTTTGTACATTGAAATCTGCTTGCTTTTCTAGAGAATTATCATTTCAAAATTTCTGTGGTTACGATTACCATAAAATTTCATTAATGCTATTTGATGTTTTATAAATCTCCAAATTTATTTTATTTTCTAAACTGTTTTCAGTAGAAGCCATTTATTTATTATCAGTATGTCTTTGATTGTATAAGAAACATTTATTCGTGCAGTGTAATTTATTGCATCACTTCTTACTTTGAAGCAGCTATATTTAACCAACGCAGTAATACTATTTCCGGTTGTTATCAGTAATTTTCAATGCTTCAAGTTAATAAATTTTCGTTTCATCTAATTTTAGCAAAAGAAATTTGCATAATGATGCTATTTCGCATAATAATATGCACTGTGTAAATAAAAACGTAATAAATTTCATCGTCTCATTTAATAACGCTGTTCATAATATTCATTTTACTGCGCTATTACTGATGAAAAATTAGGTTATTCTTCCGGAGGCAAAGTACGTATTCATTTGCATAATTTACTTAGCCATTTAATCAGAGCACTCCGTTTACATTTAGCTCTTCATTTCATTGCCATTTTATCAGTCAAGCACGTAGGTGGTCAGCTATGATTCTGCTCTTCAACACCATCCATGAATAACCGGTAAGTTAGATTTGATATTGTGGTGGTTGTATGCTATGCATGTCATATTTGCATTACTTTACTAATATGGTGAATGGAAATTGATGGGTCTCTTTTTCTGTTTGTATAATTATTGCTAACTTTCAGATACATCAGATGCTGAAAAAGAATAAGTACGTATTTGTGTTTTTTATTTTGAGATGACTGTTCTAATATAATTCAATTTCAGAATTTTCGTTTTATTGTATGTATATCAATCAATATGAAACAATCAGTTCATGAAAAGTAACTGAATATGGTAATTATGCATCATAATTTTGCACTGCTTTTTAATTGAAATCATGTTAATTTCTGTAAAATTTAGATTGTAGCTTAGCCACGTCATTATCACCACATTGCTTTCATCCTATCCTAACATTAAAATATATAGGTAATATGATAGATTAGTTGCACTTGATTTCAATAACTTTAAAATTTGAAAATTACATTGAAAATACGGTTTTTTAGATGTACTACAATACAATGTCTGGAAATAGTAAAGATAAAAGTTGTTTCCATTTAAGTAACACTCTATTAATTACTTCTCAGAAGATTTCAACTTTCATCATTCATCTCATTGCTCAGTTTTGTTCATTTGTACACAACAAGTAAGTAATGCAACAATATTACTGCTCTATTTTTAACTTTTTGTTCATTTTATTTGAACTGACAAAAGCATTGTAATGACTCTTATAAGAAACAGCCATATTATAAAAAGTAATTGAAGACGAATAACAGTGCATCAGAACAATAATTTTTTAAATTCATGCCATTTTGAATTAACATGTTACTTCTTTTTAATAAAAAATTTTGTTTAGGTGATGGAAATTTTGGAAACATTTACAAGTATATGTGATGGGATGTGTAAGAAATGTTTTCATGATTAATTCGTTTATTTTGAAATTTTATATATTGTATTAATTATATTATTATATTATTACTGACATCTTAGAATGTGAAAACTATGAAGGAGTTGGATGCAGAAAATGAACGTTGGTATGTATTCTTTATATTAATTTTCCAGAAGTTTTGCGGAATTTTATTTTAAAATTTTCGTTTTATATTAATATGCAATTCTTAGAATGTGAAAGAAAAGTGAAGTTTTGTTCTGAAAACGAATGATGGTATGTATGGTTTATATTTATTCAATGCATGCAGCAGTTTTTGTGAATGTTTATTTTGAAATTTTATTACATGTTAATACACAAATTTTAGAATGTGTAACTAATATGGAGTTATATTGCTGAAAAAAATGATGGTATGAATGTTTTATATTAATTTAGTGAATACAGCAATCTTTTCACGAACTTCAAATTTTTTCGTTGATTATCATTACAGATTTATTTTGAACAGCAACCCAATCGCATTACTGCAGTCAGAAGCGTTGATGGGCTAACAAGCATGAATATATGCATCATGTAAGTCGGAACTAGGTAATTGTTTTCAATTTCAATATCTTAAAAATTTGAATATTCATTTTGTCGTACAATTGTAAAAGTATATAAGCATGTTAGGTATATTATTAAAAAATAATAAAGGCATTACTTATATTAATTTTTGTTTTATAAGGCTTCATAGCCCTCGTCATTTCAGTTGCTGAAATCGTTTATATGGATATTACATGTAAGTATTGGAAGTATGTCTGTGCGATATTACAAATTTACGTTTAATTTGTATGAACTATAATAATATGATTTATTATGAAATTGAATTGAAGCACTCAATCGAATGGGATAGGGAAACGAGCGAGTTCAATGGCAATCGTGGAATTCTCCACCTGTTTTTTACGGTGAAAAATTTCTACAAGTAGATGTTTTCATTTTCATTAGAAAA